>JAXQQM020091317.1:0-22272 GCA_034641835.2 Pinus albicaulis
GTCGGGTGTGTTAGTGTCGGTATCTTCATCTCTCCGTCAGTGATCAAAATTCTCTTGTTGCATTGCATATCAGGTGTCTCACTCGGTCAACTGCATTCCATTAGGAGCATGGATCATCTGACAGTAGTGGTTTTTTATACATTTTCCCTCATGTCCTTTACCTTCTGGCCCATTTCCTTTCAGCAAGATCATCTACACTCACTTTTTGTCCTTAAATTTGTAAGTCATTTCTAGGGTTTTCAGTCCCATTAGGTCTAGGGTTTCATCAATAAGGTCTTCAAAATTTCCAATAATGGTTAGCAGGCGCATGAGGAGGTTGGATAACGTTCCAGTACTAAATAAGTTTCATCATCATATGCCTAGAAATGTATTTTTCCTCAAAACTCTGTTTTGAAAAAAAATATAGTATTTTATCTTTTATGTATAAATTTGATGTAATTTCAAGTTTTCTCATATGTAAGCAATTTCAAAGGCAACCCTGGTCACCTTGTCAAACTTCAACAACCCTGCAAGGCAAACAAAAAGCAAGTCATTCAATTAATCAGAGGAAAAATGAAGCAAACTGCCTAAAACAGAGTTTAAAAAGAGTGTCAAAGGTAAACATTACAAAAGTGGGTTTTTTGGAGTAGAAAATTAAAGTCTCTTGTATATAAGTCATTTTCATGTTTCAAAGGGCTCATTTGCATTCCAAGAAGAAAAAGTGAGCAAGAGAAGGCCGTGTGGAACAAAAGGAGTAAAATTGCAGCAGAGTCATGCAAGTTTGTGGGCGCGGCGCATTGGCTGAGAGGCGCGGCGCATAGAGCCAGCCTCCACAGTGTAAAAAATACACTGGCGCGGCGCGTTGGGTTTGTGGCGTGGCGCATAGAGCTGCAAGCCCGATTTCACCTATAAACTTTCTCAAATTTCCAAATTCGCTCAATCTTATTGTGTGCAAGTAAGTCAAACCTTTTTCCATTGCAAATGCAGAGTTTTTCTTAGAATTTATGGTGGTTTAGTGTGTAAAAACTCAAACCCCACCTCCTTCCAGATTTGCTCAAAAACAATGGCTTAGAGTTTGTCTTTGTGTTTTTGCTACCAATTCCACTCCATCACCCCTTCAATTTTTGACTCCTCCATTCATTCTTCACTTTAATCCATTCATTCCCAAATTCCCATATTCCTTAAATCCCACTATCCTAAACCCTAATTGCTATCCCAAAACCCTAAAAATTGTCCCTAAAACCCTTCAATTCCCCAAATTCCAATTAGCAAAATTCCTAAAATCCCTCTTACCCTCTTCCTTCATAGTCCCTCATACATTTTCATACCCTTTGCAACAAAAGATTAAAGACACCTAAAATCTCTTCATACTCATCTAAGACAACACAAACTTTGGCAAACATGGAGACAGATTCCTCTTATGACCGAGATGAAGAGACACACATTAATTATCGAGGAGGCGGAAAAAGGCATGATAGATTTCAGATCTTGCCCGAGGCCTCCTTGGCCCAGCATAGCACATAATAGAGGACACTTGCATTTTTGAAAAATTTGGCCTAAAAACAGACTTTTCTGCTCTATGCGCCGCGCCACTTGGCGCGCGCTTTTGATTGGGGGCTCCTTTTGATGCAAAATCAGCATTTTTGGATTTTACATGGAAAAATATGCATGCCTACCTATGGCCAAGAAATTTTGATAGGTTTTGGGCTTCCAGAAGGGTCAAAAACACCCCAAAAATGACCTTGCTGCCCCTTTTTTGACACACAGGAAGCAGTGTTGGGAGAAATCAGTTTTGGAGGGGAAAATGAAGACCAAATTCAGAAATTCCACTCTTGTTGGAAAGTAGACAGACATACCTTTCCAACAAGCCCACTTGGAGAAAATTTGGACACCGGGAAGGCCTCCAAAATCAGCTGCAAACTAGCGCGACACATAGAGAAATCAGGCATGACGCATTGGAGGATTTTGCTCATTTTTTGACTCAGTAACTCTGTTTTTTGCCTAGTTTTTGACATTGCTTCTAAATTTCAAACTCATGATGTAATCTGATGTAATTTGATGGATCTTGATGTAATTTGGTTAAATTTTCACTCATAGAAGTAGATTCATCCATCAAAAGGTGAATTGCAACTGAATGAATTAGTTTCCTAGTTTATAGAGGCAAGTTGTTCCACTGCCTACTCTCTAGTTCTCAGTTTAGATTTTGTTGGAACATCTCCTAAACTTTTGAGCTCAACCCCTGGAGGCTAGGATGAGTTATTGTTTGTCTATATCTTGTGGTTTTTCAGTCATTAGGATGGTTGGACTTTTGGGAATGCTTTGAGCATCATTGTACATTCATCTCTGCAGTTTGGCAAAGGAATAGACCAGGGTTTGCAGCACTCTATGGGATTCTTGTGGTATTTTGATTTGATAGTGTGTTTCTCTCTGTTAATGTAAGCCTACTGGTGTTTTATGTATATTATTTTCCCTCTTATTTCTTCCAGGGAAAATTTTAAGGACCCTTGTAAATTTATATGTATAATAAATGGGCGAATTCCCATGATACATAGGAAAAATGGAAGGTGATTTTATTAATAATATAATATATATATAATTTTTTGGCGAATCTCTCACAAGATTATATCATCTTGTAAAATCATGGTGAATCACCAATACAAATGGTGAATCAGTAGTACAAAATGGCGAATCGTTGTCTAGTGGAGTTCAGGGTGTTGGTTCCAATGAAGATATGGTAGTTGAACCAGGAGTTGAAGGAAGCGAACCATCGAGACCAAGCATGGCACATGGTGACTCGTGAGGGAAGTAGTTCTCGTGCAGTTTTGAAAACACGTTCTAGTTCTACTAAGTGTAATATTGTTGTTGATACTACTACTAGCACTGATATTGAGGTTGGAGAGGAGTTTGAGGAAGCATGGAAGGTAGCAGTGGTGGAGAATTACAAAGAGAACCCCATGATGGGCTCCATTTTTCCCTTTGGTATTTGGGCCTGCAAGATCTTATGTCCATTGAACCAACAATTAACCGTTCAACCAACAATCAACTTGACTGAATTGATTAGGTACGAGTCAACTTAGACTAATATTCAAAACTATGCTTTGCATTATCCCATATTTATCACACTAATGCACACAACATTGAGCATTTGCACCCAAATCTCATGCATGCACACAAAATTTTCATTAACATCTATAACCCTAACCAAGTGAGAATTTATCAACAATTTGCACCAAAGTTTGTAATAGTGTTGAAAGTTCATAAGAAATTTAGATCCATGGTACCTTAAATAAATTTTGAGATAACCTCCACAAATTTGACCACAATAGAGCAAACTTGTGATAAATTTTAAACTTACAAAAATTAGGATTCGTGTTCCTAGGAACAATCATAAGAAGTAGTTGACATATAGGTCAAGTTTTGAGCCTTGACACATTGATAATGCAATGGCTTAGGTCAAAACTCACAGATTGAAAAGTCATCAATGAAGAGATGACAATATCATTATGAATTACACATACTCCAAACTTCTTACCAAATTCTACTTAGTTGTCTGCAACTCAGCTATACATAATCTTATAGTAAATACAAAATCCACAAAGCCTTCTTCACATAGCTAATAAATGGCCATTGGAAGAGCACCCCTTATATAATAGTAATAGTAGTGATCAATAGATTATTTCATATTGAACTTCATAGCCATAGCACTCCTATGTATTGTATGTTGTATTCAACTTGCATTATCAAATATAGATACAATCATAGTTTTGATTGATACATGTAAATCATACTTGTGCACCATGTTGAATGCAATGTCAGTCAAGGCGTAAAGTCGGTTTGACGTGTAATGATCTATGAATTTTGCATGCAAGTTATTATAACCAACAAAATTTTGGGCCCAGTTTGAATGAGCAATGGAGGACACTCTCTGAGAGGCAAACTGGAATTTGTACGTGTTCTACAGTCCAATCTCAGTCAATGTTACAATATATCAAAAGAGTTATAGTTCAAGGTTACAAAACCACAGTAAAAATCTCCAGACAGAAAGAGGCAATGTTACAAAACCACAGTAGGCTTAGCCCAACACCAATTACCCTGAACAACTCTGAACAAAACCATAAATTCATCTTTCTTTCATCTCTGCTTCAAACTAGAAAAATCTAGTTTGAATTGGAGACAAGAATGACGTAAGATATTTAATAATTTTACTTCTTTTGGAGTCCGAGATTCCCTTGTCAGCGTCCAAAGACACGTTCAACTAACAAAAAAAAAGACAAGGAAATTTTATAATCAAGTTTTTGAATATCATATATGAGTCTATGACTAGCAAACTTTAAAACTAGTTTTAAAAAATATGTATATAATACAACACAAAATTATACAGCACAACACATTGAATTTCTAGACAACAATATAAATAAACAATAGTACCAGCTGGGATCTTTTCTATTTAGATGAGGATAATTTACCAACATTGATTTACACCATCCAAAAGCTTGACACAACAGATCTTAAGCATGACAACAATTTAAAATAAAACTGTTTCTCAACATATGTGTAGACAAAGAACATCCATTTGGTAAACACCGACACTTAGTAGTGTTTACTTATGGCCCACCCCACATTCTAAATAAATATAAGCCAGAAAACATGTGTGTTTACATTCCTATTTCTCTTTCAGATAGTATTTTTCGTTTCTCCTTTCTAAGACCATGAAAGAGATCTATTTGTGATCCAGAAAACAAGTATGCTTATATAATTACTACTCTTTCAGCTAGTGTTTTGGATTTCAGTTCCACTGATACTCTCCTAACTCAGAGCCAAATAGGAGCCATTTGTGGTTATGGATAGCTGATAACCATTTGTGGCAATGGATAGCTGATCAACTGCTATCAGTTGGCTTCTAGGAGCTATTAGTTGGCTTCTAGGAGCTGGTTTGAATACGATCAACTGGGAAGGTGATAAATATGAGGTTCATTCCTCTCATTGATGGCAGGCAAAAGCACATGATCCATGCCAATGCACTACACTTGGTCCAACAAGAAAAAAAAAATGGGCTTTTCATTCCCAAGTGATTTTACTCATGCAATAGAGGTCCTTACTTCAATAACAAGCTATGATATCAAATTCATTGTGTAGGAAACACAAATTCATTGTTAAGCTTAATGTTTCCCACCTCAAATCATTGGAGTGTAGGAAAATTACTCAGCAAATGTGGAACTTACTTCCCTGTTCTATTGCCCGTGTCGAGTGGAATTTGTGGTGGGAATGTGGAACTTATTTCCTCGTCTTGGCCTTAACCCCAGATCTATCCCTCCTTGAAACATGATAATATCCAAGGAAAGATGGTCTCCCTATAAAATTCTACAAGGGTTTCTAAGACACCATTGGGAAACCTTTTAAACGTATGCTTGGAAGCTCTTCATCTAGAACCACTTTCAGAGCAAACTAATGCAGGCATATTCAATATAAAGTTATAAACCACAACTCATCCAACAGGAACTCAATTAATGATCCCATGTTATTCATTCTACATTACATGGCTTTCAAGACTCCTACAGAAGTATTAACCACAAATAAATTAACACGTGGCTACTTAATGGGTAGATTCATTTTATATAACATTGTGGAAGCTTCAAAGCTATCAGGTGGGCTGGAGAAATCCATCAAGAAGATCTGCTCCTCAAAATTGATTTTGATAAAGTCCTACACAGATTAGAATGGTATTTTACTTCAGATACGATGACAGCGAGCCAGAAATGGTCCTTCAGAAAGGGTTTTCTTTGTCCAATAAAACATTTCATCATAGCTAATGCTCTAGGTTAGCTAGTGTCAAGTGCAAACCGAAGGAACGATCCTTATCAGGTGCCTACAAGATATTTTAAAATCCACTTTGTAGATGACTCTGTGCTCTCTCTAGAATTAGCCCAATCTCTGGATATGATGACGTATTGAATTTGGCCCAAGTTCAACAAAGTAGTGAGCATTATGTTCACCAAAGCATCTTTTAAGGTTCAAGTTGGACATCTAACATTAAGAAACGACTAAATCCTAATTAATTATTACATCTGAATCAGGTCATTTTTTATTCAAACATGGATGGAATAACAATGTTGACAATGTGAACATGGAAGAACCTCCACAAGCTGGTGGAAAAGAGGATAAAGGCAAAGATGGTGGAAGCATCTACCCATGTTTTAAGATGTTGCTCCTACAACAACGTTGGAAATGTGGCATCATTGAATCTTACATAAAGGAAGGGTGATGCTTTGGTCTATTGTCCGTTTATTGTAATTAATGTTTATGAGGTATCATTCTACCATTTCTCTTCTATATTCCCTTTTCTTGTTTAGTTTGTAGGTCGATCAAGTTATGCAAGTGTTCATTTGTACACACCATGTAATTGATATCTATTTGATCCCTAAAGAGATCAAAGATTAACCACTGATAGCCACTGGCATGATTGGACAGATTAATAGTTTGCAAACAAAATACTAGCAATCACTAACAATCACAAAATATCATCTTCCTTGGTTATATCTTCCTCTTCTTGAATTTTGTAAATTATATATTATAAAAAAACTGAAGAAACAAGCTAGGAAGTGTTGTGATCTTTCTTGTTAAATTATAGAGAATCCTCATGACTAATTTGGGATTAGTCAATTTGTTGTTAGGTGCTTTAGTCAATCTGTATAACTAAAGTTTAATTTGTATAAGTTGTATTGCGGTTGTACTAATACAGCTATGGAGTTCCCTGACAAAATAAGGTTAATACTTATAAAAATGACAAACACAAAAGGGACAAAAATTTCAGAACATGCTCATAAGGTCATTTTCAAAATTAACAAACTCTAAATTCACACACTAGGGAAAAACAACCGTCCAGATTTTCCAACACATTAAAAACTCATTAGTTCTTTAGCTCATGTGCACATCTTTACCATGCCACCTTGTATTTAGACAGGCCTAAAAATATCTTACAATGTTTATTTCTACACTAGCATAGATCATCTTAAACCCAAACCCATTAAGCATAGAGAGAGAGAGAGAGAGAGATAGAGATAAGACAGGCACATTTTAGTCTACAGGCATAAATGTATCACTTGTCAATGGATCAGATTTAAGAAGAATATATGCTAGGTTTTTGTCTTTTTAACATGATGGAAATTAACAAACAGCCAACTTTTTACTTTTGACATTACATGCCAAACCACAGCTAGTTTTCCATTGTAGTTCATTAGAGCTAGCATTACCATAGACATAACACATCTATTACACCAAGGTTGTACAGTGTGCCTCACTTCAGTGCAATCATTGATCTTCTCAGTATTTACTTCCAATGAACTAAGAACATTGATTTTACCCAATACCAGTCTACATCTGCACCCTTTGATACAGATCTACCCAGGACTAATGTTTCTAGAAATACCCTAAAGGGGGTCCATCTATAACAGTGCTCTAAAGGTATCCACAAAACAAATGGTAAACCACATACAACACTCTCTATAATATCAAAACAACATAGAAAGAAACTGACAGCATGATAAAAAAGTAACTCGCCAGAAATATTCAAGCAATTTATTACTTTCAATACTTTTCATATACACACTTGCATATCTTCCAAATCACCATAAGAAGCCTCTGGAACATTTAGAGTGCCCTGAATTTGCTTCATTTCCTCCTCAATCAACCACTCACTTGTTTCAAACCAAAATCTGACTCAGATTATAGACCAACCTTATACATTTCATAATCATATAAAAATATTAAATAAGCCTCACCTTGAAACTTCAAGGCGATCTCATAAGAGTAACCAATTCATTTCTTATTGCACACTGTCACCAACGATGCCTGAAGAAATGTTCAGTAATTATACTCAGTTCAACATGAATTCAAGGGCTCAACAATAATTTATACACAACATTCTCTACACTAAAAAATGTTTAGAGGAATAAATCTGTTTCCAGGCTTTTAATTCAGGTAAAATTGAAACTGACATTGGTTAATTAGTTTTCACATAGATGTCTTCCCACAAGCTGATGTGCAAAAAAGCTAAGTGAAGTGAACTCCCGCCTCCGAGTGTAAGTAAAAGGTTACTCAATCAGCGATTATTTAAGGTACAAGGCTATTATTATCTCATAACCTGCATAACATTAATCAAGCATTCCACTTTCTTTCTGAAGGGGTGGGGAAAATAATTGCACAAGAAAGAGTTTTGGATGCAACCAAAAAAGAAGCAAGTACTGAATGCCCAGTCAACATGGGGAAAATAGGAAGAGTTTCAAAAATATCGAATTTTGCAGGATGGCCTCGGGGGATTCTAACAAAACAAAACAAAAACAAAAAGTCCCGAGAGAAGGAAAACGCTGCAAAACAGGCAAAAACTGATGGATAATTAAAGAAGCAGGTTTCCAAGGATACTTAAAAATCCCACAAACAATTATAATCACTATTTGTGAAGTTTGTAGAATAACAGGAAGGAAATCAGTCTTCATCATGACTCAAAATCACAAACGCAAAATCCATCCAAACCAAACAAAAGACCAAGTACAAGAGCTCGCAGAGAAATAAGCTACAGCTTTTCAGCTTAAGCAATGTATTCATAATTCATCTAGAAAATAAGGAATGACTAGCAAACAGTTATTTAAGGCGGCTCATCCAAAAGATTCAGATCGATCCCAAACCTACTAAAAATTATACATTACAATATAAAAGGCCCATTGTTTTAGCAAAAGATTCAACCCTAAAACAAGTTTAGTGAAGCTACACCCAACACCAACAACATCACATTTTGGCTTTCCTAAGACTTATGAAAAAACTAAGAATTCAATCTTCAGGGGAGGCATGAAAACATACATCCAAGATTTTGTAGCATCCTAGGATGCTTGCCAAAGCAACACAAAGAATTTACTAGGTGCATTGCACAATGCATCCTTTATTAATCCCAACGCATATTTGGACAGACATTTCAATGAATTTTATTGTTGGACTTCCAAAAGCAAGCAACAAAACAGTGAGTAAGGTCATGGTAGATTGTCTTTTAAAAGCAACTCATTTTCGCGCCTCCACTCATCCTTTCACTCCTTTCTCAACTTCCCAAGCATTCGTGGATAATATCTTCAAGCTACACAGTATGCCAACTTCCATTATTTCAAATCTGCAGGGATGGCTGCAGTTAATGACTATATTAAGGGCTACACTAAGCAGTATACAATGCCTCCATTGCTAGCTCAACCTTTGCAATATATGCAAAATTTCCAATCTTATATTGTTGGGCCTGGATCTCCAATGCAAAGCTTTTAGATTTTTCTTCATACTATCAAATTTATCCTAGAATTCCTCTTTAATATCTCATCTGGGGACCTAATTGAATGACAGGAGATAACATGGCACATTTAGGTAATACATGAATGGGGAAGATGATCTAGAGGGCTAGCCACTAATTGGAGTAACTGAGAGACCTTTAAGAGTCAACACTGAGCATCCCTAAGAGACTGAATGAGGTAATGACCTCTGAAGAATAGAGTGCTAAATTACAAGTACAAATTTATGTCTTTCCTTGAAGCTAAATCCCACAAATCCCTAAATCTACAAAGGAATGATACCAATTTGAAGATGGTCTTGAGGCAAATAGGTTGGGCTGCAAACTCTGCCCAAACAACAACCTCAAGTACATTTTTCTTGCATCAAATGTAGCTAAGAAATAGGATCTGGACTCTCTCTAATTTCTCCCAATCAACTTGAGTCTTGAAATAAAATTCCATACATTTACTACCTTATTAGTTATACAGTACTACTGAAAAAATCAATAAAAACCTCTAATAAGGCATGTTCCTAAGAACAAATCAGTGAATCTTTTATATCCTTTTTCAGTATAGGAAAGTTCAAAAAGATAGTAAACAATACAAATCCATTTCCTTTTATCTATGATATATCAAATCCAAAGGGTATCGACAAGTAAATTCTTAATCCTAAAAGTACTAAACGTGTAAAACAAGCATATTCTATTATGCAACCCAAGTGACCAATTTAAATATGATGAGTGTGCCAATGATTTCTACCAATCATAATATGGCAATATTTCATGTAAAATTTCTATTATTGGCCAGTGTAATATCTAACACCCATTATTATGTAAAATTAGCACAAAAATTAGTACATCTTGCTCATAATTTTTTTTACATTAACAATCATGTAAGCAACTTGTATTTCTAGTTGTATAACTTCATCTTTATATATGAAAGATAATCTCAATAGTGGAAGTAAAGAGGAAATGTTCCTGGGTTACAAATCCATTTTTTTGCCTTGTCCATTTAAGTTGAAATTGCTAGATATTGACACTCTCTGTAAGCACTTTACCATCTTGTGGATCATAGAATATCTCAATCAGAATTATAATGCACCTTATATCTTTGAACATTGTATAAAAACCTTGGAAATAAAAGCTATGAAGTAGACCCAACAATGATTCAAAACAAATGAACGTATATACAAAATTGGCAATTTGTACCAAAAATATGATTATACAAGTTGTATCCAACAAGGTTTCTGCAGTCAAGCAAAGCTACGAAAGAGTAATGCTCGGAGTACTTACCAATATGCTTGACAATGGAAGTGGATTTAAGCCCAGTTGTTGTTAAACCTGTAGACATTGTTGTTCCTTTTATTTTTCAAACCTTTCATTGAAGTCAGAAATCCATACCTACAATCCAAGTTGATACTTGCCCTCAAATTGTTGGTGTATTCGTGGGGATGCTTAAGACCATTTCCATTAGCCATCCACATTGCCTCTGTTTTATTGCTTGGTTTAGTGTTGTCACTATAAATCAAGGGATAACTAAGTATTTTTACTTCGATACTTGCAATCAATTTTTTTTTGTATTTGTGGGGATGCTTAAGGCCATTTCCATTAGTGACAGTCATCCACATTGGCCTTTTTTTATTGCTTGGTTTAGTGGGAAATACCTTGCTAGTAGTAGTAACCAGTCTACCTTGCCTCAAACAGGAGCACATTTGACGAAGGACACACCCACACTGTAGATTTTAACTCACGTCAAACTTTTTCTTCCACATTTACTCAAGTTTAAATGTTTATGACTCAGTTACTCAAAACTTATCTTAAGAAACTGCTGAAATGAATTGCAGCAATGATTAATAAGCAGATAATGAATAAAAAATGGAGGTATCTGCAAGGATGGCTGCAGGTAATGACTATATTAAGGGCTACACTAAGCAGTCTACAACACCTCCATTGCCAGCTCAACCTTTGTAATATATGCAAAATTTCCAATCTCATATTGTTGGGCTTGGACCTCCAATGCAAAGCTTTTAGATTTTTCTCCGTATTATCAAATTTATCCTAGAAGTACTCTTTAATAGCTCAGTTGCGGACCTAATTGAATGACAGGAGATGACATGGCACATTTATGTAATACGTGAATGGGGAAGATGATCTAGAGAGCTAGCCACTAATTGGAGTAACTGAGAGACCTTTGAGAGTCAACACTGAGCATGCCCTAAGAGACTGAATGAGGTAATGACCTCTGAAGAACAGAGTGCTAACTTCTAAGTACAAATTTATGTCTTTCCTTGAAGCTAAATCCCACAAATCCCTAAATCTACAAAGGAATGATACCAATTTGAAGATGGGCTTGAGGCAAACAGGTTGGGCTGCAAACTCTGCCCGAACAACAACCTTAGGTACATTTTTCTTGCATCAAATGTACCTAAGAAATAGGATATGGACTTTTTCTAACTTCTCCCAATCAACTCGAGTCTTGAAATAAAATTTAATACATTTACTACCTTATTAGTTATACAGTACTACTGAAAAAATCAATAACAACCTCTAATAAGGCATGTTCGTAAGAACAAATCGGTGAATCTTTTATATCCTTTTCCAGTATAGATAAGTTCAGAAAGATAGTAAACAATACAAATCCATTTCCTTTTATCTATGATATATCAAATCCAAAGGGTATCAACAAATAAATTCTTAGTCCTAAAAGTACTAAACATGTAAAACAAGCATATTCTATTATGCAACCCAAGTTACCAAATTAAATATGACGAGTGTGCCAATGTTTTCACCAATCATAATATGGAAATATTTCATGTAAAATTTCTATTATTGGCCAGTGCAATATCTAACACCCATTATTATGTAAAATTAAGTCAAAAATTAGTACATCTTGCTCATAATTTTTTTCATTAACAGGCATGTAAGCAACTTGTATTTCTAGTTGTATAACTTCATCTTTACTATATGCAAGATAATCTCAATAGTGGAAGTAAAGAGGACATGTTCCTGGGTTACAAATCCATTTTTTTGCCTTTTCCATTTAAGTTGAAATTGCTTGATATTGACACTCTCTGTAAGCACTTTTCCATCTTGTGGATCATAGAATATCTCAAGCAGAATTATAATGCACCTTATATCTTTGACCATTATATGGAAACCTTGGAAATAAAGCAATGAAGCAGACCCAATAGTGATTCAGAGCAAATGAACGTATATACAAAATTGGCAATCTGTACCAAAAATATGATTATACAAGTTGTTTCCAACAAGGTTTCTGCAGTCAAGCAAAGATATGAAAGAGTAATGCTCAAAGTACTTACCAAGGTGCTTGAAACTGGAAGTGGATTTAAGCCCAGTTGTGGTTAAACCTGCAGACATTGTTTTTCCTTGTATTTTGCAAACCTTTCATTGAAGTCAGCAAATCAATACCTAGAATCCAAGTTGATACTTGCCCTCAAATTTTTGGTGTATTTGTGGGGATGCTTAAGACCATTTCCATTGGCGACATTCATCCACATTGCCTTTGTTTTGTTTCTTGGTTTAGTGTTGTCATTATAGATCAAGGGATAACTAAGTATTTTTACTTTGATACTTGCCATCAAATTGTTGGTGTATTTGTGGGGATGCTTAAGGTCATTTCCATTAGTGGCAGTCATCCACATTGGCCTTGTTTTATTGCTTGGTTTAGTGGGAAATACCTTTCCAGTAGTAGTAACCAGTCTACCTTGCCTCAAACAAGAGCGCATTCGATGAAGGACACACCCGCACTGTAGACTTGCACTCACTTCAAACTTCCGCTTCCACATTTACTCAAGTTTAAGTGTTTATG
Organism: Pinus albicaulis; assembly: GCA_034641835.2. Classification (NCBI taxonomy): domain Eukaryota; kingdom Viridiplantae; phylum Streptophyta; class Pinopsida; order Pinales; family Pinaceae; genus Pinus; species Pinus albicaulis. The sequence continues at coordinate 13,107 of JAXQQM020091317.1, forward strand.
ATTTAGTTACTGAAAATTTATCATAAGAAACTGCTGAAATGAATTGCACTCAATGCTTAAGAAGCATATAATGAATCGCCCATGGAGGATATACCTACATGGATGGTTGCACGTAATTAATATATTCAAAGCTACACTAACCAGTCTACAATGCCTCCATTGCCAGCTCAACCTTTGCAATATATGAAAAATTTCCAATCTCATATTGTTGGCCCTGGACCTCAAATGCAAAGCTTTTAGCTTTTTCTCCATTTTATCAAAGTTATCCTGGAAGTCCTTTTTAATAGCTCAGTTAAGGACCTAATTGAATGACAGGATATGGCATGGCACATCTAGGTAATACGTGAATGGGGAATATGATCTAGAGAGCTAGCCACTAACTGGAGTAACCGAGAGACCTTTGGGAGTCAACACTAAGCATGACTTTAAGAGACTGAACGAGGTAATGACCTCCAAAGAATAGAGTGCTAACTTATAACTACAAATTTATGTCTTTCCTTGAAGCTAAATCCCACAAATCCCTAAATCTGTAAAGGAATGATACCAATTTGAAGAAGGTCTTGAGGCAAACAGGTTGGGCTGTAAACACTGCCCGAACAACAACCTGAGGTACCTTTTGCTTGCATCAAATGTACCTAAGAAATAGGATCTGGACTCTTTCTAACTTCTCCCAATCAACTTGAGTCTTGAAATAAAATTCCATATATTTACTACCTTATTAGTTATACAGTACTACTGAAAAAATCAATAACAACCTCTAATAAGTCATGTTTGTAAGAACAAATCAGTGAATCTTTTATATCCTTTTTCAGTATAGGTAAGTTCAGAAGGATAGGAAACAATACAAATTCATTCCCTTTTATCTATGATATATCAAATCCAAAGGGTATCAACAAATAAATTCTTAATCCTAAAAGAACTAAAAGTGTAAAACAAGCATATTCTATTATGCAACCCAAGTGACCAATTTAAATATGATGTGTGTGCAAATGATTGCTACCAATCATACTATGGCAATATTGTATGTAAGATTTCTATTCTTGGCCAATGCAATATCTAACACCCATTATTATGTAAAATTAGCTCAAAAATTAGTACATCTTGCTCATAATTTTTTTGCATTAACAAGCGTGGAAGCAACTTGTATTTCTAGTTGTATAACTTCATCTTTACTATATGCAAGATAATCTCAATAGTGGATGTAAAGAGGACATGTTCCTAGGTTACAAATCCATTTTTTGCCTTATCCATTTAAGTCGAAATTGGTTGATATTGACACTCTCTGTAAGCACTTTTCCATCTTGTAAATCATAGAATATCTCAATCAGAATTATAATGCACCTTATATCTTTGACCATTGTATGAAAAACTTGGAAATAAAATCTATGTAGTAGACCCAATATTGATTCAGAACAAATGAACGTATATACAAAATTGGCAATTCGAACCAAAAATATGATTATACAAGTCGTTGCCAACAAGGTTTCTGCAGTCAAGCAAAGCTACGAAAGAGTAATGGTCAGAGTACTTACCAAGATGCTTGACAATGGCAGTGTCTTTAAGCCCAGCTGGGCTTTAAGCACAGTTGTTGTTAAACCCGGAGACATTGTTGTTCTGGTATTTTTCAAAACCTTTCATTGAAGTCGACATGTCAATGCCTAGAATCAAGTTGATACTTTACTCCAGGTGTTGGTATGTTGTGGGATGCTTAGAATAAGTACATTGCTAACATTCATCCACATTGCCTTTGTTTTATTGCTTCATTTAGTGTTGTCACTATAAATCAAGGGATAACTAAGTATTTTTACTTTGATACTTGCCATCAAATTGGTGTATTTGTGGGGATGCTTAAGGCCATTTCCGTTAGTGACAGTCATCCACATTGGCCTTGTTTTATTGCTTTGTTTAGTGGGAAATACCTTTCCAGTAGTAGTAACCAGTCTACTTTGCCTCAAACAGGAGCACATTCGACCAAGGACACACCTGCACTGTAGACTTCACACACCCAGGCTGTAGAATTTACACACCCACAACTTACACACCTGCAACTCAATAATGATGGGTTACAAAGAGAAAAAAAGATGACTTCCGAAGTCTCTTGCTGGAATATTTATACAAAGAATCGACATTATCTTGCCTCACCTTGAAAATAACCTGTGCTCTTCCACAATCCAACTTGTTCTCTTCCACCACATGAATTAAGCTGAAAAATCTGAGAATATACCGGTGAAAAATCTCAATGGTCTCCTTGGTGCTGCTTTGGTCTGATGTGGTCTCATCGGCTCTGCTCTGTCTAAAGACCAAAGTATTAAGGGGTAAAATTTTATGTAAAACGCCTAAATGGGTTTTAACATGCACACTTCCTAGGGTAAGGAGACACCAATGGTTAAGTGTAGAAGACCTTCCCTACGCTCTTTTGTATAGTGAATAAATACCCAAGGAGGGCATGGTAGGAGGGTCGATGGCTATAAGAAATCTGATTAGTGTAGGAAGGCGAGGTGATCTCGTTGACCAACGATTAAGGGTGCTATTTCCCTCTTCCCTCTTACCTAAAAACTCATGTTTATCAGATGATTAGAATGAAGCAAACATACAGAAGGATCATCGTTGTCTCTTGCTTGAAAATGACAAAAAGGATCGGGGTTGTAACAGAAGGATTAGAAAAATGTATTTTATAAAGATGAATTTCAACCTTACCCTCGATTTGCAAACCAAGAAATCTGGCTATTGCAACCAAATCTGTATCTTGCTCGAAAATGACAAAAGGATTAACAAGCTGTAATTTATAGAGATGAATTTCAACCTTACCCTCGATTTGCAAACCAAGAAATCTGGCTATTGCAACCAAATCGAACTTCAAAACCTGTAAATTGAGGCAAATCTGCCCAAATTCAATGAGTCCAACCTCCAAACCAGGCAAATCGGGCCTTTGCAATGTAAATCTAGGGCGAATCCCACCTTTTCAATTTTTATCCGCTTTAATTTTGAGGGCTAAAATATAATAATTATTTATTTTTTAAATAAATTTTGGGCTAAGTTGTTAACTAAAGAAAAAATGGGTGCAATATAAAAAATTCACCTCTTCAAACTATAAAACCCCTTAAATTTCGCCTTTGGGCTAAAATTCGCCCCTAAAATTTTCCATGATTTCTTCTTAAGTTAAGAAAACAAGGATAAAGGTAGAATTCATTAAAATTTGCAGTGCTCTACCTAGGGTTTGTTTAATTTTCTATGTTTTCAGCTGTTTGGAGAGGATCCTTGAAGGTTTCTTGCCCTCTTCAACTCTTCACCTTTCTCAACTCTCCATTTCCTTCAAATTGAAAGTGTCAAATCAATTTCCTACCTTGCCCCATTCAAATCTCTGCAAAACTGGGCCTCATTCCCCAGACCCAAAATCTGCCTTTCCCTTTGATCCAACAAAACACCCTTAAAAGAAAATCAAACTCTTTTGCATATATACCTAGCCTAAAATCAGCCTTCATTCAATTCATCTCAAGCGTCACTGATCATTTTTTTCTGAGATTTACCAGGAGAGAGCCCTCTCCCGATCTGGTAGGGCTAGTTACCAGGTTAAGCGTGGTTTGATGTTACCCTAGATTCTTCCTTTCTCAGCCTGAGGTAGATTTAGGCCATAACATAGTGGCGACCATACTGGGGAATATCAAGATTGTTTGCTTGTTACTGTTATTTGTTTTATAAACTACAGATGAAGCCTGAAGCTATGCCAGGTAGCCTTCGAACTGCGCATTGCTTTGCAAGTGCATAAGTAGATAAACATTGCTTCAGTCAATCTCCGGTCTAGTTTTATAAACGTAACACCTGACTTGTAAATTGCCCCAGTACATGTATCAAGTTAGATCTAATGGTTGATGGTGGACAACGATCAGACATAGGAAGGCTGAAATTATTCACCTAGCAACTCCAGTGTTGAAGAATCCCAAGTTTCGGATTTTTTATGGCGACTCTATTCTTCAAGAATCAGTAGCCTGAGGAATTTCTTGGTGAATTCATTCTTATCAAAATGGTTTCGCTGGATCGAAGGTATGCTCCCATGAGTCGAGATCACATTCCAGGTTTTCCAAATAAAATTCCTAAGGTAGATTGGCAAAGGAATTTGCCTACGTTTAAAGATGATGATAGGAAGGATGCTGCTTTACATCTGGTTAGATTTCACATACATATTCACAAGTTGAAGGTTGATTTTCCTGAAGACTATTTGATGAAGATATTCATGGCCACTCTGGAAGGTGAAGTCCGATCTTGGTATGAAAGTTTTCCGCCTGCTTGTATTTACTGTTTAAAGGATTTTCATACCATGTTCTTTGAAAGGTATAAAGAATCTTATCCATCCTTAACTTTAGTTCAGAACTGTTGTAGCCATGTTCATAGTTTTATTGAAAATCTTGAAAATTTTTATGAAGATGATGACTTCATGGACGATGAGATCATGGAGGCTCTGTACGAAAATCCATTTCAGCAGCATAAAGAGAACTTAGAGGATACTCATCAAGATGCTCAGGAAACTTTGCAGCGGGATCAAGATCTTAGTACAATGGAAAATGATGAAAGAGAAGGTTTTGTTTCAGATCTGTCCATAGAAGGAGACAATATGTAGGAAATTCAAGTTTCAATTTCAGAATGTGATAAAGTCAAGTCAGCTATTTCAGATCTAGATTTAGATCGTGATGATCAAGAATACCTTGTGCTAAATCCCATGAAGGAGAGCTCTGTTGTGGAGATCACCTGGAATGAAGAAGACAGATTTATTGATCCAAATGTTCTCATTTCACTAGAACAAAGCCTTCATGAGGAGGTAATCCAGTCAGTTCATGAAAAACAAGATGAAATCTTTGTTAAAGTAAGTGAAAAATATTCTTTCAATAACTCAGTGATAAATGATAATTTGATTGCCATGTCATATGAAGATGATCAACAATGTTTTCAACTTCAGAAGATCAGGGAATTAAGGACTGTCATTCATGTTTTTCATGTTTTTCATGTTATTTCATGAAGACAATCACTGTTTGAGAAAAAGAAAACAAAAAGTATTATCTCCTTTGTCTGAAGATGAGATAGATCAACTCCTAAAAGGTCATGTTACAGTCCAAGCTAAAGCAGATTTGTAGTGCGCACATGGTCAAGAAAGTGTTGGTGAAACTTCTTCCTCTTTTGAAAATGATGACGGTCTTGTAATTAGCTTTATAGATAAGCAAACAGATAATATTTTCTTTCATGAAGATGACAAGGCTGTCATGTTTGATAATCTTGAAGATTGTTTTCTGTTTCAGAATGACCTAGACCATGAAGTTGAGGAATATGAGTTTGAGAGAGACAATATGCCAGAATTTCTCATGGTCAGGGAATTTACAGCTAACACTCAAATGGCAGAAGCTTATACCTCTCTGTGTCTTCCTATCACTCAGAAATCAATTGTTCTTTCAGATCAGAATGAAGTGAGTAGTTGTATTTTTGCTGCTGGATCTCAAGACCGACTAGTGCTTCAGGATTTTCAAGATCCCTTCGGCATTCTTTTGCAAGCATCAGAAAAGATAAATGTTGCCTGGTTCGTTATCATAAGCCTTGTTTTTAGTGGTTATTGTGAGTTGCCTGCATGTACATCGTTCTACCTGCTCGAGAAAAGTGAGAGCAGAATTTTGGTATGTAGCCATCTGCTGGATTGGTTACATTGGAAGGCTCACTACACATGATTGTACATATTCCATCAGTAGGTTGTTGGTTGTCATCATGATTTGAAACCCTCAAATCTCGATGGACTGTTTCCATTAAAAAAGCTTTGTAAGTACTAATTTCATTTAATTAGGTCTTCAGTCATTTTTGTTTTAGTCAGTTTCAGAGCAAGTGTGTGCTGTCATCATTATTTCAATTTGGGGCCCGAGGTGAAGGCTATAAAGCTGAAGGTTGATTTCAGTTTTGGTTTGGTTTGTTTGAGTCAGTATTGAGTTGAATTCAGTCTTGAAATTGAGTCAGTCTTGAGTCGGATTTCAATCTTGAAATTGAGTCAAAAGTATGGTTTTGGTTTGTCGAAGTTATTGATTCCATAGCCCAATGGACGAAGGCACTACCTGTTTTCCTAGAGATCTGTAGTTCTTGGCACCTCCAAGGAGCTACCATCCCCATTGGAGCCAATGTTAGTGTCGGTATCTTCATCCCTCCGTCAGTGATCAAAATTCTCTTGTTGCATTGCATATCAGGTGTCTCACTCGGTCAGCGGCATTCCATTAGGAGCATGGATCATATGACAGTAGTGGTTTTTTATACATTTTCCCTCATGTCCTTTACCTGCTGGCCCATTTCCTTTCATCAAGATCATCTGCACTCACTTTTTGTCCTTAAATTTGTAAGAGTCATTTCTAGGGTTTTCAGTCCCATTAGGTCTAGGGTTTCATCAATAAGGTCTTCAAAATTTCCAATAATGGTCAGTAGGCGCATGAGGAGGTTGAATAAAGTTCCAGTACTAAATAAGTTTCATCATCATATGCCTAGAAATGTATTTTTCCTCAAAACTCTGTTTTGAAGAAAAATAGAGTATTTTATCTTTTATGTATAAATTTGATGTAATTTCAAGTTTTCTCATATGTAAGCAATTTCAAAGGAAACCCTAGTCACCTTGTCAAACTTCAGCAACCCTGCAAGGCAAACAAAAAGCAAGTCATTCATTTAATCGGAGGCAAAATGAAGCAAACTGCCTAAAACAGAGTTTAAAAAGAGTGTCAAAGGTAAACATTACAAAAGTGGGTTTTTTGGAGTGGAAAATTAAAGTCTCTTGTATATAAGTCATTTTCATGTTTCAAAGGGCTCATTTGCATTCAAAGAAGAAAAAGTGAGCAAGAGAAGGCCGTGTGGAACAAAAGGAGTAAAATTGTAGCAGAGTCATGCAAGTTTGTGGGCGCAGCGCATACAAGTGGCGTGGCGCATAGAGCCAGCCTCCAAAGTGTAAAAAATACACTGGCATGGCGCATTGAGTAGGCACGACGCGTTGGGTTTGTGGCGCGGCGCATAGAGCTACAAGCCCAATTTCACCTATAAACTTTCTCAAATTTCCAAATTTGCTCAATCTTATGGTGTGCAAGTAAGTCAAACCTTTTTCGATTGCAAATGAATATTTTTTCTTAGATTTTATGGTGGTTTAGTGTGTAAAAAATCAAACCCTACCTCCTTCCAGATTTGCTCAAAAACAATGGCTTAGAGTTTGTCTTTGTGTTTTTGCTACCAAATCCACTCCATCACCCCCTCACTTTTTGACTCCTCCATTCATTCTTCACTTTAATCCATTAATTCCCTAATTCCCATATTCCTTAAATCCCACTATCCTAAACCCTAATTGCTATCCCAAAAGCCTAAAAATTGTCCCTAAAACCCTTCAATTCCCCAAATTCCAATTAGCAACATTCCTAAAATCCCTCTTACCCTCTTCCTTCATAGTCCCTCATACATTTTCATACCATTGGTAGCAACAGATTAAAGACACCAAAATCTCTTCATACTCATCTAAGACAACACAAACTTTGGCAAACATGGAGACAAATTCCTCTTATGACTGAGATGAAGAGACACACAGTAATTATCAAGGAGGCGGAAAAAGGCATGATAGACTTCAAATCTTGGCCGAGGCTTCCTTGGCCTAGCATAGAACATAATATAGGACACTCAGCCCAAATTTCAAAAAATTTGGGACGATTTTTGCATTTTTGAAAATTTTGGCCTAAAAATAGACTTTTCTGCTCTATGCGCCACGCCACTTGGCGCACGCTTTTGATTGGGGGCTCATTTTGATGAAAACTCATCATTTTTGGATTTTCCATGGAAAAATATGCATGCCTACCTATGTCCAAGAAATTTTGACAGGTTTTGGGCTTCCAGAAGGGTCAAAAACACCCCAAAAATGACCTTGCTGCCCCTTTTTTGTCACACAGGAAGCAGTGTTGGGAGAAATTAGTTTTGGAGGGGAAAATGAAGACAAAATTCAGAAATTCCACTTGTGGTGGAAAGTAGACAGGCAGACCTTTCCAACAAGCTCACTTGGAGAAAATTTGGACACCGAGAAGGCCTCCAAAATCAGCTGCAAACTAGCGTGATGCATAGAGAAATCAGGCGCGGTGCATTGGAGGATTTTGCTCATTTTTTGACTCAGTAACTCTGTTTTTCGCGTAGTTTTTGACAGTTTGACTTTCTTACTTCTAAATGTCAAAATCATGATGTAATCTGATGTAATTTGATGGATCTTGATGTAATTTGGTTAAATTTTCACTCATAGAAGTAGATTCATCCATCAAAAGGTGAATTGCAACTGAATGAATCAGTTTCCTAGTTTATAGAGGCAAGCTGTTCCACTGCCTACTTTCTAGTTCTCAGTTTAGATTTTGTTGGAACAGCTCCTAAAATTGTGAGCTCGACTCCTGGAGGCTGGGATGAGTTATTTTTTGTCTATATCTTGTGGTTTTTCAGTCATTAGCATGGTTGGACTTTTGGGAATGCTTTGAGCATCATTGTACATTCATCTCTGCAGTTTGGCAAAGGAATAGACCAGGGTTTGCAGCACTCTATGGTATTCTTGTGGTATTTTTCTTTGATAGTGTGTTTCTCTCTATTAATGTAAGCCCACTAGTGTTTTATGTATATCATTTTCCCTCTTATTTCTTCTTAAGTTAAACAAACAAGGATAAAGGTAGAATTCATTTAAATTTGCAGTGCTCTACCTAGGGCTTGTTTAATTTTCTATGTTTTCAGCTGTTTGGAGAGGATCCTTGAAGGTTTCTTGCCCTCTTCAACTCTTCACCTTTCTCAACTCTCCATTTCCTTCAAATTGAAAGTGTCAAATCAATTGCCTACCTTGCCCCATTCAGATCTCTGCAAAACTGGGTCTCATTCCCCAGACCCAAAATCTGCCTTTCCCTTTGATCCAACAAAACACCCTTAAAATCAAATCAAACTATTTTGAATATATACCTAGCCTAAAATCAGCCTTCATTCAAGTCATCTCAAGCCTCACTGATCATTTTTTGTTGAGATTGACTAGGAGAGAGCCCTCTCCTGATCTGGTAGGGCTAGCTACCAGGTTAAGCGTGGTTTGATGTTACCCTAGATTCTGCCTTTCTCAGCTTGAGGTAGATTTAGGCCATAACAGGGCAGTGATTTGATCTTAGGT
>JAXQQM020066533.1:0-65240 GCA_034641835.2 Pinus albicaulis
TTGTGAGGGTCCCACAAAAGTTAATAAACTCTTATGTCCATTCTATTCGGAATCAATTCGGGCTTAACCTTTGATTTAACCAACCATATAAATATTATATCCATAGTTTATCTAACTGTAAGTCGCTCTCTCTTCAATAATGTGAGTCACCATTCGAATTTTATAAACAAATGCAAGTCTTGGTTCATACACTCAACCCTTTACTTACTTCAACCTTGGCTTTTGTTTAGTGCCCAACTTAATCATGGTCGCGGTTTTATAACCTCATACCAACATAACATCAAACTGTATTATGTATATATATATATATATATATATATATATATATATATATATATATATATATAACACTTACCTCCTAATGAAACTTTATTATGAACCCATTGTATTAAAATTGAATAATATTCGATTCTTCGTGTTGTGGATCATCTGCATATCCTTTTCTATTTTGTCTTAAAAATTGAAAAATAAAAAAAAATTTGAAATTTCGAAAATGCATATGATATATTATAATGTTTTATGCTGTATTATTAAAAAAAAAAGAGGTTTCCTTACAACCTTAATGGAAATTGAGTTTATCATTAAACTTTATTTAAATGTACCTTTGGGTTTCATGCTTAATTTTCGAGCAACTTGCTGAGTGGAAGTAATGATTGTCGAAGAAAGTTTTTGGATGAGTAAATACGGGGGCACAAAAAGTGCGCACGTTATTCAATCCGGCACCCCCGCAGTTGACTTGTTGACTATGAAACAAATGAAGATCGACGACCTGGATTCTTTGCGGGGGGCATAGGTCGAGGTTCTCCGCCGTACTCCAGGACCCCCCACGATGACGTCATCAAGTGAGGTGGAAGAACATCTGTCATCCTCTTTCAACGACTTTTTACATGTCGTTGCGGCATTTATTACGGGTTTTGCAGCTATTAAATGATTCTTTGGTCTCATTCTCGTTCACTTGTAATTGTTTTTTTTCCCTTCTCGCCACCTTTCCGTTGATTCACTTCCCCTGAATTGTTTCCATTGTTTGTCAGCCATGGAAAAACGAGCCTCTCAAGCTGGTTCATCAAGCCTCAATTCCCTCCTAGACAGTGAAAAAGATGTCCAGGATACCATGTCATCTGTCAATCATCCCTTATTGAGTCACCAAGTGACCCTGAATGCTGAAAAATCCCCAGTGTTTTCCTGCATGAAGAATTCCGGTGTCTTGTCCGCCTGTATCCCAAAAGCCCACTTTTTTCCCGATTTCATCTCATGGCTGGTCTCTTCAATGTACCCTGGTAAGTGTTTCATAATGAACTCGTAGGGAGAAAACGTTTTTCAGATATCGACGCAATTAATTCGACAAGCATTGTGCTTTCCCGAAAACGAGTCACCACTGCAGTTTTCTGAAGATTCATTGGCTCATTATTTTGAAGACCTTTCAAATGAATAATTTAGTCTGTGTATGTCATACTTGAGATCAAATTCAGAGGAGGATCGGCTAGGAGGAGAATAATTCAGTTTGGAAGCGTTCAATGCTGAGTACAGACCAATTCTAAGTTGCATTGTGGAGATTTTGGGTAAAGACAATGACCAGACAGTCGATAAAGCAGTCTTGGGAATGTACGCACTCATGATGAAGCCAGGATTTGTTCTTGACATTCCATCTTTCTGGCAGGAGATTGTAAATTCTCAGTTGATGGCCTTTCCTCTTACATGTTTCTTTAGATTTCCATCATTGCTTGTCTATTTATTTTTATATCAGAATGTCGAAGAATTTATGAGTCTGGGGTTGACTATAGTTGATGTCAATAAGCAAAAGCAATCTGTGTTATTTTGGACTGATATGATTAGAAAAGAAGGAAATGAAGCAGGGCTATTTGAGTTTGCTAGTCATTATATGCCTATTGCTTATAAAATTTTGAATGGAGTTCCTCCTCCATGTTTTTTACCAAAAGCCCGGGAGTTCCTACAACTAGGACCAAGTTGCAAATTCGGAGATTGGTTTGTGTTTGAAGAGTATTCAGAAATAAGGTTGTATGGAGCTAGCATCGAGCCCTATAGGCTCCCAACTTTTGTACCCATGCGGCTTTTCGCCTTGGAATTCATAAGACAGAGCCTTAATGTGGATCAGGTACACTTTCTTCCCATGAAGAAAGGTTTTATGTTTAAATTGCCTATGAGTGTGGGACCTTTCGTGGTTAATATGAGGCAAGATTTTGATGAAGTTTCTAAAATGTTAGAAGAGACACGTTTGCTACTAGGAGAAAAATGGTCTTATGATCCACATGGAGTAATTTCCCAGAGAATAATTGAGAATGGATATTCTGCGTTTTCTCATGTAAGCAGACCCGATCAGGAGAAACTGGAAAACCTAGGCGAAATAAATACATAAAAAACGAGCATTCAAACACCTGTTATTACCGAAAGGGCAAACAAAAGAGGTAGGGAAGATGTTGTTGAAGTAGATGAGGAAGAGCCCAGGGAAGAAAAGAGAACCAAATTGGCTGAAGATCATTCTTCCAACTCGCCTGGTTTTACCTTTCATGTCAACGATGAACAAAATGCCCCCTCTTCTCCTAGAGGACATGAACTTTACTCAGAAAAGATACCTTCAGTCAAGCAAATATTTACACAGATTGAAGAAAGAAATCAGCGGATAAAAGCTAATGTAGAAGCTCAGGCAGAGCATCACGTAGCTGCTGATCAGACCAGATTGTTGACTGTAATGGACCTTGAAAAGGATCAATTTAGGATGGCTCTGACACATCCAACTGGGATGTCCCTTGGATCTTCGAGCAATTTTAGTGAGGTAAATATAACTATGGATGTTAAAAATATCCCACTATGGGATAAAATGAATCTTCATATGCAGACTGGGCAGTTAATTGTAAATGATTTAACTAAGACTAATGCCACAGCAGTTAAGGCTGAGAACATGCTTGCAAAAGTTATTAAACAGTTCAAGATAGAGAAGGCTAATTCAAGGGCCTTGTCAATTCAAAATGAAGAATTGAAGAAGATCATTATGAAAATTGGTGTAGATCCTAATGATAAAGCTGCGATTCAAAAGCTCATGAAAAGTGCAGAAATAGAGATATCCTCATTGAGAAAGAAGTTAAAGCTACCAGCTGCAGAGCATTCAATGGCTGCAGAAGTAGCAGAGGTAGAGAAAGAAAAAGAAGAGCTGCGTCAGAAATTGTTGTAGAAAGATGAGGAATTGACTAAAGTAAAACATACTGCTATTTCATTACAGAACCATATTAAAAGTAATACTTGCACTTTTGTTTTTCCTGTAGGTAATGCTGATTCTGATCCCCAAGCACAGATTGCACAGCTCAGCACAGAGATGAAGATGGCAGAAGGAGATCTTAAGCGAGCTCAATCAAAGTTAGAAATGGCCACCAAGGTCATACAGACACTAGAAAATGAAGGGAGGGTGAATAAGAAAAGATTTCAAAATGCTGAGGTTGAGATTAAGGATATTAAAGAGAAGTTAAAAGGTAATATTTCCCTTTTAAAAGCTAAAGACATCATTTGGGGTGATATTATTTCAGAGATGAAGTCAAATTCGAATTCCCTGAATATAGTTGCTAAAGAAAAAAGCCTCATCTCTGAACATGAAGAGGAGATATTATCTGAAAAGAAGACGGCCATTAAAAGAGCAAATTGGGCTAGGAAATTTATAAATTTTATCAACTCCAAATCAGACGAAGAATTGGAAGATATTGGAATACAGGACAGATATTTTTATGCAGAAGAAGTCAATAAAATGATAATTAAGAATGAGCTTCGGAAGGTTGCAGAGAAAAGGTTACTGGGAATGAAGGAGGCAGTAAAGAAGTTTGATATATCATTTGAAAAATTGACTAGAACAGGTTTACCCTCATGCTGGACTGAGAAAGGAAATATCATGTTATGGAAGTTTTATGAAGATCAGTTAACATTAGCAAAAAGCAAGGCAGACAATAGGCATGAAAAGACACAGATCTTAAAGGGAGAAATTGTGTTTAACTTCTTGCATAGGCATTTCAATTTGCTATGGATGGTGAAGACTCTCTTCACAGGAAAACCTACACACAGTCAAATTGTGGCGTTCAGGATAGAATATCAAAGTTTTAAAAATTCCCCGACAACTCAAGATGAGCTATGGAAGAAGTGCAAGAAATTTTCAGTGGACTCAACAAAAGAGCAACCAAAAGTAGTCGTTGATTCAACAACCGCTTCAGGAGCAGCTGTTCTCATAGACTAGAAGTTTTCAAATTTTCATTTTGTTATTCCTCAAAGTTATGTAAATGTAATAGAACTTTTTCGAGGCATGTGCCTCATTAACAGTTAATAGTTTAAGTAGTTAGAGCAGTTAGAGCAGTTAGAATCAGTTTCATTACTGGAAACTGTCTTGTGATACTGTATTTAAAGTCAATTTCAAGAAAGATGAAGGTTTTGAATTTTCGAACCTTGAAGCCAAATTTTGTACTGGATAATACTGAATCAATGAAAGAGTTTTGCAAGTTTCTATCATTCTGTCTATGCTGAATAGTTTCCCAGTTTTCATTATGTTTTCATGTCTGTGAATAAAATAGAGTAATTTGAGCTGCAGGTCTCTTTATACACATGTATTTAAGAGTTAAATAAACCTTAATGGGCACTCCTCTATTTTAACTTTATCATTACTTGTTTCTTTAGGATTTTATTATGATAGATTCTGTTTCAAACAACATGTCAAATTGAAATCCTTTTCTTTCCTGTTTCTTCCGTTCATTCACTTCAGCATAGGAGGAATATGGCATTGCAAAATATTGCATTGGTTTGATATTTTAAGATTATATAATTAATGTTTGAAGGTTTATAAAACAGAGACAGCTATACATCTGTTAGTGACATAATTTAATAATGTCTTGAGCACAAATTCCTTTACACAGCAAGGACTTGTTTCTTGAGGTACAACACTTCGTATGATTATACATTTGGACTTATCATTATAATATATCCACATTATATAAATTACCATCATATGGATATATTGAGTTTATTTTCAATATTTCAAGGTCCATTTCTTTTATTTGATCACACTTACCAACCTGCATATCCAAATTCTTATATGTGCAACCCTTGTGACATCTCCATTAATATTTCGAGGACCAAGTTACGTATTCATTCGAAATCCATGTTTTATAATTCACTTATATTGGAGTTGAAATTTTATTAAAACATGGGCCAAAGATATAATGTTGGGTCCCACCATATTGACGAGCCACTTCAAACCCAATCAACCTTAAAAACTAGATAATGATTACTTAAGCACTTGCCTTCCGAATGCATTTACCCCTTTATCAAAAACAATATCATTTTAATTCCTTAATTCTTCGCCCTTTGTATTAAAAACCCAAACGCTGATGCTAAAGATCAAATGGGGCCCTGGGGTTAACATATCTCACTCATCCAACGGCCGAGCGAGATCATCACGTTGGTTTGTATGATCTGATATTCGTAAACAAATATCGCATTTATTTATTGCACGGGGGTTAACTCATGAAATTTACGATAAAAAGGTTGTAATTGAAAAACACCTTTGGACACTTGGCATTCAATGACTGATATCATGTTATTTTTTAACAAACCATTTACCATTTAAAAACAATGCGAACTCATTGGTTTTCGTCGGTTGAAACCACGTTTAATATTCATGCTCATGGTTCCTTTCCTTCACTCAAGGTTCCACTTCAACGTCTTATTTCAAAGGATTTCTGCCTTTTTCCTTCAACGTGACGCCTCGACTCAAATTTTAGTCCTCGGCCGGGTCTTCAAAGTAATGGCCTTCTATTCCTCTCGGCTCACTCACAACACTATGTGAGCCTTTGTGTAGTCCTTATAGGTCCCTCGTAGTAGTTACGAATCAATTCTTCATATATGCACTTGCAATCAAATTACAGATCTCTGCCTTCACTACTCACTATGACACCACTCCTCTTTTGCCAACTCCTTTGCCAAAAATGACAACATTTCCAACGAAGTTCAGTGAGGATTTCTTTATTAGATGGCTTTTTTCGAGTTATAATCAAGTTTTAGTACATCCCGATGATCAAGACAAAACATATTTTACTACTCGGGGGACTTTCATGTATGTGAAAATTCCCTTTGGATTAATGAATGCTTTGAGTCGCCTTTCAAAGGGACATGGACATTACATTTGCTTGATGAAATTAGCCACTTTATTGTAATTTATTTGGATGATATCATTGTTTATTCTAAAATGGATGAAGAGAATTCAACACACTTGAGAAGAGTTTTTGAAAAATGCGTAAAGTTTGGAATTTCCCTGAATCCTAAGAAAATATTATTTGGACTTGAAGAAGGAAAAGCTGCTAGGTCACATTATTTCTCAAAATGGAATTAGAATTGACCCTATCGAAATTGAAGGAATATTAAAAATCGAGTCATCCTAGAAATCTTAAAGAACTCCAATCATTCATTGGTAAAACTAACTTTTTGAGGATATTTATACCCAAACTTGCGAACTTTTGATAAATATCACCAATATGCTCAAGAAAGATTCGTAAATTAAATGGACCATTGAAGAAAAAATAGTATTTTGATTTAGTCAAGCAAGCATTGACAAAAGCCCTAGTCCTAATCAGCTCTGATTTTTACTAAATATTTCATGGTTTTTTCTTTTACTTCAGAACATACTATTGTTGTTGTTTTATTTACGATGAAAAAAGTGAAGGACATGAACAACCAATATATTTTTTCAGCAATGCATTAAGAGATGCATCATTGAAATATAATATCATGGAAAAAACGAGGTTTTTTCTTTGGTCGAGGCATTAAAGGATTTTAGATTCTACATTATACTTTCACATATCATTGCTTATGTTCCAAATGTAGTGGTCAAAGACATCTTAACACATAATGGTCCCGATGGGGGAAAGAGGCAAATGGATTGATGTGACCTTGGAATATGATTTGGAAATAAATCCTACCAAGTTGATTAAAGGCCAAGGATTAGCTAAATTGATGGTTGAATCCAATTTTCATGCACGCGGACATCAACATGGTCCATTCATTGGATGATCAAGAGGAACTGGTGACTCCAGCGATTGATGACGCATTCCCGAATTCTCCCTGGTATGCTGACATTTTGTATGTACTATCAAATTTGAATGCTCCTCCCGGTTTTTTCCAAAACTAAGGCTATATTTCTAAAACTTAAAGTTGTTAAATTTTTGCATTTTGGAATTTTTTTTGTATTGGAAAGATATTGGAGGTATTTTTTCTTAAATGTTTTCTAAAGGATGATGCGGATAAAGTTATGTAGGAGTTCCTTGAAGGTGAGTGTGGCGGCCATATTTCTTGGAAAACCACTACTAACAAGATCACGAGAGCTGGTTTTTACTTGGCCTACCCTTTTTCACGACATCCATAAGATGGTCACTACTTGTCACAAATGTCAATTCTTTGAAGGAAAGAGAAAGCTACTGCCCTTACCTTTGAAAACCTAGTTCTCAGTAGAGATCCCTTTTCTAGCAATGGGGATTAGAATTAATTGGAGAAATTCATCCCCATCCTTTTCCCAACATAAATGGATCATTAGTGCCACATATTACTTCACCAAATGGATATAATCCACTCCTTCTAGAAATTCCATCGGCCTATTGCTCATAATAAAATTCCTTGAAACCAATATCCTTTCTAGATTTGGTTCCTAGAAAAATCATTCACAGATAATTTTGCAAAACTATATAACTTTGGGGCATTCAATAGCCTATTACCCTCGGGGTAATGGATTGACTGAATTTTTCAAACAAAATTTTGGTGAATATCATTAAAAAAACTCTTGGAAGATAATAAGAAATCATGGCACAACAAGTTAATCAATGCTCTTTGGGCGAGAATAGAGCTTACTACAAAGAAATCAATTGGCATGTCTCCATACCAATTGGTTTATGGAGAATGGATGCAATTTTTCCTTCTTCTTTAGGAGTTCCAATTATGAATATTATTCGGGAAATTCAAGTTGAACCAAATGATATACAAAGAAGGATCAATGAAACCATTCGATTGCTGGGAGTCCGGAGAGGAAGTGTATAACAAAACTCAAGTAATTCAAGAGAATATCAAAAGGATCTTTGATAAGAGAACAAAGGCTAATGATTTCAATTTAGGAGACAAAGTTACCGAAATGGGATTCGTAGAGAGAAGATAAAGGAAAGCATGGAAAGTTTGACAATCTTTGGAAAGGACCACATATCATTGATTCTTTCTGGGGGTAACAATGCTTATTTTCTTAAAAAGTTGGATGGTACATAATTGACTGGAGGTCTTGTCAATGGCGAGGATGTTGAAACATTATTTCTTACGAAAATAAGGTTGGTTTTTCATCATTGTAAATACCACGAGCTTTATAGTTTGTTTTTTCAATAATTCATTGGACAAGGTTGAGGCCCGAAGAGAAGGCCCTAAGCTCTGGTTTCTCGAGTAGTCATAAAAATCAGAAAAAGAAATCGGATGAAGAATTTGTAGAAAATGGAGCATTCAAGGCTACCTGGTCTTAGGTTCTTGACACTTCATTGGGAGAAGTGCCATCCCCAAACTGGAGTCATCGTTAGTATCCTATAAATCATAGGATCTCGAGGTGATTGGATATTTCATTCCTTGCAATTTCATATTAAAAATGTTTTTCAATATTCAAATGATTTCCAATAAAAATATGAAAAAGGAAAAGAAAAGGGTATAAAAAAAAGAGAAAAAAAAGAGAAAAAGAAAAAAGAAATAAAACCCCAAAAAAAATAAAATACTCTGAAAGTCTTGCAAATTAAAATTCCACTACTCATTAAATAGGTTTGTTCAATCATACAATTTAAGCATGATTGAACAATTTTCAATTTTGCTGATAGGTTAGAAAATAAATATTTTCCAAACTCATTTAGTCTTGGCATATCGATAGAATAGGAAGAAATGAATTGACTCAACAGATTTAACTACGAGTCAATGGAAGAAATAAGGATAGATGTTAGAGTTAGATTTAAAAGAAAAAAGATAGCTTTTAAGGTCGCAAGTCCAAATGCACTGCAAAAGAAGAAAAAATGTTATATTTGTAGTTTGCGTAGATAGAAGTGAAGAAAAGAAAAAATGGAGGAAACATGCAATTTTTTCCTAGAAAGTAGAGTCTAAAAGATCTCATGTTTTTCCATAGTTGAAGGAGAAAAATCGAAGGACAAAGAGTTCTTGTCTTAAATTTTTGTTAAGGGATGCATTCCAAAGTTTGGGAATTAAAGTTTCGTATTCAAAATATTTTGGCATATTTTATGTCATTGTTTTATCTTAAGTCTCGGAAAAATTATAGTCCACCCTTATCCCAAACTCGAAAACCCATATTATCCCTATCCTAAGTTCTAAACGATATCCCTCCATACATTAAATCGACCCGACCCCACTATTACATCACACATCCCATCTCACTAACTAGTTCTCATCTTCCTGTCATCTCTGCACACACCCCTATCCATCCGAATACCCACATAAATTTTTCGGCCCCACCTCGGCCTTCGAACATTAATGTCGGGTGGGGGATCTAAAATTGACGCGTATTCAATACCACCGTCGATGCTACATGTCGCATCTGGGGCATTTCGCACCCCCTCCGCGTCCCTTACCACTTATCGCGGACCCCCTTCGAAAAGTGGTTTCTACTATATTCTAAACCACCACTTCCTTTAACCGTTTAACTAACTGTCTCCATGTGAATTTGTGCCATGATGTCTCCTACATGTCCCCTCCATCCCTATCAAATCACTCCCCGCTAAATACCTATTGCGCATTCAAATGGTTCGGTCGCGTTTTCCAGCGAGCTTGCGCCAAACCAAACGGTTGCCCAATCACTTGTTAAAATCTGAATTCCACATAGATGGAAAGGTTTATCATGCTCATTCTATTCAATCGATCACGAGTGATCGAGTTGCGGAAGTTAACAACAAAAAATCGATGAAGAAAGGTTCGAGTTCATCGATAGATAACTCACAGTGCTCTCATCGAGATAGAATCACGGTTCCTCTCTGTTTTCTCCCTTCCCCATTTTGATCCGCAATTGTTCCCTCTTCTTTCAATCCCATTTTTTTAAACACACGATTGGAGATAGAGAAGTACATGAATAAAGAAGAGTGGGCAACCAACACACTACAGAAGTCGAAGAACATGTGATTTACACCTCGGGAATTCAAACCCCAACTCAACAAGAAAGAAAATATACAAGGGCTAAAGAATAAAAGGGGAAGGAACCAATGAAAGAACATAGGAAGCAAGAGGACAAGAGATGATCAAGTTGACATGGATATTGACAGATCCACCAAAGAATTCAAGATGAAATACGGGAAGAGATCCAACGTCCACATGGATATAGACCGGAGAGCGGTGAAAAGGATCAACAAACGAGTCATTACAATCGAAGATTCACCAAGCTCTTCCCCAACGAGTGCCCGCAGACCATTTTATCCACATCTTCTACCACCATTCCATTCCAACGAGCTGAGAGTTTGTAGACTCCTACATCTACTTCCACTATAGGGAAAAAGGAGGAGAATATCTATGAACATTCAAAGAGATCAAAAGAAAAGAATGGGATACGTAAAACCAACACCTACAATCGGTTATGGAAACAGGACCAGTAGTTCACGAGATCAAGATTTTATCATCCTTTGACTCTTAGAAGGGAAGGATGAAAATGGATTTCGTGGAAGCATAGATCCCTCATCCAAAAAAAACATCGACACTACAAGTAAACTTATTTTGAGTGTGATGTGAAGAATATTCATCCAATAGATCAAATGGAAATGCACAAGCGAGTGGAGAAATGATCTCCTTCACATTGGCTCGTACAACCATGAGCCTATCAAAGTTTCTTGGTTTCATTATCCAAAGCACAATCATAGCTTAAAATGGAGAAAATTTCCTCCATGGCCAAAGATACAAGGATTAAATCCCTGGAGGATTTAGTGATACAAATTGGGTATGACCGATGAACCTAACGACGGTAGAATAAATTGTAAAGAATAAAAATGCGGATATATCCGCATCAGGAAGCAGACTCAAGATGCCGAGCAATGGAAGATCCTCTGAACAAAGGATATAGAGGAAAATGAGACAAAAGATGGCCGAAATGATGAAGCTAATCATTGAACAAGTTGAACAGATAAAGAAAAATGGAAAATGAGATGGAGAAAATGATAAAAGAGAAACAAAAATAAGTAACGAGGCAAGTAGATAAAGCAACAAAGAAGAAGCCAAAGCCATGATTCCATTACAAAGCGAGTCCCTCTTGCTTTCATTCATTCAAAAACAACCACAACTATAGGTACATCAAGTGGAGGCAATGAGAAGTTAGCTAAGGCTATGGAAAATATGTGTTTGCGAACAACGAAATAAAAAATCTGCAAGACAAATTCAATGCCTTACAAGACCAAATAAAGAGGAATGATTCGAAGACATGCTACGAGTTTCGGATCAACAAGAAATTGACGGAGAGTCTACGAAAGTCTCTTGAGAGTATTCAATTGGGAATATGGAGAAGAGCCAATCATTTGGTTAAATATAATTGACTCCATGAATGAGAATCACGGCCATCCATCCGAGATAATGTTTTAGTAGAGATACCTAATTGATCTAGTAAGAGTTTAGCGTAGCAAAAATCCAAATGCATAACTCGGGGATAAGCCCGCAACTACCAATAGTATTATCAAGTTTCTAAATTCCAAAATAAGTTTTGAATTGGAACCCCTTGGAATAGAAGACATGACATCAACCATACTTGAGGTCAAGAAAGTGTTGAACAAGAAGAGTTTAGTTACACGAGTTGAAGAGAAGTGTCATCGACTTAGATTGGAGTAAGCGAGATTCTTCAATAGGATTGAACTCTACGAACAAAAAGGGATTGCCTCTCTTTGTTTGTGATAAATGACAAGCTCGTGGCTAAGCCAAATTATGTTAGAAAGCTCACGAGAGATTTCAAAGGTTGCATCAAAGCCTTCCAACATGAATAACTACCATGACAAGAAGATATTTTAATGAAGTTCTCAGCAGTTGACATCTTTATAAAACATGAAATCAAGCACATTTTCCAACTAAAACCAACATTCATGAAGTATACGGAGAGTCTGATGAAATCTATAGAAGGGTTAATTAGAATCAAGATTTTGAATCCAGGAGGAATTGGAAAAGCTATGTGACTTTTTAGGAAGGGTGACAACTCAACATGACAATTGGAACAACCAACTCAGCTCATCATTCAATTACTGACCCAAAGGATGTATCAAGTACAACATATCGACCTCGGATTTGTCTCACAAAAAATCCACTATAGTACTCAATAACGATTTATGGAGACTTTTTCCATATGTCAAAATTGTTTTAATGTGTCCACACAATGGTCATAACTGGTCAATAAACAATTATCATTGTAATAAATAGGAGATTTCCTCCGGTGATACGGAAATCAACAGGAATTAGTTTAAATAGTGCATTTTTATTCAGTATTAGGGGGTTGGAATCTAGATTGTAAGCTTTTTCTCATTGGAGCATTTGTAATTTTGGAGTTGGAGCATCAATATAAAGACCATTTTGCAAGATTCATGTGTTGTATTGTCCTGGTGATGTTTTTCCTTTACTACTGTTTGATGTTTCCCATTGTTTCTTCATCATCGATGTTTAATTTTCTAGCGTAAATAGAAATTTTGAAGATTAAGATTTGCTTCATAAAGCACCTTAAGTTTGGTTGTGTTTACAATTTAATTATTTTTCCTCCGATGTATGGTTTAAGAATACTTAACTTCTTTTAAAACACTACTTTTGAAATCATTTTTTCTCCATTTCATAATTCAATATGTTATAAAGAACCAAGTATATATCAGACTAGCTTGCCTTTGCAATTGCTTCTGGAAAAATTGATGCATACACCCAGCCTCTGTTGACTCCACATCCCAATGGAAATAGTTTAAAGAGATCCCTTAATTCAACCAAAATTGTCATTAAAAAACAATTCTCATAATCAATTTAACTAGCCTAATATCAGAAAACTTAAAAACAAAGCTAAATCTTACAGAGAGATCCCTCTCTGAGTCTAGGAGGGCTATATCCTAGACTCCAAAGAAGTGGTTCGATATTTGTCATTTATAGTTTAGTCTTTGATCTCCGCAAATTATAAATGATAACCAAATAAATGTTTGATTTGATGTTGAATGATCAAATCAAAATGTAGAGGTTCGAGAAAATATTTCCCTATAATCTGTCCTTTGATACCTGCAAACTTTGACTTGTCTATTGCAATTGTGTATAAATTTTTACAGTAATCTTCTAATTTAATCAACTTATCATCTAATCCTACCAATCCTGGAAGTCCTTTATGATTCAAAACATTAGACTTAGAATGAAATATTTGAACAACAGTATTCAAAGCTTCACATTTGGTTTGCAATTGGTTGATTAAATTTCTTTTCTGTAAAAAATTATTGATCTCCAAAATTGTTGCGGTTATGTCTAGTATGTTGATTTCTTCCAACTCTTCTCTGTTCTTTGAGTTCAGAACCTTGATCATGTCAGTGGCTTCACTTGGATTCTTTTTGAGATTCTCTTTCTGCTCTTCAATGGCTGCTCTACATTTGGTGATGAGCTCTTGCTGTTCGAAGATAATATGTATGGATGGCCATACCTCTATCATAGACTTGCTAATGTCTTCCCAGATGTTCTGCTTAGCTTCAACCAAAGTTCCTGTCATTAGAGATTCACTCTCTAGTTATTTTATCTTAAGTCCTAATTGATGAGTCTTTTGCATTTCCTCCATGTATAAAGTATCATTTTTAATCTTTTGTGACTCAAGAATTTGAAACCTCAGTTGTAACTTCTCATGTGCCTGCTTCTGAATAGCCAAATATTGTGACAATTTCTACATCAGTTGTTGTCAAAGATGCTGAAAGCTTTGTACCTGCAGAAGATGTTTGAGCTAATGCATTAGGATCAATAGTCACCTTAAGTGTTGATTTCTCTTTCAGTAATTCTTCAATTTTTTCTTCCATCTTTCCAATTTGAAAACTTTGATCAATGATCAATTTCAACATCTCCTCTTTGTTGTATTCATTCTCTGCAATCTCATTTTATTACATGTATCTTCAGTTGAGGGTATTTTGAGTTGTTTGCGCAGAGAATATATGTCTGCACTCTTATTTTTAATGATTTCTTCAACTGCCTTGCTGTCTTTTGGATCATACCCAACTTTCACTATAAGGTCCTCCAATGTAATATCCCAAAATAGGTAAATTCTACAACAACAATAATATCTGAAGATATTCTAAAGTTGGAGATCTGTATTTTAAACTGGAAATAGCAGTGAACAACATCATACCAAAATGTATGGAAACCATAGAGCCATTTTATTATGTAAATCAGTAGCAAACATATACAATATAATTCAAATGATCAAGGCAAACAAGCCTCTCATGAATACATATGCCAAAAGTGGAATGCTGCTCTATTGCAGAGTGCTTATGAACATGTACAACATAGTCTTAGATGGTACACTACTACATGGGAATGTGAAATAACATACATCTGCATATAGATGGCTCATACAACATTGGGAGTGAAGATCTATTCTCCCAAACACTATTTCAAGACAATCCTGGAAGGATTGGCTGAAATATGCAAAACTGTAAAATGCTGGAGTTGCAGGGTAGCAGCTGCAACTCAAGAACTGGAAATGGATGGAGATGGTTGAAGATGTTGCATCAGAAAAATATATCTCCTCCAATGTATCTTCCAAGTGAAAGGTTGATCCTAACACTGAAGATATCACCCCCTGACAATCACTGCAATCCCTCACTTTGCCAAATACCAGAGAGGCGAAAATAATGCGGTCGAGGGATCTTGTGTGGGTTGAGGAAAAAGTGTTGACGTTTGCAGAGATCTACAGCTATGCTCCAGGGCTTCCCCAACTGATCTATTAAGGAAAAGGAGCCTCCTCTCGAAAAAGAGGGCGAGTAGTGTTGTGAAACCTCATTGCAACACCTGCCCGACCTGATGTTATACTGCTGTAGAAATAACGTTGTAGTTAAAGAAGGATGCTTGGACTCAAGCCTAGATGTGAGGAAAATAAGTACAACTCCTTCAATAGGCCTCTCAATAAAGGAGAAGGAATACTAAACAGGAAATCTTTGTGCTAAGCAGCACTGCAACTCTGCTAAACAGTAGGAGAATGCACAAAGTCTAAACAGACAATGAAATCAATAATCTAAATCATGAATAAAAATGGTTGCCTTGCCCTCTTTTTAAACAAGTGAAAGCCCTCCCCCCATGGGTTCCACTCATTAGGGTTTCCTCCACCAAATAACCCTCTTCCCATTCATACTATGATGTCTATCAAAGTGTTCTCCACCTCCTATCCCAGCATTGACCTTGTCTCCATGCAAATGTCCTCTTTCACACATAAGGGTGTGAAATCCAGCTTTTATGACTATCCCCTTTCACATTTGAGAGATTTTATTCATGTTTTTAATATGCATGGGCTTCCTTACCCAATAATTTAGCTGCTAGGTGATAAAAGCAAAATTTTAATATTCCATTTAATTATGTGCTAAAATGGGAATATTACAGTCCTCCCCTCCCAAATGTTACTTGTCCTCAAGCAATTGCAAAGATAAAACTGAGGGGCCTTCTTGAGGCATGAGGTCTGATATGAATTGGGATCTACCATCCCCATATGAAGTTACCATCCCCAAGCAATCATCCAAACAAAATGAGTTACCTCCCAACATGGCAACTCTTGAAAATCCTCTTCCACCTTTGGCTCTTGCAATGTAGGTGGGCTGAAAATATGATCTTGGTAGAAAAAATAGCCTACCCCACGTTGTCCTCCTCTCCACTTAGGATAAGTGCAGAGTATATGCTGATCTTGGGCTGCAATAATATTTCCCTCAAGTGGCAAGATGAAGACTAGACCTCCAAGGATCTCTCCTCCAACGTTATGAATCATGCTAGCCCAAATCACCTCATATGTGATGAGTTGGATGTCACCATCATATGGCATCCAATCAAATCCATGGCTCACCTCATAAAAGAATTTTTTTTTGGCTATGGTGGCCATACTACCTCTCATGCTCCCATTAGAACATGCAATGAAAAAAATGTGGGAAATCTCTCCCCTAAGGGACACATCCAACCAATGTGTCATTCCCCCAGTCATGCTCCCAATAAAAACAAGAAAAACAACAACATAAGGAACCATAATGAGAACCATACTTGCTGCCATATGTAGCAAGGGAGAAGGACAATGGTCCATTAAATATAACCAATGCAGTTTGACCCTCAACTGCAAAAGAGAGTGACAAAAACTATGATTTCTCAACCACTTGATTGTTGTCCCACTCTCCTCATATGTTTGGAGAAAGTGAATGATGTATGGTACAAAGTGAGCATGTTCTCCATAATACATCTCCCCAAGTCCTCCTAGGGAGTTGTCATCAATAATGCTCATGGCCTCAAGTAGACCATGAGGTCTAGAAAGAAGAATGTTCCTTCCTTAAGAAATATCCTGCACATATATGGTTAATGGATGCATATATACATTATACAAATCATTATGCAGACAAACAATACCCTCACCGTATACTTTTCTCATACAAATGGAGTGGCTCATAGATGAGTCTCCTCCCATCCTCAAAAAAGAAAGACGTGGCTGTGATAACTCTTCAAAAGAGTTATGTATCTCCTCCATCTCTACATAATTCATGCATCTCCTCATATGCTGATACATCTCCTCCTTAAATCCTTCCCAAAAATACCCCTCCATGATGGTGTGGTATGCTCCCATAAAATAAGTGTGGCTGGAAAGGAAATATTTGTGAGCTGCTTGTAGCAACTTCTCGTTGAGTTTGGAAGTGCTAGATAAGAAGATCCTACCATGTTAGTATATTACCCCATCTCTGACTGAATATCCCTCCTCATGTAACTGATCATCCAATATCATGCAAGCAAAAATATCCTTGGAATACTCCACCAATAGCTGGGAGTTCCAATATGGATATATCCTCCATAGTGACAATGCTGATGATCTCTTATGAAGAACATCTATCATATGGTCATCCTCTTCTTTGACATATCCCATGCCAAATATTCAAGTTGGAAGGCTGCTATCCTTCCCCTGCTGCTTCTGCCACAACGCATAATCAGAAATGAGAGTTGGTAAATATGATGTTGAGAGAATGTCTCTCTCCTTCTTGAGTGTACCCAAGACTCTCAGTGCTGTAAAATTACCTCTCAAGGTCTCCACTCCTCTGAAATCAATGAATGGTGCATCAAAATGTGAAGCATATCCCATCTTCTGCTGATCTGGTGGTCTCCTTGGTGAAATTTCTCCATGCAATGAGACATCATCATCAAGAGTAGACTGCATACATGAATGGAAAAACTTGTCCTTTCTCTCATTGCACAATCCAATATCCCTATTAGGTGCATCAACCTCATGAAATAGACATGGATGTGTGCTCCTCATCACATGATGCTGGTCATCCTCCCTATCTCCTCCTTGTATCTCCATAGTTCCACACCTCATCATCAATGGCACATGTACAAAATGAGTTGTGTCTTGATCTCCATGTGAGATCTGGGAATTTCTTGCAATGATACAAGAATCCATCTAGTTGGAGCAATGGCTCCCTCTTCCTCTACATGAGGTGCTAGATGAACTCTAGACATGACAACGTTTTTTCCCTCCTCCTCATCAACATGTATGGGAAACCTCTCAAGAAATGGATCCTCTCTTGAAAAGGAGATCTCCATGCCTTCTTGTGCCAACATACAAGATAAAGGCCTTGCCTCTAGTAAAGTATGATGCAAGTTATCAACCTCTTCCATATTTTTCTGAAGTGGTTTTGTTTTTATGGTTTCCTCCATCACATGTAAGGTCTTTGTTTGTTTAGATTTGTTTTTCCTCACCACATGTGTTTCATAAATCTTCTTAACAAATCTTTCCACCAATTCTCTAATGAACCTTGCATAGGAAAAAGTATTTGCATTCTTTAAGGAAAAAGACTCAAATGTCCACCATTCATGGGCCTTACCTCCAAAATGTAGCACTACTAATCTGATGGCTTCATCTTTAGAAATTTGATGCTGCTGCAAGAAGGTGTCTAGCTCCTCCACCCAACTCTTGGCTGAACAATTAGGTGAACCATCAAAGGTATATAGAAGAAATCTACCCACATTATGCTGCTTGCTCCTCCTCATCTTGATCTTGCAAAACTCTGGGAAAGTGATATGATCTCTAAACTTTTGAGTTTGAGATTCATATTCAAGCAAGAAACCACTAAGAGTTCCCCTCTTATGCATTCCTTCTTCCTCCCTTCCTCTCATAGAAAAACTGGGCATGTGACTATGCTGTGCATCATAGGGTGTGGTTACATGCTCACACTCCCCATAATAAAATCTAGAGCTTGATTCATTTTCAAACACTCTTTGAGATTCTGTATACATCTCCCTTCTTATCTTCTTGAAATCTTCATGAATGCTCTGTATAGATATTGGTAGAATCTTTGTAAGCCTATCTTCCTTTCTTTCTCCACACAATGGAGTCTTCATCTTCTCTTTTCTTGAAAGCATGTTGGCTGAGTTCCACAGGTTGAGCCAAGATTATGCTTTGATACCACTGTAATATCCCAAAATAGGGAAATTCTACAACAATAAGAATATCTGAAGATATTCTAAAGTTGGAGATCCAACAATACATAAACTGGAAATAGCAGTGAACAACATCGTACCAAAATGTATGGAAACCATGGAGCCATTTTATTATGTAAATCAGCAGCAAACATGTACAATACAACTCAAATGATCAAGGCAAACAAGCCTCTCATGAATACATATGCCAAAAAGTGGAATGCTGCTCTATTGCAGAGTGCTCATGAACATGTACAACACAGTAATAGATGGTACACAACTACATGGGAATGTGAAATAACATACATCTGCATATAGATGGCTCATACAACATTGGGAGTGAATATCTATGCTCCCAAACACTATTTCAAGACAATCCTGGAAGGATTGGCTGAAATATGCAAAACTGCAAAATGCCGGAGTTGTAGGGTAGCAGCTGCAACTCAGGAAATGGAAATGGATGGAGATGGCTGAAGATGCTTCATCAAAAAAATATATCTCCTCCAATGGATCTTCCAAGTGAAAGGCTGATCCTAACACTAAAGATCTCACCCTCCGACAATCACTGAAATCCCTCACTGCAAATACCAACTGAAAATAACGCAGTCACTGAGGGATACTGCACTGAAGGTGCAAGAAAAAGTGTTGGACAAATGCCAAGTTCTGCAATATGCTCCAAGGGCTTCCCAAATGATCTCTCAAAGGAAAGAGAGCCTCCTCCTCTGAAAAACAAGTACT
The DNA here is from genome assembly GCA_034641835.2 of Pinus albicaulis. Lineage (NCBI taxonomy): Eukaryota > Viridiplantae > Streptophyta > Pinopsida > Pinales > Pinaceae > Pinus > Pinus albicaulis. The sequence continues at coordinate 19,414 of JAXQQM020066533.1, forward strand.
GGAAGTGGTGTTGTGAACCCTCACTGCAACACCCTACAACACAACATTATACTGCTGCAGAAATAACACTGTAGCTGAAGGAAGATGCTTGGCCTCAAGCCTGGATGTGAGGCAAATCAGTACAACTCCTTCAAGAGGCTTCTCAAGAAAGGAGAAGGATTCCAAAATAGGAAATCCTTGTGCTAAGAAACACTGCAACTCTGCTAAACAGTAGGAGAATGCACAAAGTCTGAACAGACAATGAAATCAATAATCTCAATCATGAATAACAATGGCTGCCTTGCCCTCCTTTTAAACAAGTGAAAGCCTTCTCTCCATGGGTCCCACTCACTAGGGTTTCCTTCACAAAATAACACTCTTCCCATTTATACTATGCTGTCTCTCAAAGTGTTATTCACCTCCTATCCCAGCATTGTTGACTTGGTCAAACTTGACCTTGTCTCCATGCAAATGTCCTCTTTCACACATAAGGGTGTGAAATCCAACTCTTATGACTATCCCCTTTCACATTATGAGGGACTTAATTCCTGTTTTTAATATGCATGGGCTTCCTTACCCATTTATTTAGCTTCTAGGTGATAAAAACAAAATTTAATATTCCATTTAGTTGTGTGCTAAAATGGGAATATTACATCCAAAGACTTCAATTTGTTGTCTTTGGCCAATGAAGACAATTTTTCAATATTTAGTTGAGATTGAAAATTTAATAATGCAGCTTTCAGTTTTGAGAGTGACATGGCTGTTTTTTTCATTGTTGAAAATAACATCTCTCCAGACTGCCTGTGCATGTCCATCTGATAAGTTGGATGGATCTGATTTGAATAAAAAGAGAACAGAGTCTTTTTGTATTCAGCATGAGTCTTTGGAAATGGAATTGTTGACTGCAGAAAGGCCATTTTCATTCTTCCTTTCTCATTGTCAATGGAAGTGAGAAGCCTATGTTGTGATGTTGATGTTTGCTTCCAGAATTGGTCATAAACATCATATTTCAAGGCTTCATTCTTATGCTTGATGTCTAAGAATCAAGTGAAAATGTTTTGTTCTTCAGATGAACTGGCATCTGAATGTTGGATGATCTCCAGTGGTTCTCTTGAAGGTGATGATGATTGAGGATTTTTAGGAACACTTGTCGATGTAGAAACTTCATTTTCTCCCAAATATATAATTTCTGGTTGTTCTCCCTCTGAAAGTAAGGTGGAATCAAGCTTTGGATTTTTGTGCAGCAAGATAAATTCCTTAAGTATTTCTTTGGCATATGGAGGTTCTTCTCTGACTCTATTTTGTTGCTTACTATCAGGAACATGGGTCTGTACATTAGAGGTTGAAATAACTTGTTCATCTGCCTCCTAGAGAGTGCCTTCAACCCATTCATCTTGGTTCATATATTTCTCTATTTCTGCCAATGGAGCTATGAGTGTAAGAAGTTTTCTTAAGTTCAACTCTCAGAGCATAAATAATTCCATGGGGGTTATAAGACCAAGTAAAACTCAGTTGGAAACCCATTTTCTTTAACATTGCATCTACTTCAGCACCAGCGACTCTAGTATTGCAGATGAAGGATAAAATGTTGGCTTTGAGTTTAAACTGAGCTTTTCTCTTTCCTGAGACAAAATGTAACTCATCCATGTTTAACATTTGTCTAATGTACTCTAAGGAGAAAACTCTTATAGGGACATATCTTGGAAGCTTATATGGTGTGAGTTCAAAACCATATACCCTAATTTCTGTGTAATTTTGATATAGGTACCAATCACCAGTTTTAGCTTTCTCACTGAGGTGCAGGATCCTTTTGATTTCTTCCCCAATTCTAGGCTATGATTGACTTGTAAGGAGCTGCCTTACTGGGTGTATGAATGAGTCTATGAACTCTGCAAAAGAATATGTTGTTGATGAAGCTCTGACCAACTTTGTCCAGTGAATCACTGATTGATTCACTCCCCGTGAATTTAGCTTACTAAAGTGGATATGTAGCATCTCTACCTGCTGAAAAAGAAACATGTGAACAATTACAAAAGTATAATTGAACACACTCTGTGTGGTAAAATTCATGAATTTTTCATGTATATTTTCAGCCAAGAATTGGTTGTAATTATACATGAACAATGGTGATTTGTCTTTGATGAAAATAGATACCATGATGGGTTCATCAAAAATTTGGTCATTTGGGTATCCTAACAGGTATGAAAGAAGAGAGATGCAGTGCTTGGAGGCTTCAGGAAATATTGAGGATGAGTATGGTGGATTTTTCTTGGGCAACTCTGCATCCTCAGGTAAGAATATCTCGAATATCTGGGCTCTTTGAGGGAAGGTTAGCTTGTGTTAATTGTCCATGAGAGCATCAGGTGAAAAATGGGATTAGGAATAAGATGAAGGAATGAGTAACATCTGGTTTATGGTTTCTGGGATATGGTGATTAGAATGTTTCAATTCTGACCCACCACTGATCTGGTTATAGGATCATATTTTTTCTGGCACCAGGAAATTAGATTAGGAAAAGGGTGAGTCTGTGGAAATGAAAATAACAGAACATGGACCTCAACCCCATAGGGTCCGGCTGCCTGGTGCTGCTTTTGTTTTAACCATATATAGCTCTGGTGTCAAATTAATGAGCGTCTCCGCATCAAGAAGTCATTTACTTAGGGGTATGCGAGGCTGGGTTTATAAGCTATGGTGTTGCAGCATGGATTTTTGGGATAAGGAATCAGATGAAGGAATGAGTAACATCTGGTTTATCATGGTTTCTGGGATATGGTGATTATAATGTTTCCATTCTGACCCACCACTGATTTGGTTATAGGATCATATTTTTTCTGGCACGAGAAAATTAGATCAGGAAAAGGGTGAGTCTGTGGAAAGGAAAATAAAGGCAACATGGATTCCCACAACCTGATAGGGTCCTGGTCATCTATGTGCTTTTTTTAAACCATATATATAGCTCATGGAAGTCAAATTCACAATTAGCGTCTATGAATTTGAAGAAGGCATCTGCGAGGGGTATGAGGTCAAGGTTAAGCTATGGTGTTGCAGCAGGGATTTCTTTTGCAACTGGATTGAAGACGTCCGAAACTGGATTGATGACCTGCACTTCTTCTGTAACTGGTTTCTTCGATTTAGCTTTAGGGGTCATTTTATTTTTAATATTGGTTTTGGGGGCCATGTTGACAAGGATGTCGATTGAGGAAAGGGTTTTGAAGATTGGGTTGCAGAACAGGTGACAAGGATTACAGAAGTAGGGATGGAGGTCAGAAAGTGTAGAGATGGAAAGTCATTTTAAAACAAAATGCAGAGGCAATGGAAATTTGGTTGAGAAATTAAAGTGGTATCAGGCTCTCTGTAGATGATTTTATAGAGTGTAATCTGGTTTTAATGGTATGGAATATGACTGTAGGTGTTTAACGGCTCATATGGGGGTTTAATGTCTAACTGTGTGATTAAATGGTTCAGGAGCGGGCTTAATGGCCAACGAGTGTCAAATGGCTAAGGGTGGAACGTTGGGGGATAACGGTTGAGTGATGTGGTGAGATAAGATGGGATGGGAAACCAATGGTTATGGTGCAGGGAGTGATGTCTGTTGGCTGATGGTGCAAGAAGAAATGGTTATCGAAAGAAAAAATTGTTGGTGGATTTTGTTGGAGGGGGGTGGGGTGGGGTACCTCCTGGTTTCCGGTTTCCGGCAGAGGGGGTGTGAAACGATGTGGTGTTGCCACATCGCAAAATGTGGCAAACAGTAAAACCATACTTCGGACCCCCTCCCACCCTCGCATTAACGAAAAATGGTCGGGGGGGTCACGAAGTGATCCTCTGCTATAGATTTGGAGCGGGTGTAAGATCTATCGTCGAAACATGCCGACACTTTATTCCTTCGTGATTTGACCCTTTTGTCGCGTAGTGACTTTATAATAAAATCAAATAAGTGCTTATATCAAATTTTAACAAATGAAATTAAACCCCTTTGCAAGAATTTTAACATCATAAATTAATTTTTAATCTCTTTGGGTATTAGCACATTTAAACAGGCAACCATAGTTTTATTTCTTAAAAGAGTAAAGCATTCACATTTATTTTATTTTATTGCTTTTCTAACATTTTTTCCATTTTCCTTCTTTTTTAGGGAAAATCTATTCTAACATTTTATTTTGACATGGATGTACAAAAATATAAATTTTCCTAACATTTTTTAAATTTTCTTTTTCATCCATGTCCTAACTTAGCATTTTATTTTTCATTCTTTTAAACTACCTTGCTAACTTATCAACACTAGATAATGTTACAACATGTGGCACTAGTGATTATGGTTTATGCTACCAGGGAAGACCAGGATTGGAAATAGTTTTGAACATCCATGGTTTTGTTGATGCAGACTGGGCTGGAGATTTGGACCAAAGAAGATCTACAAGTGGGTATGTGTTTAGCCTATTTTGAGATGCATTCAGTTGGATGAGTAAAAGATAGTCTATAGTGGCTATGTCAACTACAACGCTAGAATACATGACAGCCACTCATGCAAGCAAGGAAGCAATTTGGTTGCAGAGGTTGTGTTCAAGTATGGGGTTGGTGAAATGAGCTATAAGGATAGATCGTGATAGTCAAAGTGCAATTTTATTGGCTAAGAACCCTGCTTATCATTCAAAGACAAAGAACATTGATGTTTAGTATCACTTTGTGAGAGATATGGTTGAGGATAAAAAGGTGTTGCTGGTAAAGATGGACACTTTGAAGAATGTTGCAGATGCATTGATGAAGTTTGTGACCACTAATAAGTCCTCTTGGTGTAGAGAAACAATGGGCGTTACAGGGCTGGATCAATGACTAAGCTCTCCTATGGAAATACAACAATAAGTGGGAGAATGTTGGGTATGTGTTATATTCTTTCCACGATTAGAATACAGGCACAACAGGGGGGTCACAAGGGGGGTGACAACCCCCCCTATCGAGGGGTTAGCAAGGGGGCTGTAGCCCCCCTGCATGGGGTCTGGGGCAGTGCCTCGAGAAATTTTTTTTGGACCCTATTTTAGGTGGGCGGACCTACCTACTCTTTTCTACATGGGTTTGCACATGGTTTTGGGCATAATGGCTTTTGTCTCATGGTATTTTTATAGATCTAGTCAAGGAAATATGGTTATGTTGTAATCCAGGGTTAATGTATTGGGTTTTATGAATGCTTCTACATGTATATATATTTGTTGTAACACTAAAAGGAATATAATTCAAAATCAAGCTGGTAGTTCCGGTTTGGGATCCAGGGGAAAATCTTTATGTATATATGTTTTATGTTTTATGCTCTTGCTATTGTTTATTTTATGTTTTTAATAATTCGTTTGCAAATAATCTATGTATAGGGTTAAAAACTACATGGTCAAATGCATGTATGATAGCTGGATTCGTCAAGGGAATTGGAATCCCTTGAGAGACGATATGTGCATGTGTTCAATTTCAAGGCAACACACTAGGAACCATGGGGATTGGGTCATGGTTTTTGTTCCAAGTTTTTTACTTTCAGTGTTTTGTGATTTATTTGTGCTTGATTTTCGATTTTGATTGCATCTGGTGCATGTCCATGCCACTTTGTTTGTGGTATCATATTGTTATTGGTTTATCATGGTTTTCTTCTTGTTCTTGAATTTTATTTTTTGAGGGTCTTGGGAATTGGTTGGGGGAAGAGGAAAATTAATGGAGTTTTGGGAGTGTTGAATGAAACCTAACAGGTAATGTAATACCCAGATGAAGCTCGGTGCATGTACAAGGGAAGCTAAACGTAAGAATATGACAACCAGTTGGACTGGTTGGGTGCATTAGGTTAAATAGACAGTGGTAGGATAGTCGTAAGAAAGATAATAAATAAAGGTAAAGTGAATGGATTTGAGGCATTAGATGCCTTGGCTAAATTTGGAAATGTTGTTCTCAATGTTGTGCATGTGTTGCACAGATAAAGTGAGTTCTCTGAACCTTGATCTTATGAAAGCTGGTAATTGTTTTATGATCATGATTATGCTAATATATATATATATATATCAATTCCATTCTCTGACAGGTTTGTCAGGATCATTCTTGTGGAAGAATGATTGTTTATGCAAGTGAATGGCATGAAAATGTTCATGGTTTATGAGGAATCAAGTGGGAAGAGTAGCCTTGGAAGACCTATGAGGTTAGCATCATGTGGATATGATTTGATATTATTGTTGTGGTGGATTAGTCGCACGGGTGTACGAAATTGCACCAGTTTAAAGAGTGTGGTCTACTCTTTAACCTATTGGTAACAGGTAGAAAGTGGTGGAGCTCAAAAGCACACAATTCAGTGAAAAAGTATGCGAATGTATGCTCAAAGTAAACTAAAAATAAAACACAAATATACAGAAGCTATCAAAGAGATTCAAAACGATAATAATGCCAACGATGGCTCAAAGGCCTCTTCTTATTAAACGTTTGAAACGAAGAAGAAATTTTACCCACTTGCTAAAGGGCACCTAGGCAGTGGCTCTAGGTCCCGATGCAAGGATGTTGCCTTCCAAGATCTTCCTATAATGCAGTCTCCCTCTCTCTCTGCCGTGGTGGACTAGGATTGTTGGGTGGCCAACAATCGAGTCCTCTTTAGCTCCAGCTTCAGGTCACACACTGCTGGTGTTGCTTGGGAAAATTTGGCCAGCATAACAATGTGATCACCATTTCTTCATCTCTTGGTGGCTTATATAGGGGAGTTTCAAATCCTCCTTCCCTCCCTTGGTACGTGATGGATGGTGACCCAAGGGAGAGGTATGATCCCATTGTGTGCTCAAATATTCCTTTGTGTGCTCACATGATGTCTAAGGAGGCGTTGGTGGTTGTCCTTAGGCAGCTTCATATAAGGAGTAACTGTCCTTTGCTTGGTGTGGTCCCGGAAAGCGACATTTTTCCATTTCCAGGAATGCGCGCTTATCGGACAAAAATGCGTGCAGAAGGCGCTCTTCTTGAAGGAATAAGCACATAATCCAGCATTTATGACTAGTTCAAATCTAATTTTCTCAAAACCTTAGAGATTTTAAATAATTTTTTGATTCCATAATGTGTTCCTGCTCTTTAAATCCTTAGGCTTGACATTAATTAATGCCATCTTATGCTATACAATTTTCTAGTGTTAACAGTTGCCCCCTAATGTGTGAGGTCTAGGAAGAACTGTGTAGCCGAAATACATTATATTTTCTTTTCTGTATCATGCGCAGAGAGAGAGAGAGAGGCATGTGTGAATCTTGGAATTGACAACACCTTGCACCATTTCCTAGATGACCATGGCATAAGGGGCCCCTGAAAGCAAATAAAATATACAACATATATACAAAATTTCAACGAGGCGAGCATGTCCCATGCTCGTGATGCTATGGATAGTTAAACAAATTGATAGATACATGTGATTTCTGTGTCACTATTGTGGTAGTGATGTTGGCTTTTGTTGATGATGACTAATGACGCCCTCAAGGGCATTTTTTCTTTGACAATAGGTGGAATGTGGTACTCATATGCGTAAACTGCATATGTACTGGTTGGGAACTTCCCGTGTAAGCATTGTTGACAGAGAAGCTTATGGAGGCACAGGTCTTCGACGGATCTGATCAAAGTGCAATGTTTGTAAGGTACGATACCATCGTGACATGAAAGCTTTTGCTGTAGTCGAATGTCAGGATGATTGATGACATCTGTGGACAATGATGTCTCCCACAGTGCCACCCGAGGATACCCCTTTGCATGGGGAGGGGTGATCCAAGGTACCGCTTCCTTTTTGGAAAAGATTTGTTGAGGTCAACAAAAAGGAAGTCTTAACCAAACCATGGGTCGCTGACCTGAAGGGTCGAGGACTTAGATGTGATGGGTTCAACATAGGCATGTTGGTGAGAGGTGACTGAAAACGAATGATGGGGATTCAGTGGCCCACGGTCAGAGTATACTTTAGCAGCTTGGCGGCAGTCATAGGTATTTCTGAAGGGAAAATCCCTGGAGTCAGTAAGACTTCTAAGACGGGTGTGAACCAGCCATGAATGTTGGGATGGTGCGTGCATGGGGGTGAAATACTCCGACCAAGTGGAATGAGGGACTACTGCCATGGGGGAAAAGATGACAAAGGGCATCGTTGGCAGTGTTTGTACACTTACCAAAAGAATAAAATAATGAGGTTTGGTTTGTACAAAACACAGAGACGGGTACCCCAAAACATGAAAGGATTCACTCACTGAAGGTGTGAGGATGGTGTTTGCTAGGGGTGGGGGTCCCATTGGTTGGTCTAATGTGCGGGGTTGATGAAGTGGATGAATAAGTGTCACAGATGGGATTATGCTTATAGAGGTATGGTTGGGCATATGCGATGCGTGGAGGTGCGCTTTCAATCTACTTGTACAATCTGATCGTCCGGGAAGGGGGTTTTTTAGTTTGAATGGTAAAATTGACTTTATGCATGATGAATGGATGGGCGCGAGGTGTTTCCCGGACTGAAATGGTATGGGCATGGCGTCACTTGTGATGTGATATATGGTCTACTTTGGGTGACGAGCGCCATGGAGTGGAGGCTCTACCGACCAACGCGGACGTTTATCATGTGCAGGGTGAGGTGATGATTAAACACGGTCGGGTATGAGGACCCTATGGTTTATTTCTAATGGAGAAATGATGTCAGGATATGTAAATTTTTTCTGGGACTCTATCATGTTGGGGGTAGGATGATACATGCTCCAAAACCTTCAGTGGATGGTGTTGTAAGTGGTTGCGGTTTCCCTGCAAAAACAACTACCTCAAGTGAAAGCATCTTCTTTTCATCAAAAAATTATTGAAAGGCATGAGCTTTAAAAAAGAATATGGGAGGGTGCATACCTACCGGCACTGAAAATTTATTTTTCTTGGAAAGTGAATGTGTGGCATCGCTTTCATTCGTCATGACATACTGATGATGGTGAAACTTACAGTTTGCAGAATGGACCTTCTGATCTCCTGTTATGGACCTCCGAAGTTCTAGAAAAGGGCGATACATATGGGATTATGGCCCTAATCCTATTCATTTGTACTTGCTGAGTTTTGGGAGATCAGAGGTGCTTGCAGAGCCTTTCTTGCCATTGTGGTCAGCTCGTGTACCAGGAATTAGCGATACTATGCCGAGGTAACTTTCATGACGTCCTGCATTGTAATTTCTTCAGTTTGATGGTGTCGGGGGCCATACAAATTAGGTTTGTACGGCCTCCAGGCAAATTTTTCCCTAGATTGCGCAGGCGATCTAGGAAAAAGAGCGCCTTTCATGTGCGCAATTCTGAGGGATAGGCACGCGAGGGCACGTTGTTCCCTACTTTTTGAGCGTAAAGGCCTGCCTGTGGAGAAGACAGGCGCGCAAAGGCCATAGTGATAGGAACTTTTGGTTTATTTTTCTGTTTTTGATGATTTTCTCTGTATTGATGGGTGCCTGTGTTGCTTGGTAGGTTAGTGTGGAGAGAGCGGGATTGGCCCGAGATCCGGACCGCTCTAGCTGCTAATGCCGGGGCATGCCATTAGTTGGCTGCAAGGGGCCTTCTAAAGTTTGCTGAGAATGAGTTCCTTTGGTCTCAGGACCGACTAATGCATTAAATTATAAGCATTGGCACCGGAGGTGCAATATGTTCGTACTGCAGGGGATGAACCTGGTGATCCATCTTGAGATGGATATTTGCTTTGTGACCGGGTTACTGCCTCAGGGTGAGGCGCTAAGGTACCCACTCTTTGCTGGGAGAGTGAACCTAGACAGATTCTGGAGGCGGCATTGCGGTGGTGCGCCTATTACTGAGGGGTGCATCAACATTGCATCAGTGACAGATGTGGCAGAGTGGTGTGCTCTGGAGGTTATTTTGCGACTGGAGGGATCGTTTGCTCCGCATCAGGCATCTGGCCCGCAGGTTGGAGTTTTACGCTGACTAAGGGGCGGGAACTTTTTCGACTTCGCCCACTTTTGTTTTGATGGGATGGTGTCGCAATTGAAAAAGGTCCAATGCGGATCTAAGTCATTTGTGTACGCTAGCATCCTATGCAGCATTATGTAAGAGAGGGTGGTGCTGCTGAGGCTGGTGGTAGCGATGCCCATTAGGGGGCCATGGGAGCCACGAATGAGGAGGTGGGCTTCGGTGATGCCGCAAGGTAGTGGTGGCATGGTGGGGCATTACTGGAATGCCACGACAGAGGCCTGGTTTGAGGCCAACCCACAGATGTTCTTGCCATACCCATATGCAGGGATGGACTTCCAGGGCAACCCAGACATGGGTCTCCCTTTTGGTTATGTTTGGGGGTCTGCAGGTATGCGTTATATTTTTTCTGCATTTTTTCGAGTATTTGTGTTCTTACGTGTTTTTTTCTTGACACTGAAATTATTTCGGTTACTCGTGCAGATGTTGGCGAGGTGGGTCACCCAGTGGCCCGACTGGTGGGTCACGACCCTCCGCTACGACCTCAAGGTGGTCAAGGCGGAGGTGATGCAGGTGGACCAGGTGGTGGTGCCAGTGGACCTGGTGGAGATGGTGCTGGCCCTTTTGGTGAGGGTAGCAGCTCGTCTGCAGCAGAGGTTGCGGCCGAGCGAGCTTGTGCAGATGCGGCTGAGGCACACATTGCAGTACTTACGGCACAGGTGACCACTCTTGAGGACTTCCAAGGTCGAGTGAACCGCTTGACCCAGGGGATGCCTACTCAAGGTTTTATGGATGACTTCGAGGAGGTCTGGTTAGAGACGGTGATGGCCCGCGAGAGAGATTATCGGCCCACTCTACATCAGGTAGCGATCGCGGTGGCAACAACAGCTCCAATGGTGGCACCAGAAGCGGTGGTGGGTCTAGGTGCTCCTCTTGAGGGGGCACCCCCCCTAGAGTAGTTTTGTATACACGGAAAGCACCCATTATGAGGATGCTTCCCTTATTTTTGACAACTTTTATATCTTTGGGCTGGCCAGTGGGCCAGTGATACTATTTTTTGTACTCAGATACACATATTTTTTTGATATATATATGAGAGATATTTTTGTGGCTCTGCACGGTGTGCTATTTATTTCGGTTTATATATTTTATGTTATGCTGATGGATATCCATGTTTTTGTTTTTTATGGATGATGGTTTATTCGAGATACATTCCAGTCTAGGATATTTTTAGCTATTTGATCAATTTTTTGGTTTTGATTCCTTGATACATGTGAAAATGTGATGTGATCAAATTGTCTGCTTAATATTTTGGCATGAAAATATTTTCTAAACAGGTGTGTGTCTCTGGTCTCAAATGTTCGGTTTAGCTACGATACTGCTAACTGGGAATCGAGGTATATATTCATACGGCGAATGCCTTGATGGAGGGCATCGCACATAAGTCCAATGACGATGTCATATTCTGCCTAATCGTTTGTTGCTGATCGATGCACATGCCGTTTGAACACAACACTGATCGATTGGGGTGGTAGATGACCCAGGTGGCTACAGCTAAGTTTTGAGACCATTGCGATGCTCCATCAGCAAATCCGAAATATGGTTCATTTTGGTGATCCATGTTGGCACTTTGAGCGTGTTTTTTACATAAGTCTTCGGGTCAAAAATATTTTGGTGATTGAGTTTTGTGTACTTTCACTCTAGGGGAAGGGCCTTTGGGGCCCTTATGGGTAGAACTTCTTAAGGTAAAGGCCTTTGATGGGGTTAGTGAGGTCGGTCCCATCCAGTTCCATCAAGATGTATTTCCCCTGTTGGAGGCAGTGTTTGATGATGTAGGGTCCTTTCCACAGGGTTTCGAACTTTCCTGGCACTAGGGCCTCTTTTGTGACATCGTAGCGAAGGACTAATTATCCCTCAGTAAATGAGAGAGCGTTGATGTGGCAGTCAAATGATGATTTTACCCTTTTCTTATGGGCCTCATTATGTTGCAGCGATTTTCGCCGACTTTCGTCAACTAGCTCTAGTTGTACTAGGCGTTGTTCTAGAGGCTGGGTGTCATCAAGGAGTTCGATGGTGGCATGCAGGTTTGGGATCTCGCGCTCTATGGGAATCATGGCTTCAATCCTGTATACCAAGTGGAAGGGAGTAAAACCAATAGATGTCTTAACAGCTGTGTGGTATGCCCACAGGGCGGAGAAGAGCATGTGGTGCCAGTTGGTTTTGTGGTTATTCACCATGCGTTGTAACATAGTTTTGAGTACCTTGTTAATGGCCTCTACCTGTCCATTGGACTGGGGATATTATGGTGAAGTGAATTCATGGGTGAATCCTAGATGATGAGATAGTTCCTCTAAGACTTCATTTTCAAAGTGTTTCCCATGGTCAGAGACTAACTCTTTGGGGACGCTGATCAGGAGCTCAAGTCCAAGCTATGGAAAAATCTCAAAATTGAAAGTGTTTAAAATCACTTGCAACCTAAATGACCAGATAGGTCTCGACGATACGATCTTGATGCCATGAATGGAACTCAAATCTGACACTGTATGTGAAAGTTATTCAAGTTTGAAAATTCACAATTTCATGCAAAGGACCAGTTTGACCAGGGTTGACTTTGATTAAAAAAAATATTAAAAAAGAATATTCCATGGAATATTCCTCGAAATATTCCCCAAAATATTCCCTGGAATATTCCATTTGAGCCAACCGGTTGTGGACAAGTGGCAGCGTAGGATTTGTTGTTGGTTTGACTTTTGAAGATTTTGGCCAATCGGAGGGTGCCACGTGGCAAGCCCGGAGGGTGCCACGTGGCCCCAAGTCGTGGTGAAATATTGGCTATGTAAATTTTTTGATGGTCTACAGGTTTTGAACCCGCGACTTGCAGTTTAGTGCACCCACTCTTTAACATATGGGCTACGAGTGGTTCTTAATTACAATGGAACCCACCGCGTATATAAAGTTTATTTAAGTTTTGGTTGGCGGTGGAAAGGGGGCCAATCCCTAAGGGCCAGCCCCCTATGCATGAGACCACAGGGCTGAGAACCAAAGCCTTAAGGCTTAACGGGCGGAGTATTATGGTTAACACATAAACAATTGACAGTTAATATATATATGTGACCACCGCTTGTTATAAATGCCACAGTATTATAACCGTTGGCTTAAACGGTTATGCCGACGGTTAATCCAGAATTGAAGCCATGTGACCACATAATGCCTGACATTTAACTTGACCATTAAACGTTCTGATGAAATTAGCGCCAGTTCCACCTTTTTTTGGTGGTTTTTCCATAATTTTCGGAGCTAACTCCAGTTACTCCACATTTGGTGGAGTTGTTTTAGGCTAGATTGGGCAAATACTGTTTTGGTCATAACTTCTGACGAGGAGAACCTTTTTTGACAATTTTTTTTTTTTATTTCAGGTATTATGAATGTTCTAGAGCCAATGGAATAGGTTTTAGAGCCATTGGAGTTGATATTTAGCCCCTTTTGCTTCAGGGAAGCATTGAGAGCCATGAGGGCCAAGAGGGAGTTGGAGTTGTGTTGAGCTATGGTTAACCATTTGTGGTAAAACAAAAGTCATTTTCGACTATTTTCAGCATTCTAGAGCCATTGGGATAGTTTCCAAAGGTAGTAGAGGTGTTCTACAACCATTTTAGCTTCAGGGAAGCTTTTTGAGCCATCAGGGCCATTGGGGAAATGGAGTTGTATTGAGTTGTACCTCTTTGTTTGAGGTGATCCAAAAACCATTTTCAGCTAATTTCCACCTTTTGAAACTAATGGAAGAGGTTTTAGAACTGTTTGAATACTTTTAGAGCCTAAAAATCTTCAGGATATTTTTCAGGGCCACCGAGGCCATTTTGGAATTGGAGCTATTTTGAGTTGTACCTTTCTGTTTGAGGTGAACCAAAGATCATTTTCAGCTAATTTCGACCTTCTGAACCTAATGGAAGAGGTTTTAGACCTATTTGAGGACTTATACAGCCCAAAAAGCTTCATAGGAGTTCAAAGAGCCGTCAGGGCCTTATTGAAGAAATCATTGTTTATGGTAATTCTTCATTGTTTAGTGAATTTGGAAAGGCATTCTTAGCTTTTTCATGTCTTCTAAATCAGTATTTGCATTCAGAATTGTCTATTGAGACACTTTAAACTTGTATTAGCATTTTGGAGCATTTTAATACAAGAGGACAAGCTCATTTTGGGAGGCTTGATCCAACAGACGTAGCCCAGGAGGGGTGAACTGCTCATCAAACATTTGTGTCATGTTATGTTGAAGTTATCTTGCTGTACATTTATGATTTAATATGTTAAATAAAAAATTAAAATAAATTTCCTTCACACATAAACTCATAAACAGTTACCAAAAACACTTTGTTTAATCAGCCAAACATGGAGAATTTTGCACACATTTAATTTAATGGAAATGGATAACTTGCACACATTTTCAAGTACTTCCATTTTTAGATCAGATGGTATCAGAGGATAGGTTGAGCTTATGTTGAGCATTTGTTTTTGTGCAAAAGGTGTTAAAACAATGTAAAAGTATGACTGTTTTATTGGTTGCAATTGGTTGCTTGTATGAGTTTGCTTGAGTTGAAAAGATAGCTGTTAATAGCTAAGTCTTAGAAAGAAAAAAAGAGTTGTAGGCTATTTCCTTACCCTAGATTACCTCAAGATTATCTTTGGAAAACCAAACCACTTGATTAGTGTTTGATTCAAGCTATTGGAGTTTGTGTTTTATGGCTGTAAAGACATTTGGTTAAAATCTTGTCATTTGTTGGAAAGCTTTGAGAACTTTTATTGGAAGTTCCTTTTGTTAATTTGACCATTTACATAATGTCAACTTCTTCTACAAGTGAATTTTCTTCCTTCATGAGATTCTTCAATGATGACATGAAGAATGAGTTCATTAAGGTGAAGGACATGGTGCAAATTCTCATTGAGGATCAAAGAGAAAGTGTTAAGCTTCATGCACAATTGTTGGCTATGAAGGATGAGAAGGAAGCAATTATCCAAAGGTTGCATGACATGGAGAAACAACTCCTTCAAGCTCAAGAAGCTTTGTCCAAGAACAAGCGTGAGGAAGAGGTAAACCATTCCAACTTGTCTTCAATTTCCTCAATTTAAAAGTGTGTTGGTTCTTTTGAAAAACATACAAGGGGAATCAGGTCCAAAATAATGTTTAAGATGGGCTATCATGAAGGAAAATGTTTGGGAAAGCATGCACAAGGCATGGTTGACCCTATTTTATTTGTGGAGCGACCCAAGAATGTTGGTCTTGGTTATGTGCAGTTTAATGGCGAAGACTCCAAATCCTTGAATGCATGTGATGCAAATTTAAAGAGAACCTTTATTCCAAGTTCTTCTATGCATATATGTAAAATTTGTTTTAAGGATGATTGCCATTGTTTTAAGCCATCATTGCAGAAAGTAGAGGGTAAACATGTCGCTTATGGCGAGCATTCAAGTTCAAACAGTTTTCAAGACAAGAACTGTGATGTGAGTCTGAAAAAGAAAGCTGTCTCCTCTACTAGTTCATCGTCTTTCGAGGACAAAAAGGATGAACATTCCATGAAGAAAAAGAGGTATAATTATTCACATGATCAGTTTGGTTATGTTTCAGCAAAGAATGATAATTTTTCTTGTTCAAATGAAAGAAATTTTTATTGCACATTTTGTGGTGGATTTAACCATGTTGCTTCAAGATGCTGGTTGAAAAAGAAAGCACACAGGAAGCAGAAGAGGAAAAGAGAACTTTCTTAGAAAGTGCTTAAGAGTTGCACATTTTGTCAAAGGAAGGGACATGATATCTCTCATTGTTGGACTTTGCATCCAACTCATCGTCCAAAGCACATGCAGCTAGAGGAAAACAATTTTGGAGCAAGTGGATCTATGGAGTCCATTATTGATGTGGAAAGGGAAGATTCACATGAAGGTGTATTGCAACTGCAAAAGACACCATGGAGTTGGCTTGGTAGGAAGTGGATTAACTTCTTAATGCAGTAAGTCAAACTCATTTTTTACATGCAAATTTCAGATTTGTATGCATGTATTTCAGTTGAAAAGTTAATGCAATATTGCATGTAAAAGCAACTTCAGTTGAAGGAATTTCTATGTTGTTGCGAAATTTCTCCATGGAGGTGTAAAAGATGAGTATGATACTCACTTATATTGCAGCAATGTCTTTTGGTTCAGCTCTTAGTCACCCACATGTTTTTTTGGGATGATGTACTTGATGGTATTTGAAAAGAAGAGTTGGAGTTGCACATGTACATAGAGGTTGTATGTGTAAATAACGAACTGTATATAGTTCATTGTACATGATACATACACATGTGTTTTTGAAGATGTATCTTGTTTTTTATCGACTTGTGTCGATTGTGTCACACATGCTTGTTGACTTGTGTCGATTATGTCACACATGTTTATCGACTTGTGTCGATTGTGTTACACATAATTGTCAACTTGTGTCGATTGTGTTACATGTTTGTCGACTTGTGTCGATTGTGTGCACACTTTTTACATTGATGATTGTGTCAATTGTATAGCACATTTCAGGTCAACTTGTTGTTGATGTCATATGTTGCACAAGGTGCCTTTGGTGTCGGTTGGTGCAGAGAATGAAGTGTCAGTGAAAAGCAGTGCAAGATTCCATGAGATGGAAAGGCATGCAAGCAAAGAGGGAACAAAGTTCAGCAAGATTCATTTCTGGTTTCAGAATGGCAGGTTGTTATGGCAAGAAAACATGGTCGGGATTCGGCACAAGTACATATCTCATTCAACAAAATTCGCCATGTGAACAGTTGACAAGTCAAGAAAATTTTTGGAGGCTGAAGAGAAGAGGATTTTGATATTCTCTCATTTTCTGTACTGCAGTTCAGTTTCATCATTTCAGTGAGCTTTTGGGGTCCAAAAGCTTCTCATTTGGGAGGTGTGATCAGGAGCTCAAGTCCGAGCTATGAAAAAGCTCAAAATTGAAAGTGTTTAAAATCACTTGCAACCTAAATGACTGGATAGGCCTCGGCGATATGATCCTGACGCCGATAATGGCACTCAAATCTGACATTGTATGTGAAAGTTATTCAAGTTTGAAAATTCACAATTTCATGCAAAAGACCAGTTTGACCAGGGTTGACTTTGATTAAAAAAATATTAAAAAAAGAATATTCCCTAAAATATTCTATTTGAGCCAACTGGTTGTGGACAAGTGGCAGCGCAGGATTTGTTGTTGTTTGACTTTTGAAGATTTTGGCCAATCGGAGGGTGCCATGTGGCAAGCCTGGAGGCCGCCATGTGGCCCCAGGCCGTGGTGAAATATTGGCTATGTAAAATTTTTGATGGTATACAAGTTTTTAACCCGCGACCTACAGTTTAGCACACCCACGCTTTACCATATGGGCTACGAGTGGTTCTTAATTACAATGGAACCCACCGCATATATAAAGTTTATTTAAGTTTTGGTTGGCGGCGGAAAGGGGGCCAGCCCCTAAGGGCCATCCCCCTATGCATGAGACCACAGGGCCGAGAACCAAAGCCTTAAGGCTTAATGGGCGGAGTATTACGATTAACACATAAACAATTGACAGTTAATATATATATATATATATATATATCTATATCTATATATATATATATATATATATATATATATATATATATATATATATATATATATATATATATATATATATATATATATATATATATATATATATATATATATATATATGTGACCACCGCTTGTTATAAATGCCACGGTATTATAACCGTTGGCTCAAACGGTTATGCTAGAGGTTAATCCGCAATTGAAGCCGTGTGACCACGTAATGCCTGACATTTAACTTGAACATTAACAGTTTCGACGAAATTCCAGTTCCACCTTTTTTTGGCAGTTTTGCCATAATTGTCGGAGCTAACTCCAGTTGCTCCACATTTGGTGGAGTTGTTTTAGGCCAGATTGGGCAAATACTGTTTTGGTCATAGCTTCTGATAGGGAGAACCTTTTTGGACGATTTTTTTTTTTTGATTTTAGGTATTCTGAACATTCTAGAGCCAATGGAATAGGTTGTAGAGCCATTGGAGTTGATCTTCAGCCCCTTTTTCTTCAGGGAAGCAATGAGAGCCATGAGGGCCAAGAGGGAGTTGGAGCTGTGTTGAGCTATGGTTAACCATTTGTGGTAAAAAAAGTAATTTTCGACTATTTTCAATATTCCAGAGCCATTGGGATAGGTTCCAGAGGTAGTAGAGGTGTTCTACAACCATTTTAGCTTCAGGGAAGCTTTTTGAGCCATCAGGGCCATTGGAGAAATGGAGCTGTATTGAGCTGTACCTCTCTGTTTGAGGTGATCCAAAAATCAGTTTCAGCTAATTTCCACCTTCTGAACCTAATGGAAGAGGTTTTAGAACTATTTTAAGACTTTCAGGGCCCGAAAAGCTTCAGGGGAGTTTTAGGGCCACTAGGGCCATTTTGGAATTGGAGCTGTTTTGAGTTGTACCTTTCTGTTTGAGGTGAACCAAAGATCATTTTCAACTAATTTTGACCTTATAAACCTAATGGAATAGGTTTTATACCTATTTTAGGACTTCTACAGCCCAAAAATCTTCAGAGGAGTTCAAAGAGCTATCAGGGCCTTATTGAAGAAATCACTGTTTATGGTAATTCTTCACTGTTTGGTGAATTTGGAAAGGCATTCTTAGCTTTTTCATGTCTTCTGAATTAGTATTTGCATTCATATTTGTCTATTGAGACAATTTTAAACTTTTATTAGCATTTTGGAGCATTTTAATACAAGAGAACAAGCTCATTTTGGGAGGCTTGATCTAGCAGACGTAGCCCAGGAGGGGTGAACTGCTCATCAAACCTTTGTGTCATGTTATGCTAAAGTTATCTTGCTGTACATTTCTGATTTAATATGTTAAACAACAAATTAAAATAAATTTCCTTCACACATAAACTCATAAACAATTACCAAAAACACTTTGTTTAATCAGCCATACATGGAGAATTTTGCACACATTTAATTTAATGGAAATGGATACCTTGCACACATTTTCAAGTACTTCCATTTTCAGATCAGACGCCAAATCGGGCGATCATGTGGTTGAACAGAAATTGCGCGGTGGTTTTTGTTGTGTTGTGATATGTGGGCATGGCCTCGGCCCACTTGGTGAAATAGTCAACAGACACGATTATGTATTTATGGTTTCCTGATGAGGCAGGGTTGCAAGTCATGAAGTCGATCCCCCACTTTCAAAAGGGGTTGGCTACTATGACGAGATGTAGAGGAGCGGAGGGTGCTCTTGCTTTATGAGCGAAGCGCTAGCATCGCTCGCATCTTTTAACGGCTGTGATGCAGTCACGGAACAGGGAGGGCCAAAAATATCCTGCTCCTATGATTTTCTGGGCTGTATCCATTCCTGAGGGATGGCCACCGCAAGCGCCTCCATGGAAATCATTAAGGGCTTGTTCCGCTTGATTTTGAGAAAGACATCGTTGTAACATGGTGTCGATGCCTCGCCGGTATAAGACATCTCCCAGAAGGAGATATCGAGGGGCTTGTTGGCATATGCACCGACGATCATCTTGTGTGAGATGAGGTATGAAATTTTTGGTTCGCAAGAATAGGAGGACGTCTCCGTACCAAGGGTCGTCAGTTGCTACAAAGAAGAGGTGTTCGTCTGGCAATGAATCGTATATTGGTGATCCCTTGGAATGTCCTAGGAGGTCCGTAATTAACTCTTCTAAGGCAAGTTCCTTTTTGCTCTTGGGTGAGAGAAACTATAAATCATATTCTTGGAGAATGACTATCCAGCGGGCATAATTGTGGTTCATTAAGCAGCGTGTGAGCAGGTATTTAATGGGGTTAATATCTGCGACAACCGTAGTGGTTTTTAAGATGATGTAGTGGCAAATTTTTTGGACTATGTAGATTAATGCTAGGGAAGTCTTTTCTTCGGTTTCATATTTCAATGTTGGTCCCGACAAGGTTTTGCTGACATAATATATTACGTGCTCCTTTCTATCTAGCCCTTCCTGAACCAATACTCTGACCAATGTGGATTCGGAAGTTGATAGATATAGGATATAATCCTTTTCATACTCTGGGGGACTAATGAGTGGTGCTGAGGATAATGTTTCCTTCAACACGTCAAATTCTTTTTGGACGTGGTCATCCCATTTAAAGGGGATGTCTTGGTGAAGGAGGTGCAAAAGCCCTTGAGCGCAGGTGGCATAGTCTGGGATGAAACATCTCAAAAAATTGGCTTTTCCCTGTAGACTTTGGAGTTGTCTAAGGGTTCGAGGTAGAGGTACCTCTTTGATGGCCTGGACCTTGAGGGGGTCCACGCGAATGCCTTGTTGGGACACTATAAAACCTAAGGGTATTTCTGCACTGACACAAAAGACACAATTGAGGGGGTTAAAGCGTAATTTGTATGACGACATCTTTGGAATGCCAATCGCAGATCCTCAAGGTGGTCTAAGCGCTTCTTATAGCGGACTGTCAAATCATCTAAGTAGGTGAGGATAAGGTGTGCTAGGTCATGAAATATATAATTCATGGCCATTTGAAAGGTGGCTCCAGCATTTTTTAAGCCAAATGGAATCACCTTGTATGCAAACGTGCCCTAGGGGTTGGTGAATGTGGTTTTGTACTGGTCCGTGTGGCAGATCTGGATTTGATTGTATCTGGAGAATCCATCCATAAAGGACAGGGCTTCGTGTCCAGCACATGCATCGATGACTTGATCAATGAATGGTGTGGGGTAATTGTCTTTGGGACAAGCCTTTTTCTAATCTCGGAAATCAGTGCAGACGCGTATTGTGCCCTGTTTTTTCATGACGGGAATAGGGTTGGAAACCCAAGACGTATAGGCAATGGGGTAGAAAAACTCGACTTTTTGAAGCTTGTCGATTTCTCGCTTTATTGCTTCTTCCTTAGATGGGTGCACTTGATGTTGTTTCTGACGTATTGGGGGTACGTCAGGCCAAGTGTCAATATGGTGCTCTACTATCGTAGGACTAAGCCCAGGAATTTCTGAGTAGTCCCAAAAGAAGATATATCTATACTCTTGTAATAGTTTGGTGTAAGAGATTATTTCTTCTGGAGAACATGCTTCCCCCAGTGAGATTTCTTTGACTTTTGTCAGATTTTGAGATATGTTCACCTTAATGGTACGCAAAATATTTGACATATTCCCTTACTCAAATGCATCCGGAGCTGGGATAGGGTTTTTGAACCAGTTGACCTTCCCTGGTGGCAGGAAGTCTTTTGAATCTATCGCATAGATCTCTGGTTCAGTTGTCTTGTTAGGACTGAACATTTTCTTGGGGAGAAAAGTGAACGGTGATGCATTGCATCCCATGGGTAATCTGGCTCCATCATGGCTTCTAGGATATCCTCATCCGAATGAAACAAAGCCCCGAAGGAGGATTGTTCCTGCGTAGGTTTATACTGAATGGGGGTAATCTTGGTGGAGCTAGTTGAGAGGCACGAAAAAGATTCCATCGTGGATGTGGTGGAACTAGACGTGGTCAATAGAGTGCAGATAGATTGGGTTTTCACTGTCGTAGGGACAAATACTCCTGTAGCTGCAGCTGACTCGACACCTATGGAAGATGAGAAGACAACTCGAGTCATGGTTCCGATACATGATGACATGAATCGCATATGGTGTGTCGTATCATTGGCGTTTGGCGGGGGATGAATCTCCCTAATTAGTCATCCTCCTACTAGCCACGACGGGATGGATCTATTTGTCACATCCTCTTGAGTTGTGGTATTTTTCATGGATTCTGAGTCTGTTCCATCTTCGTGGGAGAGGCAGACTATGGTTGATGGCATATAGGCTAAAGCTGTGTGGAATTGTGGTATATAGTGAAAACGACGTACAGTTTGGTTGTCACCACATATCTGACATGAATATGGGACGTCCATTTCGCCATGATATACTATATGGATTAGGTACCATCGTTGGAAAATTTCCAAAGCGGGGAAGTCAATGATGAAATGATCAAGTTCATCGCATAGTACACACCATTCGTTCGGGGGAAGTGGTATGGCAGGGAGTCTTTTTGGTGATTTTTGCTCTTCCTGTAGGTATAGGATGATATGCGGTTCATCGTTAACAGACTGGGTGGAGGGACCCTCTTGATAGGATCACTCGACTGCATGTAAGGCATCCCTGTACCATGGTATCTCTAGAAAATGGTGGGTATAGTGCCCATAGGTGCCACAGAGAGAGCATGTGTGATTGGTATGCAGTGGTTTTCTTTTACCTTTTGAGGTAGGTTCCTTTTTACAGGAACGCGGTGTCGAGATGTCTGATTTGAAGCCAAGGAGTGGTTTAACTTGTCCAGCTCCAGACATATGTAGGTAATATTGCTTATAACATTGCATATGGCGCAGATTGGTGATTCCCTTTGAATGGCGGGGGTCGCCATCTTCTTTCCTCTGTTTGCGGTTTTCTTGGCCGTGATAACCAGTTTCACAATGGGAACTTCCTTTGCGGGGGCGGTCTTGATCGTTTCTTGGGTTGGTTGGGGCTCCTCGGGGCTGAGCTGCTTTAAACTTGTGGAAATAAAGTTGGTGGCTCTTGTTCTGGAAGGGGGAACCAGGTACCAAACTGGGAACGCCAACGATATGTTGGGTAACACCATTGTTCCCAAAACCTGCCAGGAGACGAAGCCAACTAGAGGGTAGAGGAAAGGGGTTTGGGAGGCAGCGTACGCTAGAGAGGCTACCGTGGCCAATGCCTTCATGTTGTTATTGCTTGATTCTGTGTCCTAACTGACCTCGGTGCTTGTTGTGGACATCATGCATACCAGGGCCCTTGTGGCATCGGGTGATGCCTCAGGGGTAATGGGAGGATCTCCTAGGAATGACCCTAGGACAGATGACAGTTTGAATTGGTCGGGGCCATATTCTTGGTACCATGAAAGACCATCTGCGGTTGTATCTACATAGGGTAGAATTACATCTGTGTTAGTTAGGGGACGCTTCTCGCTGTGTGTCAGCTGGTCTACAGTAATGATGCGATCCTCGTGGGGGAACATCATAATGCGGAAGACGGAGTATGTTGTAATCCAAGTGAGTGTCCAAGACTTCAATGTCTATATGGACCGTCTTGCCGGATAAACAGACCGAGACATTTTGGTAGAGGCTGACGTGTGTCGAGGGACGACCATTGTAGGCTCAAAGAATTATGACTGAGGGTTTTAGTTCAGGAGAACCCAACTTCTGCCAAACATTTTTTGACGTGATGCATGTTGATGCACCCTCGTCTATGACACATCGGTGAATAGTGATATTATGTACCGATACTGGTATCTGGAATGCAACCATGGAAGGAAGCCTAGGGGTGGCTTTGTCTAAATCAAAAGCCATCATGTGCGTATCGGCAGGGTCGATAGTGTCTAATGCGGAAATTAGGGATTTCTGTTGCTTTGGGCACGATTGAAGTACCTCCAATGCGGACATAGCAGTGGGTGATTGAGCTAAATCTTCCACGATGCTAAAATTATGGGTTGCTTTGGAGTAGTTACCTGCTCGTCTATTAGGTCCCTTTTCCATCTTTGGCAATGGTTCTATAGGCATATTTGAAATGGTCAAAGGTGCAGTCGGCACACTAGTACTAGCCCCTGATGTAGTGGAGTCTGGTGGGGTGTCGTAACTGCGATTCCGTGTTTGGAAAAACATTTCTTCTCCCGTCATGTAAATTTCATGGCTGTTTTTCCTGGAATAATTTGGGTTTTGTTGCTGAGTGTTGACCGTCCCTTGGTGGGGGAAAGGTTCTTGCATAACAGCAGGTTGCTGGGAAGATCGTCCCTATCCTCGATTACTCTGAAGATTTTTTAGCTCAGGGAGATCGGGACAGTGGTGAGTATACTGCCTGTACTCACCACATATTGAACAAGAATGGTTTGTTCATAGAGGTGGCATTGTTCCTTGTCGTTGGGCATTGCTTGGCTCCTGGTTTTGATTCCTGCTAGAGTTTCCTCCAGGCTGGGATCGTGGTGGGCGCTGCTGGTTACTGCCCCCCTGTCCAGGGTTCCCTTTGGGATTTTTATTTTTATTTTTTCTTAACCAGGTTAGGAGGGTAGTTCTCCTGGTTATACTGGTGTGGTTGATTCTGGGACGGCTGCACAAAGTTCACCTGTGCATTGGTTTACGTAGGTGTATCGTGTGCTTGGGAATGAGCATAACGTTGTCCCTTGTTTGCACCTGGCCATTGGGGGGGATCCCTTCCGTTAGTGTTTCTTCCTGCGTACTGGGTCCCCTCAGTCGGAGGATAGGGTCCTCCCTGGTGATACGCTTGCACCCTACTAGTCAAATCTTGCTGAGGCATGTGATTACTTTGAAATCTTGGTTGAGACATGTTCTAGGTAGAATTTTGTGTGTAACCGGGATTGGAACTACTGTTGCCTAGGTACCCTTGGGTCATTGACCCAATTATTCCATCTACAGAGTTCGACACACCTTGCAATTCTTGATAAGTTTGCAGACGCGGGGCGTTAGGCAGGATATTGTAAATGTATCTTGACTGCGTATAAATCAGTTCAAGCTTCTGGGATTTACTGATTGTGTCCTCTTCGGATGTGGGGTATTGCTGCTCCACATCCTTTGAAATCTCCACCGTCAAAGTTTTCAAGAATAAATCTAAGAGGACCCGATCGTCGAGTTTAGCTTTTCATAAACTACGATGCTGCCTCCACTCATGAAGATGGTCAGATATATGGACAGCGGAGTTTGTCTAAAATGGGTCAGTAACTCCATTTCCAAATCATGGTGAATGGGTATCTAAAAATAAGTGAGGAATGCAGTAGCGAGGGTGCTAAAGGTTCTTGTGAAGCAGGAGGTTACTCCACGTACCTGTTGAGTCTCAAATCTGCTCTTTTCCATACATATTTCTAGACCTTTTTCATCCACCTGAACCTTCCAAGTTGTCAATATCATTGTATATTAATTGCAAAAGAGCATCTAACATGGTTTTTAGTTATATTTTTGTGTTTGATGTTTGATTTAGATTTTGCTCATTTAGCTGCGGAATCTTGCCACTTTCCGCAGCTGCTGCAACTTTCCGCAGCCATTTTGTGAAACTCTATGTTACAGGTGTCCTTAGATAAAACGAGCCACATGGGCAAGTCAGAAATGATGTGGACATGGATCGTGTCCTATTGGCTCGAGAAAATTCATCTAAGAAGCCTACGGTCAAAGGTGGCCAAGTGGAAGTCAACCGCAGAGTCCCACAGTGACAAGACTCTGTTTCTCGTCACGTGGAGATGGATATGGCCGTTTCTGAATTGCGGAAAACAAATCAACACCTGTACATGGCTCCATAAGCCAAATTCAAACATCCACTCTGCATAGATTTACTCTCCAACGCGGCCATGGTCCTAGATCTTTGGACGTAATGGTTTACGTGTTCTCCATCAGCATAAACTTTAGGGAATTAGTTATATTACCTTTGTTATAAATAACGCATTTGCATACGCATATTAGATTAGTCTCTGTTAGTTTTTATTAGTCTGCTCTGTAATGTTATTACGTTGCCACTGTGCCGTAATATCACCTTTCTGTTATGACTGCATTTTAATATATAAGAAGACTCTGTTTCCAAACGTAATTCGTACTTGAAGATTGTTGCCAAGGCTGGTGTAGAGGGCCCCTGCACACGCTGAGGTTTTGTGCATTATTGTATAGTTCTTGTTTTATTTCTTTAAGCTCATTGTGCCATAGTTCATTCATGTGTTTATACATTGCATCTTTCATGATATATATATATATATATATGCTTCATTTCTGTTTATAATCTTTCATGCTTTACATTTTACTTCTATCTTTCATGTTTTATGTTATTGTTAACTGATCAGTGTTCTTGTTTCAGGTTATAAATAGGCAGCCCGGGCATTTGCATAAATTTTTGACTAATGACATGGAATTAATATTGTTCTGCTGCTAATTTGCTTTTCTTAGTTTCTGTTTAATTTCAGTACTGCTTTGTTTATTTCAGTTTTTCTCATTTGCTTCAGTAGTTAGATTTAGATATATTAAATTGCTCATGACATCTTCAGTTACCTCCGAAAGCCACAGCTGGAATGATGGTGAGGGATTGAATTATGAATGTGTAGTTTGATATTAGTTTACTTTTTGCAAGTTAGATATATTAAATTGCTCATGACATCTTCAGTTACCTCCGAAAGCCACAGCTGGACTGATGGTGAGGGATTGAATTAGGAATGTGTAGTTTGATATTAGTTTACTTTCTGCAAGTTAGATATCAGGTTACTCAAGTTGTTTATGGTTACCTCCGAAAATCATAGCTGGACTAATGATGAGGGATCAGAAGATAAGTTGATGTAATTTGATTTAGATTTACTTTGTTGCAACTTTTGGATTTATTTCAGCATAGTTTCTTTTGTGTTTAGACAGCAGCAAGGATAGTTTGGTTTTCATGCTCAATAGTTCACTGTTTGATTTATTAGACTAGCAGCACATTTTCATTTCCTTTTAAGTTTTGTCATTGTATGTTTCAAATTCCCTTTTAAGTTTCAAGTTGGTAAATAATTATAGAGGATATCATTTCCTTGAACAATCATAACCATACTTGTTTTTATTTTAGAATTTCCATCTCACATTAGAAAACCAAAAACGACAAAAAGTTAAGAAATAGGTTATCTTGCACATATAGTGCGCCACACTTCATCAGCTTACGAATCCCGGATTGATAAATTAATGTAGCAATTTAGGACACACTAAATTGACCAAACAGTACCATTTAGCGGCTACTACCGTAAGAGTGCGTTGAAATAGCCTCAATCGAATAGTGTCGTCAATGATACTATTCGATGAGCACCACAGGTGAAAGGTCATTATATGATTACCTAGGTCTTCCGCTTGCTTGCCTTCAAACTTTGGTATATCTGAAGGGAGCTTTGTGGGCATGGGAGGCCATGAAGGATCGTGTACGATGGGGTCATTTGTGAGCAGCTAAGAAGGGTGAATGGGAGGTTGATGCCATGGAAACATGTGAAGACATGAAGTTCTGGTTAGAACGAGGGTTTGTCTGTGACGTACCCTGATGTGTGTTCAACTGGCTTCCCATATGGGACGCGCTCCTCTGCCCCCTAGGGGTCGAGGGGGGAGTGGTGTGCAGTGTGGTGTTGGGAGACCGAATAGGGTTCCCAACTATGGTTTCTCCAATGAAGGATGAACCAATGATGGTGGCAGTGTTCCGTCTTTTATGCCTAAATGGCGAAAGACCTAAAACCCCTCCCTATAATGGGAGAAGGTCCAAAAGACGTCTGGATTGAAGAGGTTCCATTAGGACCGTTTGGGTGTCGACCAGGTTAGGTTTTGAAAAACTTTGAGGGGATAGAGTCTAGGTCAAAGCAAAATTATGGTCACATACATAAAACAAAGCAAAAGTAAAATGATTTTCCCTTTAACTTAATCTATGTGATCAATCAAGCAAAAAAATGGTTTTTTGTTTGTTTTCTAGTGAGACTCAAAATATTAGAAGACCTATGTATCCTCACACACTCAAAAGTAACTAGGCCTTGAGAATATTTCTTGCGAGTGCTGGCACAACGTCCCGAAAGAGCTGGCGACACCCCCAGTCAGCCGAAGAGAATCCACCAAGGTAAAGGTAGAGGGTCTAGCCTAGGGTAAAGGATGCCCTAGTTTTTTGCCACTAAGAACCATTGTCCCATGTGAGCGTTCGAGTCTTGGGCTTCTTGGTAGTCAGCTAACAGTATCGAGTATCAGCCGGGTCAGGTAGCCCTAACTGATACCGCACACACTGCACCTAAGCCTAACCCCCTCTGAATCGGGTCTCTGCCGCGCTCGAGTTTTCTTTTCCATGGGCTGATAGGTGGATTTTGAAGCTCCCTAAATACACAACTTCTATGTTTCAATATGAAGTGTGATCAAGGCAGCTTATTAGATGCCTACCCCCTTGATCCTAACTTAATCTATAAATTCTTTTGTGGCCCCTGTGGGGAGAATTTAGTAAGTTGGTTTAAGTTAGTTTTAGGTGGCTTTCTTTGCTTAGTGGGTGAGTGTGTGTGAGCATAAGGTGAACAAGCTCATATTTTGAACATTTGGATATCGGTGACCCTTTACAAAATACCCCTAATTAAACTACGTTATCTTGTTCCTGGCTCAAAATGGAAAATGTGTGCGGATAATGGGCCGCTTTCAAATCTTCCTAGTTAATCTATGTGACTAAGTAAAGGGAGATGGTGAATCAAAAAAATAGAGAGTTCATATGCTTGCCTAGGATCACCGAAGGGTGCAAAGGCAACAGAGATTACTTGCTCTAATCGGCGATTCAAACCTAGTCCCGCAATTTCCTAAATGAAAAAATTGAATTAAGCTAAACAATTTCTACACTAGAAAATAAAACTAGCTTACTTGGACTAGTTAATCTAAGTGTGCATACCAAAATTTGCAAAACATAAATTGTTCAGAATGCAATGGTTAATTTCCCCCCTACATAAACTATGTAAATTTTTTTGCAAAATAAACTTAAAGAGAAACTAACTCTATGCCTACAGAAAACAGAAAAAAGTGAGTTCTCAAAAGCTGTGGGGTATCAGCACAAGTGCTAGAAGATGCATTAGGGTCTGCCCAGCACACTACAAGCAGAAAAATGCAGAATATAGGAAAAAAAAATCTCATTTTTCCATTTGCACGCAAAAAGCCTTGATAGGTGTGCCTTCCTGCGTGCAGGTAAAAGCTAAACACGTGCCCTACGCATCTGTGAGGAAATACTGCGCGCAAAAATCTTGCAAGTAAAAAATATTAGGAGCTGCCTTCTTTAGTCTATCACTCCAATGAATCTAGGGACTATAAGATGCGTCAGAGGACTGTCAGGTCCACTCCATCATAGACAAAGGGTCTCCTGCAAAAGATGGCACAACCACATAAACTTGGAACACGTCAGTGGAGTTGCCAATCCTGTTGTGGTGGATTAGTCGCACGGGTGTACGAAATCACACCAGTTTAAAGAGTGTGGTCTACTCTTTAAACTGTTGGTAACAGGAAAAAAGTGGTGGAGCTCAAAAGCACACAATTCAGTGGAAAAATTATGTGACTGTATGCCCAAAGTAAACTAAAACTAAAACACAAATATACAGAAGCTATCAAAGAGAGTCAAAACGATAATAATGCCAACGATGGCTTAAAGACCTCTTCTTATTAAATGTTTGAAACGGAGAAGAAATTTTACCCACTTGCCAAAGGGCACCTAGGCAGTGGCTCTAGGTCCCGATGCAAGGATGTTGCCTTCCAAGCTCTTCCTCTAATGCAGTCTCCCTTTCTCTCTGTCGTGGTGGACTAGGATTGTTGGGTGGCCAACGATCGAGTCCTCTTCAGCTCCAGCTTCAGGTCACACACTGCTGGTGTTTCTTGGGAAACTTTGGCCAACATAATAATGTGATCACCATTTCTTCATCTCTTGGTGGCTTTATATAGGGTAGTTTCAAATCCTCCTTCTCTCCCTTGGTACATGATGGATGGTGACCCAAGGGAAAGATATGATTCCATTATGTGCTCAAATATTCCTTTGTGTGCTCACATGATGTCTAAGGAGGCGTTGGTGGCTGTCCTTAGGAGGCTTCATATAAGGAGTAACTGTCCTTTTCTTGGTGTGGTCCCGGAAAGCAACATTTTTCCATTTCCAGGAATGCGCGCTTATCGGGAAAAAAAGCGCACAGAAGGTGCTCTTCTCGAAGGATTAAGAGCGCAATCCAGCATTTAAGACTAGTTCAAATCTGATTTTATCAAAACCTTAGAGATTTTAAATACTTTCTTGATTCCATAAAGTGTTCCTGCTCTGTAAATCCTTAGGCTTGACATTAATTAATTCCATCTTCTGCTATACGATTTTCCAGTGTTAACAATTATATTCTTATAACTATGCATATTTTTATTTCATGGATATGCAACGTTGAAGGATGCATCAATATAATGAAATTAATGTGATATGTGGCATGTTGGGAAAAACATGTATAGTGGAAAGAGCCAGAGATCCTGGATTTAAATTGTGGATGCACACAGTAAGGCATGGGAAAGACACTAGAGGAAAGGTTTCCTACTAGATACAGTGTGGTCTCTGGATGTGTAGTACTAATGTTGTGTATATCTTATACATGTTGTGTTATGTACATGTGGTACTATGTCATGATTATTTTGTAGTCATTGTATCATGCCATGTGTATTCATTGTATTGTAATATGTGTATGTATATGTGTAGAGTTTTACACTGGGTGTAGGTGTATGTGTATTATTGTACACCGAGTGTAGGTGTATGTGTGGTTTTTTACATCAGGTGTAGGTGTATTTGTTGTGTTGTACACTATGTATGTGTATGTTTTGTGAAGGGGATTGGTTCTCGGCTTCGCTATGGTTGTGGTTTGGAACAAACGTTTTGCAGATCTGGAAGGTTGTGGGTTGAGTTACTAGTTTGTGGATCCCTAGAAAAATTGGGATGATACCAATCTTGAGTTTATGATAT
This sequence comes from Pinus albicaulis, assembly GCA_034641835.2. Lineage (NCBI taxonomy): Eukaryota > Viridiplantae > Streptophyta > Pinopsida > Pinales > Pinaceae > Pinus > Pinus albicaulis. The sequence continues at coordinate 49,806 of JAXQQM020066533.1, forward strand.
TGATGGTAGGCATATTTTATTCTATGGATGCCCTTGTTGCTGATATTTAGGGAGGAGGCAGTATAGTCTTTGTTGGCCCTCGTTTTTTTATCTCTTTTTGTTTATGAAAATACACTTTATCTGCCATACTAACCATCTATACACCATAATATTCACCCCATTTTTCCTAATAAATGAATATACAGGTATTTAAATTAATTTTTTCAATTCTTAGAAGTTTTTATAAAAAATGAATTTTAAGTGCATTTTTGGACCAGATTAGAAATTCCCGTAATGGCCTCATGGTTTGCATATTTGCAGGACACTTGGACTCGAGTTGGATATATTTCTAGAAAGCTTGGGAACTAAGATTAAATTTACACCTTTTATTTCAGTCAAACCGAGCTTATATAGGCCTGGTCAAAGGCGGTCAAACATGACTTGTTTTTATGGAGGATCCTTAGGAACTAGGTCAAATTTCTTATTTTATGGGATTTTCCAGATTTTGATGGATCTGATGGATGAATTCGACCTGATTGGATAAGATAAGGATAACCATGGATATAGGAGGAATTTTAGATGAATTTGTTGCATATTTTATCTATTTAAGCCTCAGACTTTGAAGGCATTGATGTAGAAATTGTATGACTTAACATTATTATTTTTTAGACTTTGGAGAGTTAATTGAAGACCTGTTCTATTCCATTTGCTGTTGTTATATGTTGATTTCTTGACTGAAGTTTTAGTAGCTGAAGGTACTTTCAGTGTGCGAGGCAAGAGTGGAAGGCCCCCACAAGAGTGGAAGGCCCCCACATTGAGCTAAGTGCACTTTCTAGTTATTTGTAGTTGCAGTTTATGAACTAGTTTGTTTTATGCTTAACTTGTTGATTAGATATATGCTAATGTTTTATGGGTGCTGATGAATCTAATTATCATTCTTATTCTGCATATGAAAGGACAATCAAATGTTTAAGTTAAACATTCTTTCTATCTAATTAAGATCTTAATCTAGAATTCTTCTTTTCATGCTTTTTAATGATTTTCTGAATTCCTGTTTTCTAACAATAGTATTTTTGATGAATGAATCTGTGATGAAGGGCAACCAGGATCTCTAAAGTTAAGAGCCTCTTCAATGATTGTTTCATGCATCTTAATCTATTTCTCAATTAGTGGTTTTTTATTTATAATTCATGAAGTAATCTTGTGAGAGAAGGACAAACAAATCTCTTAAGTTAGGAGATTCTTCTGCTGCTGATTGCATACTTGAATTTAGAAATTATTTAGTTTAGATTTATATTTGTAATATGTATTTCTTTAATAATTGATAAATCATCTTCTAACTTGATCATAGCTGAAACCCATATACCTTGGGGATGCTTCTAAGTCCTACTAGCCCGTATTGATAATAAATACTTGTGTTTGTTTACTTGTTAAACAACCCAACATTTTGGTGTCAGCTACATGGAAGAATATTTCAAAATGGTAACCAGGGAAGATAAAAAGAAAAATATATAAAAACATTAACAAAAACATAGTTTTTCTTTTAAAGTTATGTTTCTTTATGCCTAGAGATAGAGATCAGAAGGGTAGATTTGTGAAACAAAACCCCCCAATAACTCATTCATCCACATGACTAACAACACCAGTTGTTGGAAGAACTACTATAGAAGAGCTAGAGGAAAAACAAAGATCAGGACAAAGATTAACTTTAGTTGAAAGACAAATCTTGTTAGCCTTGGAGGTAAAAAGAAAAAAATCACCTAAAGAACCGCCTTCCTTAGGGAAACAAAAGATACAAGAAAACTAGTTGTTGAACAACTAGAGCAACCTGTCCTTGAACAAATTGAAGTAGTGGAAGAAACACAACATCAACCTCATATTGAAACACTAGATATCTCTAAACAAGAAATGAATGACAAAGGAGAAGGATCAAATAGGCCAATAATGACTCCTGAACAAAGAATTGAATATGAAAGACAACAAAGGGAACGAAGAAGAAAAAGAGAGGAAGAAAGAAAAATTGAGGAAGAAATAAAGGCAAAAGAAGACATAAGAACATAATCACTTAGAAGGATATAAGAAGAAGCAAGAAGAGAAAATCAAAATAGAAGAACACATGAAAATGAACAAGAAAATAATAATGATCAGGAAACTACTTTTGGCTTTCCAATATTATATGCAAGAGAAATATTAGGAGAAGAAGTAAAGATGAAAAACATTCCACCTTCTGTATTGCCTAATTTCTATGGAATTTCAACATAAGATCTTGATGCATTCATGTTCGAGTTTGATATCTTGTGTAGAACTTATGGATATACATATGATACAAACAAGATTCTACTCTTTCATGCTACTCTGAAAGCAACAACATTAAAATGGTTTATGGGTTTAGGAGAACATACAATAGCTTTTTGGGATGATATGAAGAATTTTTTTCTTAAAAAGTATCAAGATTACTATAGGGCTAGAGACTTCAAAGAAGACATTTTTAGAATGACACAACAAGAAGATGAAAGTTTGGAGGAATATTTGGAAATATTTCTTTACAATTTGCATAAATCCAAACAACATTTTCTAAATCCTGACACCATTCGTACAATATTTCTTAAGGGTATCAGAGATGAATATTTAGACATCATTAATGTGATGGGAAAAGGAGATATCTCCAATTTACCATTTGAAGAAATTGCTAAATTCTGTCAGAAATACTCTAGGGGAAGAGCAAAGAGTGGAAAGAGAGATATTTCATCAAGAGCCTCCAAATCTGCAGCAAGTGCAGTAACAAGAGCAGAGATAGGAATTTTACTAGAAAATTTCAAAACAGATCTCTTGAGCACTTTGGGAGCACAAGTATATGTATTAAAAGCTAAGAAGAATAAGGAAGAACAAGATGGAATCTTAGCAATCTTCTGTCCAAAGTGTAGGCAAAAACATCCACTCAGGGAATGCCCTTTTCAAGATATACAAGAGTGTGGACTTTTCACAGAAAATCATGCAATAGAAAACTGTCCCTAATTAAAAGATTTGCAAGTGGAAGAAGTGCAAGGAGTATATTCTCTCCACTATATGGCACCTAGGAGACCTTGGCAACCAAGGATGCCTCAACAGTTCCCTCAAAAAAACCCCCAGAATTTTCAATATCCTCAAAATTCATGGAATACTCCAATGCCATGGTAGGCTTGGCCTCTGCAACAATATCGAAATCAACCTGCACAAGGTTGGAGGGGATATGGTTATGGAAACCATCCACCTCAGCATATGTATCCTCAAAAGTATCAATATCAACAACCATACCCTCCACAACCATTTCCTCAATACAAACAATTCCAGTAACATCAACCAATGCCATTTCCACCCCAAAATCAACCAATGTTAACTCAACCTTAGTAGCTTTAGTTGCCTACTAACCAACCACCACCTATACCAACACAATTTCCAGCTCAGCCAGTAGTTAATCCAAGTAACAAGGTGGATAGACCAGAATACCATGTGGAAGAGACAACATATTATCCTACCTATTATATTCTTCCTATACAAGATGTCCACCTAAGGTCTGGGAAGGTGTTACAGAAAAATTATACTCGGATAATAGAAGAACAAATTGAACAAGGAGAACAAGCTCAACAATCTCAACCAAAACAACAAATTCAGAAAGGTAAATCTATTATGGCTCAGACTCCACCATATCCAGAGAGGTTAATACAATAGAAAATCCCATTATCTCTGCATGAATTTGATATTCTAGATGAATTGAAAAACACATATGTCAAAATACCTTTGTTGCGGGCAATTAAAGATATTCTGATATATGCAAAAATAATAAATGAATTATGCATTAAGAAATAAGGCAGAAGAAAGAAAGATCCACCTACAATCCAGGTAATTGGAAGTTTAGCTAGTCTCATGTCTACAAATACAACCATTGAAAAATATGTTGATCCAGGGATTATTATGGTTACCATTTCGATCAACAAATTTTCAGTGCCAAACACTTTAATAGACTTGGGAGAAACTATAAATGTTATGACTATAGAGACTATGAAACATTTGAATCTGAACAACATTAGACCTACTACTACAGTTTTATAACTTGCAGATAAATCTAAAGTTGTACCAGAAGGTATATTGGAAGATATCATTGTCTCACTGGATTCATGGGAGTATCCTGTAGACTTCTTGGTTTTGCAGCCAAAAACAAATTTATGAGGGCATCCCTTAATTTTAGGTAGACCAAGGTTAGCCACTGCATATGCTTACATTGGATGCAGGTCAGGAAGTATGATTATTGCACATGAAGATGAAAGAAAACATGTTACATTATATCCTCCCGCTCAATCTCCTTCTTTATTATCATGGCTTGATGGAGAGGAACAACAAGAGCTTCAAAATTTTCTTAGTATTAATCAAGTTTATAATTTTAGAGAGGAGGAAAAAATGAGGACTTATTAAATCTTTTCATCTCAGAATCAAACATTTCAGAGCAGCTCAGAATAACTCAATACGAAGCTGCAAGTCACCTTTTAAATCAGTGTTTTCACGAAAACTGCACTATACAATCATTGCAAAATACATTCGAAAGTATTTTTTCCTGTTAATTCAATTACCAATTCAAAGAGAAAAATCATTGGGGATACATTTGAATATTGGTAATAACTTACAATCATCACAAGAGCAAGAGCTAGCAACACTGTTACAAAAATATTCAAGAGCTTTGCCTAAGATTACACAGACATGCAGGGGATTCATCCAAAAACATGTATCCATCACATTTACATTGATGATCAAATTAAACCTATAAGGAAACCACAAAAAATGATGAACCCTATGATGAAGGAAATAGTGAAAGAAGAATTACAAAAACTGTTACAAGTCGGATTTATCTATCCTATTCAGATAGTCAATGGGTTTCACCCTTAGTTGTTGTAATGTTCCCAAATCGAAACATCTAGCAATCCATGGCTGGAAAATGCATTTTCCAGAAATGGAGGTAGCAGGATTTGAAAATAGGACCTGGATCCCTTAGATCAATGTATCTAAGAATTAAATCCAAGAGATGGCTCCAAATAAATCCTTCTAAGGTGGTTAAACATATCTACCACACTTAGATGTCCTCAAGAAATGCTTGGTGAATGGTCTGCAATAATGTAAGCACATAGAATGAAAGATAATGTTATTATTGTAGTATTAATAATACGAAGAAGTAGATTGCCAAAAAAATATCTGATATAGCAGCAAATGTGTACAATGTGTGGAGGAATCAATCACTCCAACTAGGCAATGGAAGCCTCAGTGAAGCATGTACAAGGCAATGAAGCAATACTGCTATGCAAAATATCATATGACTAAAATAACGTAGTTTATATGAGATATTGCTGCATACAAAATGAGAATAGGATGATATGACAATATCAGCTCAAATAAATGAGGCGGAGAAAGCTATCAACCCCAGGAAACACTAATACAATAAAAATACACAATCCTTGGAAGGATTGGCTACAATATACATGAAATTGGAAAATTTGCAGAAATGCCAGAGTTGTTGGGCAGCAGCTACAACTCAATACTAGAAATACATGGAGATAGCTGAAGATGATGCTCAAGTTGAAACAAAGCTCCTCCAATGGATCCCTCAATGCAAGGCTGATCCCAACACTAAAGATCTTTCCCTCCAAGAAGCTAGTGCAACCTCTCACTGCAAGTGTGCACTGAAATAACGCAGTCTAGAGAATGGAATGCTCTATCTATGATGGGAGATGTTGGCCTTGATGCCAAAATATGTCAATAATCTCTGAAATCCCTTCCACTAATCTCCTGGAGGAATAGGAACTCTCTCCTATGAAATATGAGCCAAAGAGAAGTGTTGTGGAACCCTCCACTACAATGCCCCAACAACACTGCATTATACTTGAGCATAAATAATGCAGTATCTAAAGAATAGCTTTGGCCTTGAGCAAATATGTTGAGAAGATGAAGTGCAATCCTTCAAGAGGCCTCTCAAGAAGGAGAGAAAATCCTAAGTAGGAATCCCTTGTGCTAAGCAGCATTGCAACTCAGCTGAACAACCGGGGTGTGCAATTTGTCCGAATAGATAAATGATCAAATGCTCAAAAGATATCTCTCTATGGCTACCTCCTCCTCTTCTTATACAAGGGAATGCCTCTTTGCCATGGACCCCACACATTAGGGTTTCATCCACAAGGAATAGTTCTCCCTCCAAAACTACGCTTTCTTCTCATGCAAGCTACACCTCTTAGGTAGCGTTGTTGACTTGGTCAAACTTGACCTTGTCCTCATGAAAATTTCCCCTTTTCACACTGGAAGGTACAAAATAAGCTGCTCCAATGATCCTTTTCACATCATAAAGGATCTTATTCCTACTCATGGGCCTTTTACCCATTTTATTCACCTCCTAGATGAAAATAAGAAAAAATTAATGTTCCAATTTTCCTCATGAAAATTTGGGAACATTACAGTCCTCCCTTATCAAAGATTGCTTGTCCTCAAGCAAGTGCAAGGACATACTGAGTTATTTTCTCCTCCATTCCTTGTATCATCCCTATATGATGATCTCCTCCAAGGAAAGTGATTCTATCTCATCAATCAAATCTCCACAATGCTCCTCCTCATCATGTAAGTCAGCTATCAAGCTATCATCATGTGAAAGTGAAATACTCAAGAGGATAACAAAGTGATGTCTAGAGGTCCCCTTGAAGAATGGGATCTGAAATATAATGGGAACTATATTTCCCATATGGATCCTCCTATCTATTAGTATGAATCTTTCATCGTAAAATATCACTTTAGCTATGCATAACAAATAGCCCTAACATTGATTATGGCTGCAAAATATCTTTAAGTCTACTGCACAAATTCAGATCTAAGCACAAAAAGACATTAAGCAGATAAAATATAATATGGCTCCATGCATCCAATAGACAAGACAAGAACAAAGTGTTTAAAAGAATGATTTGTATTATATTAAAGAATGGGGCACCTGAGAGGAAAACAAGAAAGGTGTTTTTCGGTTCTCCTCAATGGGATGGGTTCTTGAAAGTCCTCAGTGTTTCAGATCTAAAATTCCTCTCTCTTATTGTGGTAGAAAACCCTAACAAACATAGAACTCAATGGGAGCTCACAAAGCAAAAATGTAAAATGGTGACCAAGAATAGATCTAGTGTGATCTAATGCAATGAAGGTGATTAATGAATGGGAAAAACCCTTCTATTTATAACAAAATATTGGGGTGGTATAAAACTCGGTGCATGAATAAAATATTATTAATCGAATTCTAGAAGCACCCTTTAGGAATATTTTATTATATTTGTTGGAGGGAAAAGGATTCTTGACTTGGGTCAATTCCTTTATTTATAAATAATAAATAAATAAATGATTTATTTATCATTTTAGGGAAATAATGGGAATACAATTAAATAAACAATGGTTTATTTAATTATTTATGGACGATTTAGTCAAATTTAACTAAGAATATTATTTAAATAATGATTTAAATAACTTATTCTTAGGAAATAATTAAATAAATAAGGGTTTATTTAATTAATTTCCTTGTTTTGGGTTAAATATGACCAGGAAGTATAAACGAATAAGTTATTTCACGTGGTGAAAGCAATTTTACTTAGGGTAAAATTGGTCTTACATGGTGTACTTGGGTTCATCTAATGATAATGGGTTAGATGACCAAAAAATGGTGTAACAGATTGCCCCCCAATGTACGAGTGTTAGGAGAAAATCGTATGACTGAAGTACATTGTAAGAGATCAATCACTAGACAATAAGAGGGAAATGAGAGATAGGAATGTAAGGTAGACGAAGGTGTTAAAGGACTAGACCCTGAGGAGACGAGACTTATGGGTGCAACAAGTCTCTAGTTTATGAAGTGGTATCTGTGCTAAAGGCGGCGAGGGAGGCATACCTATGCTCGCCGAGACAAAGTATAAAGAATAAGGCGCCCGGAAAACTACGGAACGCAATAAGGAAACATGTGTTGGTTTAAACATGAGCCAGCTAAATAAAATGATGAATTCCACATACATGTGATGCCTGGGATAACCGTCAGGACTTATACAAGAATATTTTAGTACATGAGATACAAATACGCCCGAATGCCCCCTACACACGGGGAAGGGCTCGTAAAATATGACTGATACATGCAAATCGAAGAGGTGCTGCAAGCGGCTGGGGCCAATATCATCAAATGGGAGGAGCTGCATCAAGGGTTGAAATGAAGAAGTCATCCAGGCATGTGGGGGGCTACCTGAAAGGCCACCCCCTCATGAGGGTTGAGACATCTCACACATGCCCGGGAATCACCAATAGTTGTTGCTGCATCACTGGACCATCAAGTGTATAGCTCACGATCATGCTGAGAAGAGCTCGAACCAAGGTACACTACCCCCTAGACCTGGCTTCTGGAGTAAATGAGCTGATGTCGAAAGAAGTAGGTCCGCTATAGGTGAGGCAATAAGGGAACCCCAACTAAGGCACGAGGGAAAATAGTAGAGCGACGAACAAGTAGACACTGATGATGATGGTGGAATGAGGGATACGGAGGAGCGGTTGGACGACTTCCCTTGTTAGAGCATAAAGGGCATGAATGGCTTGGCAGCGACTGACACAATATCATGAGGGATAGGGGACAAGGGTACTGAAGGCCATAATGTGCGACACGAGAGAGGGACTAAGCAAGAAAGGATGGAGGACTATAGCGGGATACAAAGGGACTTGGGATAGACTCCATAAATGCGATGATGACTCAACTCGAATGCTCTAAACAAGGGCGACTCGATGGTGCTGCCACGCAGTGAAGGTCCAATGGGGGACCATAAAAACATGAGTACAATAGGGTATCTCATGACGAAAATCAACACGAACAAAGACAAGTAAGGAGGCAAAGTGGTGCCCCAAGTACAAGTGTTGTAAGTGAAGAAATTCGATTTGGAGGAGAGATGAATAGACCCTTTGTGGATACAATGTGTCCTAGTGAAGTATCAAGGTACTAAAAACTAACAGGTACCCAGAGCTCATGGACAGGCTAGGTCGCACTTTTTGGGGTCTGTTCTGCGACCTGGGTAGCAGGTACTGGGCAGAAAACTGCGACTTATCCCAGGAAATGACCTGAAAAGTGTGACCTGTCAGATAAAGGGAGTTTCAGGGCTGTTTTTGGCTGATATCTGGGATTTGTATGGTTGAGGGGCCTGGGTGCCCCCAAGCATGTTTTTTTCATGCCAAAATGTATGTAGGAAAAGGGGGATCTAAGCACATTTTATTGATGTGGTGCGCCATTTGTTTTTGTTATGGTTATGTGGCTTGAGAAAGGAAATGGAGGATTACCAATCTCTTGTAGTACTGCATATATGAATCAAATGCAATTTAAGTTTCTGGGTTGGCATACATGGTGTCACTATCCCAAAAAGAGTATTTGGAGATAATGAACTGATGCTCTCTTAGAAAACTGATAAATTGGTCAACAACAGTGTCTAAGAAACTGGGTTGTTGATGGAAGATGAAGGAACAATAAGGGGTATCATCCCTAGAGTGATTTGAAGTGATATGGGACTCTAGAGGTTCTTCGAAATGTGGAAGAATAATGGTACTAAAATCGGCACGACCAGATACACTAGGAGAGTTGTGGAGAATTGATGCTCTTGGTCTCTCAAATATGGGTGCCCCCTTACTCAAACATTGGGTTTCAATGGAATTGCCACAAGGTGTATGTGGTGTGAACAAATGGGGTCGAGGTAAGGGGGAATAGATAAAGTCAGGGGAGATGATTCCTTCCATAATGTCATCATCGTGATAGAAGATGGGGTGACTGGTGGAAAAAAGACCACCTGACGCAGCGAAGCTACCTAAATCATCATCATGAGAAGAGAGGTTCACATGTGCATCGTCACAAGGGGTGACCGAAGAGTAGGCAGATAAAGGATCTACCAATGTTGAGCCCAAGGTGATCGCGGAAGGAAGGTCAAGCGAAACAACAGGGGAGGATTCAGAGGGAATGTTCCCCGAGGGTCTCATGGATGATGATAGGTAGAAAATGGTGGACGAAGGCTCCGTCATCATGACATCAGGAGGGGGAATGTCAAAGGGAGCAGTCATGTCTGGTAGTTCTGCCGAAGCAAAATGCGCAAAGAGGGGAGAGGTGGACTTGTTGCGCTTGGCCTCGAATTGGCGGACCGCAGCTAGAGAGGAGTGGAAGTCGTCGAGGCGGGGAAAAAGGTGGGTGTAATGGCCATGGATATCACACAAAGCAAAGGGGTGGTTGGTGTGAATAGTCTTGGGGTTCTTGGCCACAATCGTGGAAGGAACAGAGGCTTTCGGGACCGTGGACTCAGGGAATGCGACGTTAACCATGGGCTTGAGATGAGGCAGTTCAGGACAGGTATGGGTGGCGTGGCCGAAATCATCACACAAAGCACATTGGATGGTATGCTTTGGAGGTCGAGGAGGGGCAGGGTTTGTCGAGGCAGCCTTTTCCTTTGATGCCCCCTGTGATCTTTTCCATTCTTACCCGAAGCGGTCGCAACAAGAGGTGGGTCCTGTTGAGGTGACTGAGGCACTGTTGCAGTGGGAGAAGTCATGGGGACCGGTTGAACCGGGGTCAAAGCAAGATAAGGTTTGGGTTGAATAGGCGAGGTAGCGACTGGAGGGTCAAGGTACCAGACGAGAATCCCAAGAGTCAGTTTAGGAAGAGAGAGGGTGGCCATGACAGGTACCGTGTATAGTCCTGGTGGGGGAGATAGGAACGGTATCTGACCAGTGGAGTAATGGCCAGGAGGGATGGCTCCAATATGGTTGAGACCCGGTGGGACCGACCCAGGAGGGTAGAGAGGTGCAAAGGTATTAGCAGTGGGGGAAGGGTCAAAAGGGATAGGTCCGGCTGGCTGAGGCGAAGGGCTAGGAGCGGGTTGCGGTGGGCGAGATTGAGGTTGCTGACTAGCCAAAGCGGGTTGCTTAAGGTTGGCCTGGGACGATTGCATCATGCAAACATTCGCCAAGCTGGGATTAGAGACAGAAGGAGGGGGAGGACCTGGGAAAGTTACAAGCAAGGAGGAGTATTTGTAGACGCCGGGGGAAACACTGGTCAAAGAATCAATAGCTTGCTTGTTGGTGACAGCAATGGACTGAGGGGAAGTCTGAGATCTTGGTTCATGATACGTCAACTGGTCGATGGTGACAATATTTCCATTATGCGGGAAAAACATCTTGCGGTGGAATACGGATGGGACGGAAAACAAGGCATAGGTGTAACTACGCCCTAAAAGAATGTTATAGTCAAGAGGGGCATCGATAACTTCAACGTCGACACAAACAGTCTTGCCTGCAAGGGTGATAGGACAGTTACGGAAGAGGCCAATGGGCTGGGAGGCATGGCCATCCCACGCACGAAGGGTGATTGTGGAAGGGGCCAACTCAGGAGATCCGAGTTGTTTCCAAACCGAAGCGGAAATTACACAGGTGGATGCCCCTTTGTCAATGATGCACCGGGAAATGTTAGCGTTTCGAATTTTGACTGAGATTTGGAAAGCTACAGAAGCAGGAAGAGGAGGAGACTCTGACTGATGGGCATCGAAAACAATCAATTGGTCATCTGCTGGATCTACAGTGCCCAGGGCAGATAGTAGATCTTTTCTTTGGGAGGGGCATGACTGGAGGAGTTCCAACGTTGAAATGGCAACAGGAGATTGGGCCAGCTCATCTACTATGTTAAACGAATGGGTAGCTCGGTCAGAAGCAGCATTTCAACATAATGGTCCCTTAGGAATCTTGGTATGAACCTCGGCGTTGGGCGGAGGGATATGCAAGGGACCATTAGTTGTCGAAAGAGGCTCTGTAGAACCTAAAGAAGGTGACTCAGGGACAGATGTAGCAAGAGGCTGGGGGTGTGGACGGGACTGAGTGTGAAGGTTAAGATCGACGGTTATAGGTTGGTCGGAGTTCATCATTAGGATCTGGTAATCAGAGGTACCAGATGGAGGAGGTTGAGTGGTTACCGGTCCGTGAGGTGGTTGGGTAGCCATGAAGCGTTGCTGTGGGAAAGGATTGGTCGCGCTCTGTTGGGCATACACCTGCCCCTGAGGGGGTGGTGGCTATTGTTGCAAGGGTTGAGAAGACAAGGGAGGCAGGGGTACTAATGCTAGAGGAGTTGGAGCACTAGGCTGTGGATATGGATGATAATGAGGTTGGGTAACAATGTGGTAAACAGGGGGTTGGGCAGAAAGAGGAGGCATTCCGGATCCTGGATGCGTGCTACCGGGAGGGGGAGAAGTGTAGGAAGTGGTGCCCCCTCCCCCAAGAAAACCATAGCTCAGGGGAGGTTGAGCGAATGGATGAGAGATAGCTCCAACGATACTGTCGGCGGCATGAGCTGCCCCCAGAGCATGGGCATTACCGGGTCTGTGGAGATCAGGTAGAATAGTATAAACATAACCCGTCTGAGCGTAGATCAGGTCATTTTTTAACGCCATTTGGAGGGCAGCTTCTTCAGTTTGAGGAAAATGCGATGCGACATCTTTCCCGATAGGTGGCAAGAGAGATCTAAGGAACGATTCCATGTAGACACGGTCTTCGAAGGTAGGAGATTGACATAGGCTCTTTCTTCTCCGCCATTCCTAGACATGATCGGATATGCAGGTGGTCGATGATTTATGGAAAGAAGTCAAAAGTTCGATACCAGTGTCATAACAAAGGGGAAGCTGGAAGTAAGATAAAAAAGCCCGGGCAAGAGTCGAAAAGGTGGTATGAGAGGAAGTGGGCTGATCAACATACCACTTAGAAGCTTCACCTGTAAGCGTGTGTTGGAACAATCTAAGACGGATGGAATCATCAATAATGGAATGGGATGAACACCACATGTGGAAAGATCGGATATGGTTGGAGGGATCTTCTCCAGCAAGGCCTTCGAACTTGGGAATGTCGGAGGGGAGCTTGGTTGGCACAGCAGGCCAACCAACATTGTGGCGGATAGGATCATTGATAAACTGATTGAAATCGGGGAGGCTAAGGCCTGCCATGAAGGGGAGTAAGCGAGAAGGCAAGGGAGTTCCTGTGGCAGTGCCACTAGTAACAGTCCCAGCATTAGGGCCGGGGTTGCCACTAGCGTTAGGCCCTGGACCAGACATGGTGAAGGTAACAGGGGGAGAACCAAAAGTAGGGGGAGAAACCAAAGAATCAGAAGAGGAGTCAGAGTGTGGACTCGAGGGAGGAATAACTCGACGACAACGGGAAGAAGCAAGTCAACCAACCAAAAACTGAGGGTGAAGGCCAAGAAGTCTCCGGGATAAACGCCTTGGAGGCGCAATGATGACGGGAAGAAGAAAAATCGACAAAGGCAGGGAGGTGCAAGATCAAGTGAGGTCAATGTCGAACAAGGGCAGAGAGGTGCAGTGTCAATTTATTTTAAAGTCTTTGCCAGGCGGTGTTAACCAAGCTCTTCTTCGCTTAGGGTCAGTGTGTGGCGTGCGTTAATTTTAATTGCTTAAACCCAGACGTTTTTGAGAGTAAAAGAAAAAGTGTGCTACGTAACTGAAAATAAATCTGCAGTAAATAAGACTGAAAGAACAGAAAATTAACAGCTAACAATGCATCAATCTAACCCAAGAAGGTGGGTCTCTTAAAACTAGTCTATAAGAGGGAAAAAATCTAATCAAAGCACGCTAAAAGAGGCCAATAGATCTAAGGTCGGGAGGGACAGGGATCTAAAGGATAAATCTGCTGAAAAGAGGTGCAGAAAACAACAAAGAGGCAGAGGCAAGGTTGCTGTTACAAAAAAGGGGATCAGCTAAAGGTAGGAGGGTCAAAGAGGTGACCCTAGAGATAAACCCAAACAAAACTATATGAGGTGTTTTGAAAGGGAAAAGAGTTGATCTGTAGGGATCTGAAAATGAGGTATCAGATATGGCTGAAACTCTGAAAATTTAGACTCTTACAGTAGCTAAAACTCTTCCACAACAAGTGGAGGGTACTGAAGCCCTAGGGGGCTAGATTCCCGCTTATTTGAGTAAAATAGAGCAGGAATAGGTATAAACGGGCGAAGACAGAGGTCAGACAACCCTAACAGAGGTTTAGACAAAACCTAGAAAAATTTCAGAAAAATTCCAGAAAAAAGTCCAGGTCGTAGTTTTTGACCTATTTTTCGCTCAGGTCGCAGTTTTTGGGTTTTTTTCCGCGACCTGAAGCTCCAGGACGCATTTTTTGGGCCAAAAAGTGTGACCTGCACTGCCGGCACGCTCAGCGGCAGATTGCAGAAAAAAAATGTCATCTCAACTGCGGCTGATGTCTGTCACCTGCACAATAGGGCCAGAAACACACGGAAGTTAAAAATTTGAATGTTTGAGGGTTTTAGAGGTGAAAAGCACCATAAAAATATGAAAAACAGAAGATGCAAGAGAAACCCTAGGGTCTGAAACAGCTGGATATACAGGAATATATAAAACGACAGTGGTCGCAAAAGAAAACCCGTGTGGAGTCGCCAATTGTTAGTATGAATCTTTCGTCGTAAAAGATCCATTTAGCTACGCATAACAAATAGCCGTAACATCGATTATGGCTGCAAAATATCTTTAAGTCTGCTACATAAATTCAGATCTAAGCACAAAAAGACATTAAGCAGATAAAATATAGTATGGCTCCATGCATCCAATAGACAAGACAAGAACAAAGTGTTTAAAAGAATGATTTGTATTATATTAAAGAATGGGGCACCTAAGAGGAAAACAAGAAAGGTGTTTTCCGGTTCTCCTCAATGGGATGGGTTCTTGAAAGTCCTCAGCGTTTCAGATCTAAAATTCCTCTCTCTTATTGTGGTAGAAAAACCCTGACAAACATAGAACTCAATGGGAGCTCACAAAGCAAAAATGGAAAATGGTGACCAAGAATAGATCTAGTGTGATCTAATGCAATGAAGGTGATTAATGAATGGGGAAAACCCTTCTATTTATAACAAAATATTAGGGCGGTCTAGAACTCGGTGCATGAATAAAATATTATTAATCAAATTCTAGAAGCACCCTTTAGGAATATTTTATTATATTTGTTGGAGGGAAAAGGATTCTTGACTTGGGTCAATTCCTTTATTTATAAATAATAAATAAATAAATGATTTATTTATCATTTTAGGGGAATGATGGGGATATAATTAAATAAATAATGGTTTATTTAATTATTTATGGATGATTTAGTCAAATTTAACTAAGAATATTATTTAAATAATGATTTAAATAACTTGTTCTTAGGAAATAATTAAATAAATAAGGATTTATTTAATTAATTTCCTTGTTTTGGGTTAAATATGACCAGGAAATGTAAACAAATAAGTTATTTTATATGGTGAAATCAATTTTACTTAGGTAAAATTGGTCTTACATGGTGTACTTGGGTTTATCTAATAATAATAGGTTAGATGACCAAAAAATGGTGTAACACTCCATCTCCAAGCTA
>JAXQQM020058273.1:0-107382 GCA_034641835.2 Pinus albicaulis
CTGGGATTGGAGATTTGGCAGCGCAGTGGAGGACTGTTTGTTTCTCAAGGCAAGTATGCCCGGGAGATTCTGGAGAGGTTCAACATACAAGGCTGCAAGCCTGTTGACACTCCTCTTTCTGGTGGTTGGAGGAAGGAGGATGCTACTTCAGCGGAGGTAGTGGATGCCACTGTCTATCGACAGTTGGTGGGGTCGCTTATGTATCTGGTCAATACACGACCCGATATATGCTATGCAGTTAACCAGCTTTCGCAAGCTATGGTTAAGCCTACCAAGCTCTTTTGGAAGGCAGGCAAACATGTATTGCGCTATATTAGAGGCACATCGGGATATGGTCTATGGTACAGACAGGAGGATGGAGCGAAGCTTTCTGGCTTCACTGATGCAGATTGGGCAGGGAGTCCAACGGACCGGAAGAGCACTTCGGGAGGAGTTTTCAGCATTGGGTCGACAGCAGTTTCCTGGTACAGCAGGAAGCAGAGATCCGTGGCACTCAGTTCAGCAGAGGCCGAGTACATGGCAGCAAGCTTGGCTGCATGTGAGGCTATTTGGATGAGGAAGATCCTCGCAGGTTTGTTCAGGTTACATTTGGAGCCTACAGTGATCTACTGTGATAACCAGAGCTGCATCAAGCTCTCGGCTAATCCAGTTTTTCATGATAGGTCCAAACATATCGACATCAGGTACCATCACATCAGAGATTGTGTTCAGCGGAGGATCATGATGCTTTCATATGTTCCCACGGAGGATCAGGATGCCGACATCTTGACGAAGGCGCTCACCAGGAGCAAGTTCGAATTCCACAGAGGCAGGATAGGGATTGCAGATAATCCATATCTTGCTGAGAGGGCTCGGGCAGCAAATTCGGCGCAAAGCCTTATTTTTTAGACTATGCTCATTTTTAGACATACGAGCATAATTTGGGAATTCTACTTGGAGATTCTGAAGTATACATATGCCTGGTGAAAATAGATGAGACCCTTATTTTTAGGATCTTGTGCTATTTTTAGACCGTGTTCTAAAATATGGAAGTCAAATATTATTTACCCTTAATAATATTTTGACTATAAACAATGCTTACTCTTCGAGCACTTCGCCTTGAGTCAAGGAGGTGACTCATGGAATCGACACAAGGAATCACGTGGTTCCTAGGGTTTGATGGCATCTTGCATGGTTGGCTTCAGTTAGACTTCAGTGGCAGGTGTTTTGGAGGAGTTAACGGGACAGATAGTGGAGTTGTGTTCTGTTTGTTTTAGTTGAACTAGTTGGGATTAGTTAACTAACTAATCAACTAGATATGAGTGGAGTAAATTAAATAATATTTAATTTACTAAATATTAACTCATTAGTCAACCCAAGAACACTTCAGTTCACTACAGTGCATGATCAGTTCAGTGGAGACCAGTGGAAGAGGTAGATGAAAGGGTGAGTAAAGCTATCAGTTGGAGGATCAGTTTTGCATGGGATTTGCATTACACTTGGAGGAATTGTCCATGACAATTGCGCAATCAAGCCAAGGGGATTCGAACCTTGGATCTCTTCATATACAGGCCATGATTGCGCAATAGAGGCAAGGCAATTGGCAGGGAGTTTTGAACCAGTGACTTGTTCAAAACTAAGCTAGATTGTGTGTGACTGTATGAGAAAGTACTGAGTACTTGTGAGGAGTATTGTACTTGTTTGGTTACATGATTTCTCCATTATAATATACACAATAGCTGCGGGGTTTTCAGCTATAGGCTTTCCCCATACATACTGAGTTAATGTGTGATTGATTTGATGTGAAGATCGCTTCTATTATTTTCCGCATGTGACAATTAATTGTAGAAGAAGGTTATGTGTTATACATGCAATTCGAAATTGATGTATGATCGGGTTAATCTTCATTGAATAAGTGATTTATTCAGCTAATTTCTACAGATTTTGCAGTAATTAATCTCTACTGGAGTTAAGGGCATCGATTCTCCAAAATCAGTCACCTTTTCAGGTGAAGGGATGATCCATGGGTCGTCAGACCTAGAGATCATATTAACTTGAACGGTGTGTGGTGGTGGCACGGGAAAAATACCCATGAGGATGGGGTCTTTGAAGAGACCAGGTCCTACACTATTAGGGGGATTGGGGATCTGATCCACGTAAGGAACGTTGTTCTCAGAGGTGGAGGTGAAGAAAGACAATTGATCCATAGTAATGATCTTGCCCTCATGAGGGAACTTAAGAAGTCGAAAGAGGGTGGATGGCACGCATAGCATTGCGTGAGTCCAAATGCGGCCGAGAAGAAGGTTGTAGTTAAGCTTGGCGTCAACCACTTCTAATTCTACGTTGAATGTCTTCCCCTGCAACGTAATTGGAAAACTCTCGAGAACAACCAGGGGTTTCGATTCTCGGCCACCGAATGCCTCTAAGGCATTTGGAGATGATGAAAGCGCCATAGATCCAATGGCCTTCCAGCAGGCGGAGGACATGACACAGGTAGAAGCACCTTCATCCACAACGGCCCTATGGATGTTAAGACTGTTGATCCCGACTTGTATCACAAGAGAAAATTGATGCGGAAGTCGGGGGGTAAAGTTTTCTAGGTCAAAGGTGAGAAGACTAGAATAAGTGGGATCGATTCCACCGATCGCAGATAAGAGAGCTTTCCGTTGCGAAGGGAAAATTTGAAGGACTTCCAATGCGGACATAGCAGAAGGCGCCTGTGCCAAATCCTCAACAATACTGTAGTGCTGAGCGGCACAGGCATTTGGATTGTAGGAAGGTCTTCGCAGAACACCTTTAGAGGGCAGCCTCACAACAGGTTCAACAGTAGGATTCTCAATTTCCAAAGGACCGGAGACAGGAGGAGGAGGTGGGCCATCCATGAATTCCTTCCCAGCTGCCTGACGCGATCCAGCATAATCCTTCGAGCGGGTAGCAATTGAGACAGGTGCAACACCATTCATCATAAAGGCCTGGGACCCAAATGGTACAGATGGTGAAGGTTGTTCAAACAGCTGGGTCTGCTGAGACGGGAATGGTTCATTGAGAACTGCTGGAGTCCCTTTGGAACCTTTGAGAAGTTGACTAATTTCATATCGTCGGGGAAAATCCTTGGTATAATGATCTCCTTCACAAATAAGGCAGGGGTACTTCAGTTTATGTTGAGAACCATCCTCAGTACGAGGTTTAGAAGAATCTGGTTTTGGTGCGTCGGGTTTGGATTTTACTTTGCACTTCTTCTTTCCTTTGGAGGCTTTTTCCATAGGATTAGCCTGAACGGCGTTGACCTCCGCAGTCTTGCTAGAATCTGGAGGGGCGGGAAGAGCAGAATTATTGAAAGAATTGGACTTTTGCTTCCCATTCGAAGATTTTCGAGGATTTTGAGACACGGAACCAATGACACCATCCACCGCCGGGGTAGGTGGAGCTTTAGAGGTTCTTGGGCGTGGAGCATTAGTCAAAATATCATACAGCATGCCAGACTGAGAGTATACCAGATCAAGATACTGGGCATGCGCGATGGCCTGTTCTTTAGTCACACATGCCCCCATAGCAATATCTTGAGCGATTTTGTTAAGGAAGGATGTGGTGAAACAATGAGTTAGTAGTTGATCAGGTATATCAAACTTGATCAGCGTACGACGACGTCACCACTCATGAATATGATTGGATATGTGGGTGGCTTTATCCTGCTTCAACGAAGTCAGAAGATGCGTCCCGACTTCATAGTGAACCGGTAACTGAAAGTGAGTCAGAAAGGCCATTGCTAAAGTTTTGAAATCTTGAAAGATGGCACGAGGTAATTCAATATACGACTTAGCGGCAACACCGGTAAGAGTGCACTGGAAGAGACGTAGACGAATTGAATCATCGACCCAAGAATTAGACGAACACCACAAATGGTAGGTCATTACATGAGCTTTGGGGTCTTCTCCAGCTTTACCTTCAAACTTAGGGCAGTCGCTGGGTACCTTGGTCGGAATCGGAGGCCAATAAGGATTGTGAAGAATCGAATCATTGGTTAATTTAGAAATGTCCGGTAACTCCAAGGTAGCCAAGAACGACAATTGTGGATTGAACGACATGCCAGGCCCTCGATAAGGACCTGTACCTATACTCCACGCTGGTTGAGTGTATCCTTGCCCCCATGGGTTCTGTCCTAAAGTATTCTGACCATAGGGGGTATAGGGCGTATAACCGGTCTGATTCGGTTGCTGGTAACCAGTGTATGGGGTTTGATAACCAAAGTATGGACCCTGATTATATGTCGGTCCCGTTTGAGCAGTCTGTGGATTTGGCTACTGAGTATAGATGTAGCCAGGTTGTTGAGTGTAATAATGGGAACCCTGGGGCGGATTATAAGTCTGTCGAGATTGACCGTGAGGGTAGTAATCACTTTGAGGTTGAGCGGGCTGTTGATAAGTGGGACCCTGCTGAGCGCGATAATTAGGGTGCACCGGTTGATTCGGTTGCGGCATTGAGTAAATCGGCTGTTGAGTAGGGTTAACAGGATGTGCAGGCTAGCCTGGTTGGATAGGCTGACCTGGTTGAACAGGTTGTACCGTTTGTGCAGGTTGACCTGGCTGTTGTGGAGCACCAGGTTGTACTGGATGGGTCGGTTGACCTGGTGGTGGAATGGAGTCAGGTGGTGGCTGGTAACTAGTTTGACCTGCCGCAGGACCATAATATGATCTTGGCTGATGTGAAACATTCGGACCAATAGGATACTAAGGTTTCATGGGTTGATAAGGTTGGAATTTCCCCCCAGGACCATATATCAGCTCCGGTTGGTACCCTGGTTGACTTGTGAGTCCTTGAGGTTGCCTAGGTTGGACTCCAAGAAGAGGTTGCATAGGTTGACCTGAAGGGTTGTAATATTGTCCTTGCAGACTGTATAATGGCCCTTGCTGGCCTGAAGGGTAGCCCTGTAAGGGCTGTCCTTTCAGGTCATAAGGATAGCCAGGCTGGCCCGAAGGTTGGCCTTGAAAAGGTTGTCCTTGCGGGTTATAAGACTACCCAGCCTGGTTAGAAGGAAAACCTTGAGCATGAAGGTGATCCTCTGGAGCGGGTAAACGTAAAGGATTCCCATACTCATCGTACTGATATGGAAAAAAGTACACAGGTGTACCATCCTGTGCATAATGTGAAAGATACGAGCGGTTGGGATCTTGAGAGGATTGTTTGACCTCGGGGTTCGATTGTTGGAAATAAAATCGATACTCCTCAGGAGAGATGTTCTCTGGCATAGCAGATGCTATATAGATGTATTCGGGAAGCGATGTGGTCCTTACGGATTGAGTGGTAACAGTAGGTGTAGATGCAGCCACACAGACAGTGGGCCTGGAAGGTACAGAAGTGACCTGAGGGGATGACGTAATGGGTGTCCTCGGAGACATCCCCAATGAAGGAATAACCAGCCTCGTAGAAGGAGTTGATATCCCCATAGAGGCGATGGCGGTCATAATCTGACTCAAATATCTATACCCTGCTAGAAGTGAAGGACTGAGCGAAGACATGACGGATAACTCAGGGTTGTCTTCTGGGAACAGTGGGTAATCTTCACCAGACGTGGGGATTTCCTCACTAGGAGAATGGCTGGATGCACCCATATCTGAACCTGCCGCTAGATCTCGTAATAGACGGTGAGGATTGGGAGGAATAACAACAGCTAGAAAAGGTGAACCCGATGTAAGAGGAGGGAAATGTTCCCCTACTCCAAATCCGAACCAAGGGTTAGATAAGGGCCAATTGAACTCAATTGGTCCTCCAAAGGGAAGCTCAGACAGAACCAGTCCCCCGTCAAGAAACTCAAAAACAATGGGCTGCTGATGTTCAACAGAGGATTGCGAGACCTCTGATGAATCATTCGTATATGGACTACCAGTAGATGAAACTGAGGGTTCCGCCACTGTGACAGTAATGACGAAAGGAAATGATCAAACACAACACACGGGCTGAAAAAACCAAGGCACACAATCAAATGGCCAACAAGAAAGATCTAATAGGGCGTGTGATCACGGGTAATTTATTTTACGACATTGAAACTTAGAAACTTCAACGTTTCATGTTTTAAGAGTCGAGAAATGGATGAAAGATGACTCTATCTCTTTCAGTTTTGAAGCAAGCGTGAAAGGACAAGCGCTTGGTGATATTTTCAAATTTAAGGAGTCAGATAAGATCAAAATGACTGCTCAGGAATGCTCAGCAAAGGGTGTACCAAATAACCATGAACTGCAATATACACCTTGGTTTCAAAATGAAAGAGAAATCAACCAAGGACTTAACGTACATGCAGGAAATATCCCCGAATGCTGTGTCCGGTGTATCATGGGTATAGGGTGGCAGACTCGGCTTCCTATGTATAAAGGATAGAAACCTAGTGGGGTCTCCCTTTATATACGTGACGATACGGGGAGCACAAGTCCGTACTAGTGCTATCTAAAGCCAAGAGGCGAACGACAGCTACTAGGTTTAAAGACGCCGGAACACGTCTCTAGCATAGACCTCTAAATATTTCGTTAATGTTTCAATGCTGCCTTAGTGTAAATTGAATAAATTTTAATGTTTATCTTCAATTATGTTTCAGTTTTCAGGCCCTAGCGAGTGTTATGTCTCAAAATCTCGTAAATGCACACTACATGCCACAGTATGTCATTTCATTCAATGAAAGCTAATTACGAGAGAGTTAAGAGCTTTTCACACAATAAAAAAATGATTAGACAACAACCAATAACATCTCTAATGCAGCTAATGGAAACTAAAAGATTTTCTTTCAAAGTTACAAATCATTAATGACACAGAAAAGATTCGATTTTCATTAACTAATCAAAGCAAAAGAGATTTTTTTGTATTTTCAATGTTTAAGAGCAAAGTGCACTAAACAAAATGAAAACTAATAAGAAGCGATTTGAGAAGTGATAGCAAAAGAGAAAAACAATCAAATTCCACTCAATGCAAGCACACGATCAGACCTCAAATTGACAAAACGTCCCTCAAATAAAAAATCACCCGAAGACTCAAATGAACCATGTAATCTAGGCCCAAAATGAGACAAGGCAAAATTCGAATGAAGAAGAAGCCAATCACTCAAATAACACAATGAAACAATAAACAACCACTAAAAGAATGCAGAGAAGAAATCACAAGGTTTACTGAACATATAGAAACCACAAACTCCCAAGGGAGGCTCGACGCATAATATCACCTAGATGCCCTAGGGCTAGAATGCAAAATCGATAGAAGAGGGAAAAAAACCAAAGGATGAAGGTCGCAGTTAGTCAAACAAGGCTCCAGAACACTTAGGCAGTCAAAGAATGAAACCAAAATCACAGATCAAGCTCAAAAAGCTCAGAATAGAGAAAACCCTAGCACCTTTCAGGATTTGCGCGATTTTCAGGCGGAAACTAGTGCCATAACAAGATTGGCGTGGGTAGTAAACTGGAAACTAGCGCCAATTGGCGTGACTGTCAGGCTAATAAGCGCGCCCGTCAAGTTTACTATGGAAAAACAAAAAAGAGCAATCCAAGGAATATACTAGTGATGGTAAAGCTTAAACCAAAAGCCAAACACACAAGAAGAGCCAGCCAACAGAGTTGATCAAGTAAGCAAAGTCAAGAATCAACTGAAAGACAAGACAATACTCCAAGTGTTTAGTTCATAAACTAGATCGGAGATTGATTGAAGCAACGTTCATCTACTTTCGCTAATGCAGAGCAAGAGCGTTTCGAAGGCTATCTGGCTAACTTCAGGCTCCGTCTGTAGTTTATAAAGCAAACAACAAGCTAACTCCCCAGTGGAGTCGCCAATTTGTTGTAGAGGTAAATCTCCTCTACGGACAGAGGCGATCCCTACTAGCCCAGATCAGGTCTAGAAACAATCGTATCACACTAAAGTGCAAGTTCCTAATTGCAATAGAAAAACTTGCGATGAAGGCCTACCTCAAGTCCAACGCTGTTGTTTGTAGAGAAGATGGCACTCCCATTTCCTTGCTCCAACATATCACAATCCTCTCGCTCGCCGCGATCAAACACCTGCACACACAAGAAACACGACAAACACAAGTGTAAAACCCGATATATGTAATTATATATCAGTCAGAGAAGACACAACTCATGATCATAATGAACAATACGAGTGGAACCATAACCAATAGTCGCTTATCATTAATTCATACAAAGGAAAATACAACCTGGCTTTGACACTGAATCTTCCTTCGGCGGTTCGTCAGCAGAATACGTCTCGGTAAAGCTTGTCGGCAATGGGGACAAGCCTCTCTCTTCGATCGTCAACCTCCTTGCTACTGATTTGGCTCTGTGAGGACTATTGCAACATTCTTTAGGCTATGAAGGCTCTTGGAGACTAGCTTGCAAAGGGAAATGGAAAGCTTATATATATGGTGGAAGGGGAGTTGGGATCCCTACAATCATGGGATTGGCCCTATCCTCAAGGAAGCTTCCATGAGAGGTGGAAAACCACTTCCTCTACATGGAGATCCGGAGCCAACCTCCCAAATCAATTTAGAGACTAGTTCAGGAATTGGTTAGAGTCAATCTTTCGCCATTTATTTTTAAAAAACACTCCTTATTAAGCCCGGCACGGGTGCGACTCTGGGAAAGAGCTTCAGTTGGCACGCCCTCTTTAGAGGATTTCCCCCATTGGTGCGGGTATAACACTGACGAGTCGCACCAAGGATAAAAAGGCTATTTTTAGGGTTTTTCTCAAGGAGTTGTCTTCAGGGGAATGAAAGTCCATGTCTAGGGGAATGCCATGAAAGTGTTTTCAAATCATGTCACTTCTCACAGGTCACAGAATAAGCCCTCCAATGTGCGTTACGGGGAATTGCAGGGATGGTGACAAATTACTATGTAACAATGTACCTAACCATTTGCTATTTATTAGTAGATGTGATGACATACATAATTATCCATGTAACAAAAAACAACTTGCCATGTGATTTTCTGAAGCAGCAGTTTGGAAAACTGCGCTGTCACTACTGGGAAAATTGTTGGTACCTTCTTGCACCACATGAAACCTTGAACATTTTTCTCATTTTGTTGCTGATCATGATTTCATTTGCTGATATTGATCTCATATGTATTGAAAGCATGATTTGGAGAGAGACACATGAGTTGAATGTGTCCTTTGGGAAAAATAATTCCCACACTTTTTGCATTGCATGTTCTAATGGGAGCATGAGAGGAGATATGGACACCACAGCCAAACACTTGTTTCCTTTTGTTGAGGTGGGACATGTGATTGATGGGATGCCATATGGTGATGATTTCCTATCCATCACATATGGGTTTATTTGGGCCAGCTTGATTCACAGCGTTGGAGGAGAGATCTTTGAAGATCTAGTATTCATCTTGCCACTTGAGGGAAATTATTTTGCAGCCCAAGATCAACATCTACTCTACACTTATCATAAGTGGAGAGGATGAAAGCATGGGATAGGCTCCTATGTCTACCATGTTCATATTTTCAGCCCACCTACATTGCATGAGCTCAAGGTGGAGGAGCATTTTCAGGAGTTGCCATGTTGGGAGGTGACTCATTTTGTATGGATGATTGCTTGGGGATGGAGGATCCACTTGGGGGAAAATTTTTTCCCAATAATTTTCAGTCTCCATGCCTTGGGAGGAAACTTCTCAGTTCTATCCTTGCAATTTCTTGAGGACAAGCAACATTTGGGAGGGGAGGACTGTAATATTCCAAAATTTGCATGCAACAAATTGGAATATTAACTTTTGCTGATTTCACTTAGGAGTTGAATAATTGGGTAAGGAGGCCCATACATAATAAAAAAACATGAATAAAATCCATCATAGTATGAAAGGGGATAATCATTGAAGCTGGATTTCACACCCTCATGTGTGAAAGAGGACATTTGCAGGTGGACAAGGTCAAGTTTGGCCAAGTCAACAACGCAGGGATAGGAGGTGGAGATCATATTGTGGGACAATGCAGTGAAAGAGGGAGGAAGATTCCTTGATGGAGGAAACCATAATGAGTGGGACCCATGGTGAGAGAGCTTTCACTTGTTTAAAAGGAGGGCAAGGCAACCATTTTTATTCATGCTATTGATTATTGATTTTATGGTCTGTTTAGAAATTGTGCATTCTCCTGTTGTTTAGCAGAGTTGCAGTGCTGCTTATCACAAGGCATTCCTGTTTAGGAATTCCTCATCCTTCCAAGAGAGGCCTTTTGAAGGATCTTTTTCTTCATTTCTCCACATTCAGGCTCAAGTCCAAGCCACTTCCTTCATCTACAATTTTATTTCTGTTGAAGTATAACATTGTGTTGCAAGGTGTTGCAGTGGAGGTTCCACAACACCATTCCTTGGCTTATTTTTCAGAGGAGGAAGCTTTCTTCCCTTTGGGAGATCAGTCTGGAATATCTTTGGGAATATTTCACCATCTTTGGCAGCAGACCAACCATTTCCATGATCTACAGCGCAATCCCTCTCTTAGACTACGTTATTTTTAGTGTGTATCTGTAGTGAGGGTTGCAGTGTTTGTTTGGAGGTAGAGATCTTCAGTGTTAGGATCAGCCTTTCACTTGGAAGATCCATTGGAGGAGGACTATTCAGCTTGTGCATCATCTACATCCATCTCCATCGATTTCTTGAGTTGCAGCTACTACTCAGCCCTGCTACTCTGGCATTTTTTCCATTTTGTATATTTCAGCCAATCCTTATAGGATTGACTTGATATTGTTTTTCAGGGGTTAGAGCTTTGCTCCGCACATTATTTGAGCCATACATTGTCATATATATGTATTGATATTATTTATGTAGCATTGCCTCCTATAAATTGCACAGTCATAGCCTTGGGATTTCTATATGTAGCAGTGTTCTTCATTTTCTTGTACACGTTCTATTGAGGCTTGCATTGCCTGGTTTGAGTGCTCATTACCTCAAGGATTTGAATACGTTTGTTGCTATAAGATCAATTTCATGGCTATTTGGATCTTCTCATGATTTTTGTATTGATATAACGCTGCTACTCCAACATGTTTTTTAAATTGTTGCATCTCCAACTTTAGAATATCTTAAGATATTCTTATTGTTGTAGAAATTACTATTTTGGGATATTACAACGAAATCCAACACCATTAAGTGGACTAGGAAAGCTCTTCTCCAGAGAGTCAAGCGTGAGTGATAGTGCAGGCAGAGAAGAGAGATAACCCCTCTCCTCTATGTTGAATCTTGACCTAAGTCCATTTCGCCCGATTGTCGATATGGATTGGTGCCTATAGGTGCCTATCCTAGGGACCACACAGGTGATTGCGGGGGGGAATACCCGTGGTACCTGAGGCAGACATTGCATCACTTCCATCAATACTTCTGGAGGGTGCCCTTGGAAAGCTTGGGTACTTGCACTGGCAAAGGCCATTGTAAGGAGGTCAGTGTAAATATTTCTATTACCTTCGCTAGTAGGCCTGGGTCGTAATTACCCCATACTACTTTCGGGAGGTCCTATTATTTTGTTGTCTTGTATTTTAGTGTCTGGTCCTCATCACCCGGAGCGGAAATACCTGAGAGCTGCTTGTCTGGTTGTATCTTAGGAACTTTTTAAAAGCGTTCTCTTTGGTCCTAGATTTCTTAGCTTCATATATTTTTTGAGTCTAAAAATATCTTAAAGTGGCTGACCGATCACCTCGTCGATTGAGGAGGCTTCGTGGGTTGTGTCTCGCGAGTGCCGAGCCTTCTTCCAGAAGGCGTAGGAGTAATTTGGAGGGTGATTTTCACCTGGTGGTTTCAGACACGGTGGAGAGAGTTCCTCCATCACAACTTTTTGTTTCTGTGGGTAGTTTTGGTGTTGATGTCAGTACAGAGAGGAGTGCCTCGCTCATCTTGAGAGTTTTATTCCCTGCAGAAGAAGTAGAAGTAGAGGAAGTCCCTCAGCTTGCTGAGTATCTTCCATCTCCTCTTCCTGCTAATCATCCTTTCATCATTCAATGCATCTGACATGAGTCTCAGAGACCTGCAAGTCTTTATCCATCATATTCACACCTTTCGATGGCCACGACTGGGAACACAACTTCGGCTGTGAGTGCTGCAAGTGTTCAGATCCCTTTTTCAGTCAAAGGAGGGGGCACTATTGCTATATCTACGATCACTTCTAGTGCTGTTATGTTTGGCTCTGGTCACACCCAAGCACATGCTTCGCAGTCTGGTACCGTTTCTTTTGGAATGCCCACTAGTGGGATTCCTTCTTTCTCCTTTTCTGCTACTTTAGCCGCATCTGCACCCATCCCTCTATGGCTAGTGGATCAAATTATTTTCAAGGGTTCCCCTTTGGGAGTGGGCATATATCTCATTCGACCCCTTCCTTAGGATCTTTACCTTTTGCGTCTCAGACTCAGGGTTTCAATCCATGGTCTAGAGGAAAAATTTCTAATGCCTTTACAGGTTGGAATCCTATTTTTACAGCGATGGGAGCGGAGAATTAGTTTCTCTCTAGTTAGCAAGGGAATGTTCCTTTCCCTTCATCGAGTACTTCTTAGGCCTTTTCTCCATTTGCAAATGCTGGGAACCCTTATCAAGGGGTTTCCTCTCCATTCACTACCTTAGTGGGGGGAAATGGCCCTGTTTATAGTAACTCCATGTTTGGGGGGATCCTTCTCCGAATGTTGGGTCACAAGTATTTTCCTATGGCCCAAAATTCTCTACCAAAAACATTTGGCAACGTGGTGCCTCAACAAATCCAAGGTTTTCTTTTCAGAACGATGGGAATCCTTCCTATGGAGGGTGGAATTCCCAGGCTCCTCCTCATTTACCATTTCTGGCAACATTAAACTTGCTAGATTTGTCGAAATTGACTTACGATCCAATTCGGTATAGTTCGGGATGGCCTCCGGTCCCCACCAAACTCCCCTCAGACATTCCAAAGTTTGAAGGGAATAATGGAGAGGATCCGGTAGATCATATCACCATTTTCCATTTATGGTGTTCTTCTAACTCCCTGATTGATGATTCGATTAGGTTGAGGTTATTTCAATGCACCTTAACTGGAAATGCAGCCAAGTGGTATATTGAGTTAACTGGGGGCATTTTTTCCACTTTTGGAGATTTTTCTACCATGTTCTTAAACCATTTTTAGTTAACTGTCCGTTATGACGCAGAGACTGACCTACTGGCCAATTTTTAGCAGGATAAGGCAACTCACATTTCTGATCATATTCAGGAATGGCGAAGAAGGAAGAGGCTCATTAAATCCCATATTCTGGATGAATTCCTTCTAGAATAGTTTTTGAAGTCTTTGCAGCTAGACATTTCTAAATATGTATCCCTGTGAGGGGTATTTTCTAAAGAGCAGGCTATTTTTAGGGCTCAACAATTACAACTGATTTATTCTCAGTCTGGAGTCCTTAATAAAATTTTGTTGGATGCTCCTCACTCCAAATTGGAGTTGTCCAAAACTAAACCTAGTCCTCATGGTGATGGGGTTATTGGTTCAATCAAAAGTGGTGCAGCTAACCTACTTAGTCAATTGCAGCTGTCGTCTATACAATCTGCTTCTTCTGGTCAGGTTGTGCCTTCAGTGTCAACTCCTTCTCAGTCCTTGGCAATTAATGTTGTCCAGAATTCTAACCCCAAAGGAAATCAACAATCCGATGGGAAGAAAAAGGGACAAAATAACAAAAATAAAGGCAAGGAAGGAAAGGGGAATGCAAAAAAAACCAATGATCATGTTGGAGAGGGTCAAAATGACAATAAGAGGAAAGTAAAGTTTCCATGCAAGTTGTGCACTAGAGACCATCTTACGCACCTTTGCCCTAAAATTTAGGATGCGCAACACTTGTTAGCTCAACAGGGTTCTTCTAGTTCCCTGGCTGTGCTAACAAACCCTTTTCCCCAAGGGCAGCAATTGATTGCTGGCGCGAATCAAAATACTGGGGCTCCCTCTGGGGGAAAACAGGAAGGGGAAATTCCGTCAAACATATATATGATGAGTGCTCACGCAGATATCGCTACAATATCTCATGATTACGGTGAAGCTGAGTCTTCAAAAGTTAAGGGTACTCCTGATAGTGCTGAACCACTTCATATTACGAAGCCTAATGTTCAGCCTATACCTCGGATGCTGAAGGCATCTTCAAAACGTACGATGATTAATCCAAATTCCAAGGCTGCTCAGAATGACTCCATTGTAGAAGATCTGGCTCAGAGTCCTTGTGCTCTGTCTACATTAGAGGTGCTCCAGCCTCGTCCTACTCAACGAAGTGCTTTGCTCACTAATATATCTAATTTTAAAGAGAGACTCCCTCATCATATGGATTTCCATATTAGATTAAGTTATCGAAAATGCAATATCTTTTGAACGATTGTTGATGAAGGTGATTCCACGTGTGTAATGTCACTTGCATGCTAGAAGGCTATTGGATCTCCTGCAGCTGTTCCTTCAACCACTCTTTTGACTGCGTTTGATGGTCATTCTCACAGGTTGCATGGTATTGTTTCGGCTTTGCCCGTCTATCTTGGGGGAAAAAATATTAATATTGAAGTTGAGATAGTTGATGCAAGCTTATATTATAACCTTCTGTTGGGGCAAAACTGGATCTATGATATGGATGCCATTGCATCCTCTTTATTTCGTATTGTTTGTTTCCCTCACGAAGGGAGAATCATCACAACTGACCAACTGGATTTTTCTCTTATAGATCAGAATGCATCTTCTGACTCAACCGTTCCTTTGGTGAACGGTACCAAGGCACCTGATGAGAATTTGGGGGTTGGAATGTATTCTTATTTGATCGGTACTTTTGATCTTCTGCCTCATTTGGTTCATATCAATGCAATTTCATCCTCCAGGGTTCCCATTTGAAGAGAGTTTTTCAGAACTCATTATTTTCCGGACCCTTGGACCTTACCTTCTCCTACCTCCACATTAGCAGAAGGTCAAGTGGGTGGAATGGAATTTCCAATGTCTACAGCTAAGATTTCTTATAGATCTATTGTTAACTCTGTAGAGTCCATTCCAATTTCTCTTTCACCAAAGGAATTGGATGGAGATGTGGCTCCATCTTGGAGTCTTAATTCATCTTCAACCCAGGATTGCCTAGATACCACTCTTCCATCTGAAGAGGCCATCCTGGAAGCAATGAATGGTGTAGAGAGACCGTGGGATGATTTGCATCATCAATCTTACTTTCTACCATATTTGAACGAAGTTGAATCAAGTTTTCCTAGCCCTCAATCTTCTGGTCCTGTTCACCCGGTCCTGAACCCTTTAGCACCAGCACATGTTTTTGTTGAAGGGAACATGGCTGTGATTTATCCTACTATCTGAGTGAACATTTCCAGAGATCCCAACATTATAGAGAATTTTTTCATCGGAGCTGAATGTTCCCCTGAAGAGGTTCAAATTTATACCAATCTCTTTTGAGAGTTTAGGGATGTGTTCACTTAGTCTTATGAGGAAATGCTGGGTATAGATCCATCTATTGTCCAGCATGAGATCAAGGTGTACGAAAATTATAAGCCTGTCAGGAAAAAGTTTCATCCGTTCAACCCTAGGAAGGTAGCAGCTATGAAGGCTGAGGTGGAGAAGCTGCTTAGGGCAGGATTCATTTTTCCTGTTCCTTTGACAGAATGGGTTTCGAATCCAGCTCTTGTGGACAAGAAACAAGGAACAATTAGAGTTTGCATAGATTTCAGGGACCTAAATAAAGCATGTCCTAAAGACAACTACCCCACACCGTTTATAAATCATATTATCGATGAGTGTGTGGGAAATGATATTTACGCCTTCATGGACGGTTTCTCTAGATATAATCAAATTACTATCCATCCTGAAGATCAGCATAAGACTGCATTTATTTGTTCGTGGGGTACCTTTGCTTATAAGAAGCTGCCTTTTGGCCTTAAAAATGTTGGAGCTACTTTTTAGCAGGCTATGTCCTATGCCTTCCATGACATAAAACATATTATCAAGGCATACTTGGATGATTTAGCTACTCATTCTTGTAAGAGAATTGATCATCCTTCTCACCTCCGTCAAGTATTTTAATGATGTCAGCATTACAAAATCTTGTTGAATATGAACAAGTGTGTTTTTGTGGTCACATCCGATCGTTTTTTGGGATTTATTGTGTCTATGGAAGGGATTAGGGTAGATCCCTTCAAGGTTGAGGCAATACTTTAGGTGCCTCCCCCGTCTTCAATTCGTCAACTTCAAGTTCTGCAAGGAAAAGCAAATTTTTTGCGAATATTCATCGTAAATTATGCCGAGATTATGAAAGGATTTATGAGATTATTAAAGAAAGGAGTTCCATTTTTTTGGGATGACTTTGCTCAGCGCTCATTTGATGCTTTGAAATAATCATTGACCTCTGCTCCTCTGTTGAGTCCACCTGATTATAGCATGGATTTCCTTTTGTATCTCGTGATAGAAGAATCTACCATTGGTATGGTTATGGTTCAGGAAGACGATGCTCTTTAAGAGCATGTTATATACTACCTTAGTCGAGGCTTGGTAGGACCTGAACTACGGTACTCTTCGATAGAGAAGCTTTCTTTAGCAGCTGTCCATGCTCTGCAGCAGCTCAGCCATTATATTCTTCTTTGAAAAATGTATGTTTTGGCAGCAACCAATCCATTTTAGTTTGTTCTCAGTAGGCGAGTGATTGGGGGCAAATACAATTGATGATTGTGATTTTACAGGAATTTGATCTTGAGTTTATGTCTACCAAGTCCAAGAAATCATTAGTTTTTGTAGAATTGATTTCTAAGTTTCCCTGTGGAGAAGAGATGGATTATGATGAATCCTTCCTGGATGAACATATTTTTCTCATTTCTTCACAAGATCCTTGGTATGGGGATCTCATAGTATATCTCCATACTGCGAAGTTTCCCTCGACATTTTCGAAGGATGAGTGCCGTAAGTTACGTCACCTAGCTAAAAATTACTTGATCATTGGTGACACTTTATATCATTGAGGGGTTGATTTAATCCTTAGGCAATGCTTAACTCTCGAAGAAGCTGAGGTTGTGTTGAATGATTGCCACAATGGAGCTTATGGTGGTCATTTATTTGGGCTTGCTACAACCCAAAAAATATTGCATGTAGGATACTTTTGGCCTTCAATTTTCAAGGATTGTATGGAATCGGTCAAAGAGTGTCATCCGTGTCAGGTCTATACTTGAAAGACGCATGCTCATCCAGCTCCGCTCTTTCCTGTCATCATTGTCAGCCCCTTTACAAAGTGGGATATTGATTATACTACTTGTAACCCACCTTCGGCTAAATTTCACAAGTACATTATTGTAGTCGTAGACTACTTTGCAAAGTGGGTTGAGGCCAGGCCTAATTTTGGGAATGATGGTGAGACAACAACTCTTTTCCTTTTAAATCAAGTCATTTCTCGCTTTGGTACTCCCAAAGAGATTGTCACTGATCACATCAGTCATTTTCAGAACAACATGATGGTTGAATTGGATCTGAAATTACGTTTCCGAAAGGAGCACTCATCTCCTTATTATCCTCAAGCCAATGGGCAGGTGGAAGCTGTAAACAAATCCTTGAAGACAATTCTTCAATAGAAAATTGATAAAGTTTGATCCAATTGGCACATTATGTTGTATCCTATGCTTTAGGCATACCGTATGCCAGTCAAAGCTGCAACTATTTTTACTCCATTTCAACTAGCTTATGGGTTGGAATCTATATTTCCCATTGAATGTGAAATTACTTCTCTTAAGTTAGCTGTAGAAATTCTTCCTGACACCTCCAGTCTAGAAGAACGTCTCCTTCATCCGGAACATCTCGATGAGCAATGTCGAGATGCTGCCACGATGAATGGGGCACATAAAAAACGGATAAAATTTTAGTACGATAAAGCGGTCAAACCTAAGGTTTTCTCCGAAGGATACCTTGTCTTGGTTTATGCCCAAGAGATGGATGCCCTAGGAGTAGGCAAGTTAAAATCT
This sequence comes from Pinus albicaulis, assembly GCA_034641835.2. Taxonomy (NCBI): domain Eukaryota; kingdom Viridiplantae; phylum Streptophyta; class Pinopsida; order Pinales; family Pinaceae; genus Pinus; species Pinus albicaulis. Next base: position 17,912 of record JAXQQM020058273.1, read on the forward strand.
ATGTGGTATGGCCCCTTCATCGTTAAAAAGGTCCTAAAAAAAGGAGCTTATGCCTTGGTTGATTTTGACAGGAATGAGTTGGCGGAGCCCAAAAATGGGCTCTATTTGAAGAAGTATTATGCTTAGGCTTTGGCCTAGCATCTTGATTTTTGTATATATTTTTTGTTTTTTGTACATATCTGAGTTTTTTTTTTGGGTGTGATTATGATGCATTGGATCTGCTTTGGCAGGTTGTGTTGGATGACATGAGTCATTTTGGTTTCGTTGATGGTGCTAGTAGACATACTCGAAACTTGGCTTCCGTAACTTGGGTACTTCATTATCCATCCGGTCAGTTGTTGGTTTGAAGAGGTGTTTGCATTGGTCCTGCTTCGAAAAACGTAGTAGAATACACTACAGTAGTTTATCTACTCTCGGAAGAAATATCTTTGGGTGTTGATTCGTTAGTAGTTTTTTTGGACTCCCAACTGGTGGTTTTGCAGTTGAACAACACATATCAGGTTCGAGACCCATTTTTGCACTGATTGTTTTTGAGTGTACGTTTGTTATAGAGATCATTTCAATTTATAACATTCATTCACGTTCCTCGAGCTGATAATTGGATGGCAGACTTATTGGCTAATCAAGAAATTGATTGGCATATTAATCATTCAACATTTTAATTAATATATCAAATACATCATTCATTTTTCATACATTTGAGTCATCACATCATATAAATCGTTTTGTATATATATATATATATATATATATATATATATATATATATAGTTAGAGTGTCCAAAATATACAAAATCTGGACCCATCTGTCCTACAAAATTAGGGCTTATGCCCGATCATGTTCAGTATAAAAAATATATTATAGTCATCCAGTAAAATCTATATATCTAATCCTGTGGTCCCTACCCAATATTTGTGTTCCTATAAAACACAATAGCAGTCGCTACACGATGGACTAACCACACCCAGTCTCGTGGTACTCTGAATACCCATCTCTGGATAGCCTATGGTAAGTCCTCTACTGCAGACATAGGCACTTGGCGAGTCAAACTCTCCAAGTTTCTTTGGATGGCATGGAGGGTCCTACCCGGGTCTTCAGCATCCGCCTCACCTCTGCGGTGCTTATGCCTTAGGTATCCCTCAGGTCTGACTGGTCCCATATCTGTATCATGATCATAAATAATATTGTAAGTCATTTGAGTTCAATCAAAAATATTTTTTCATTATTATATTTTGAAAAAATCCAAAAAAAAAAATCATATAATAAAAATTATAAAATTGCAATCTCACTGATTGCACCCCATGCTGCACCGGGTGGAAGGACTAGATCTGGATCACCGCTAAAATCCATCCCAACATAGGGATAATCTTCCACAACGATAACTTGTTCCTCCCACCATTGGAAGAACTCGTCATCCCATGTGGTTCGGGGAACTTCACTTCCCCCCAATCTCTTCATCAGGTCAGCCCACCGGGCTATTCTTGGATCTCTGGGGTTGTTGATGGTTGAGATGACTTTGGGCCGAAGCCTTGGAATCCTCTCAAAGAATAATGTTAGTAAAATAGTTCCATACCCAAAGTGTTTAGCTTTTTCCTTCCGGATTGAAGTCAACTATCTCTTCATGTTGCTCAGCAATGTTGTGCACCAATCAAAGAGGTGAATAAAAAATTCCACTACAATGCTCATCTTAGTCCTTGATGCCTGATGTAGGGAAGCGGATCCTGCTACCCTGCCAATGGTGAAAAGGAGAATATTCATATATAATTCTTTCAAATCTTTGATTGCAATCTGTGTCCCTACTTTTTGAGACCCCTCTATGCAATAGACTTGGACGTAGTCTTCCACAGTAAGCCCTCCCAAAGGCTTTCCGTGCAAATCTACTGGATCTCCTCTTCACGAGAGTCTAGTAATGAAATATATGCCTTCCACCTCTATGCGTATAGGCATTTGATCTATCATGAAGCGGTCTTCCTCTGACTCCCAGTGATCTACCAACATTTGGAGAAATGAGACATTACTTTTCATATTTGGCATTTTAAAGAACTTGAGCAATCCACAATTCTGAAGGATATCGAGTGAAATTTTGATCTTCCATCACTTCATTATTGATGGCACTATGTTCACACTCCCTCCAACTAATAGACATCCTGAGAAAATTCATCAAATCATTCATTAAGTTCATTTTTTAAATTCTCAGTTTGCACATACGCAGCCTCGTTTACACATAGTTGCGTATCATACGTAGGTTCGTCCACACGAACCTGCGTATGCGCAGAGGGTTTCATCAAAGTCATTATTTCCTACAGTCAAATTTCTAAATTTTTCTCTTAAAATGGAACAAAATTGATGACAAAGATGAATTAAGAGCCTACTTGAATGATTCGGTGCTATTTGATGGCTAATTACTCCTATTTTTAGAAAGGGAATTTTTGTTTCAAAAGTTCCTCCTCCGCTTCAGTAATGTGAAAATGATCCAAATATGAGGTAAATGGTGTATTTATACTTGAAATTTGAAATTTTTTTGCAAAATTCCTTCATGATTATTTTTCAAAATCTATCTAAGGCTATGTAACCGTGTTTCTTGTAAGTGTTGGGTAAGGTATTTTTTCAGGGACATTTTACTGAAGTTGAGATTTTTTCCGGTTTCTTTGGATCCATGACTGTTGACCTGTCATGGAAGGTATATGATTCTGAATTGGCATATAGGTTAGGGAATCTATTTTCCATTGCATTTTGCATACTAGCCTCCATTCTGATCACTTTCCATAGGGTCGATCTCATCTTGTCATGAGTACTTAACACATTTCACTTGCTGATTTTTCAATCATGACTTGGTGGTAGAGCCTTCCTTTACATAAGCTTCCTCGCTAGCATTTGTCACCCATGCTGCAATTGATGTAGGCTTGGGAGTCCTCTTTATTCCTACCATGATGTACATGTTGAAGCTTCATTCTTATTCTTCTTCGCTATCATTTTTCTGGCCATTACCCTAGAAGCTCCCTTTTGTTGTCAAGTCGTATTTTTGCATTGCATATTGACTACTTGTTTATCTTGGACTTTAGCCGACTTCATTTGGACTCAATGTTTAAGCCATATTTTGACCACGAATTTCTGTACAAGTTAACCTTGCAATCACTTAGCTAACGTAACTTGACACCTTGTTACCCATGGATGGAACATTCCTCTGAGTATCACTTACCAGTTTCTGCCACCTTGCATTGAGCATAGGATTGTTCCTATCCCTGGAACTAGTGCATCTGTTTCATGATACTCGTTCTATCCATTGTAATATAACATTTTTTTATTATTTTTCAGGCTTTAAATATGAAAAATACAAAAAAATTAAATATTTGAAAAAGAGCGGGAAAAGGATATTACTTCATATTTTGATGGCAACTACAGTGTCAGTTTTGTCGCCCTTGAACAAAGCACAAAAAGCCGTGTCTTTCCTTCATTTGGGATGGTTTTAGTTTTGACTTGGGAGAAGCCATAACCTTGTCATATGCGTTAGTTCTCCTTCAGTTGGTTATCTCTTTTAATCATATGGAGGGTTTGTTTGTGCCTCCTGCATGACAAACTTATACGAAGTTATCATTTGTTGCCATAGTCAACATGAGTCATGCTTTTGTTCAAGGGAAGTTAACCTGAGTCGGCCTATCTACGGTGTCTCTTGACTCATTTTTCAGTTGGCCTTCCCGGTCTTGTCAGTATCTTATTCTATCACATTAGATGTTTGGTCCTATGCTCATGCTGGGTTGAGAAGGTCTCCATTGACTTCTTGTTGGCGGGTTTGTCTCTTATCGACTACGACATATTGCTTTGAGAGGAAACCTAGAGTTGCACCCTGGCCCTATTTACATCATTGGTAGGTTACCTTGTGCTCAGCATTTGATCATCATCATGGGTCTTTGACTGAGTGGTTTCCCTTGTGCTCGACATCAGCTTACATTATCACACCTGGGATTCGTGCAATACCTTGATTTTCATTTGACCCTATCGGTGGATATCTCGTCTCTATGTCAGATTTCATTATTGGTTGGTTTAGAGGGTTTCTGCCATGCGCTAGCTTCATCTTGTGCATGCTGGAAATGTACTTTGGGTTGGTTACTTCACTCTACTTCGTCTGATTCCTTCCAAATTTTGGCTTGCGGGTTACACTCGCGATGGACTGATGTGGGATGCCTTAATGCATTCCTTCCAGCAGATCTTTTCCCATCGACTCTCACTCATTGCTCTGGGAATAAGGTCTAGAATCCTTTTGACAGTACCTTAGGGTTTGCAGTCATCAGTGGAAGATTCTTCGCCATCGATAATGAGGATACATCATTGCCTCCTGATTGTTGGATTCTTTCAAGTGGTTGACTTCAACTCATTTATTCGCACTTGTTGGATTGTACTGGGACACCTTGACACTCATTATCATTATTGGTGGGTTGTCTCGCGTTTGTTAATGGTATACATCAATGACCGGTAATCAAATGATTTATCACATGGTTGACTTCAGTTCATTTATTCCCATCGTGTAGAATTGTGCCATAGTGATCGGCGAAGACCTTGGGTTTGCATCAGAATGATTTGGTTCACTTAGATAGCTTCTTCATTTTTCTGCCGGTGACATAGTACACCCTTATATGTTGCATTTTCACCACAGCAACATCTTATATGTTGGCTCTCGAGTTGCATGTTGTACCATTTGTTCCACCACTTATGATTTGGTACTTGGAGATTTAGTTGTGACTTTTGTGATCAGATATCTATTGCAACATGATTGATCAGTCTTCTATATGTGATACTTGGACCTAATTTTGACTTATACTTCTGGGTAGTGATCAGTGATTAGATGATTCATTATGTACTTTAAATTTTTTCAGCTATACTTGTATACATTTTGGATCCGATCTATATTTCATATGCTGACATGCTTTTCTTTCACTGAGCATGGGTATGCCCACTTCATACATGAGCTATCTCTTTGATTTATCTCACTGGTTTTTTGGGAGGGTGAAATCTGGTGAAGTCCTCTCTAGTGCTTGCAAAGTTCATTCTATGCACATAATACATTTTGGCCATCATGTACTCGTTTTGACCTCATATATTAGGGGGCATATATTTTAGTGTCATTTATCACCTTCATGTCCTTGATGATTTACATTTTGGCCTTGGGCACCCTTTCCCCCGGACTTGAAAATTTTCTCAAAAAATAGTATCTTAAAACCCATACGTGACTCTACCCAGGCTTTTCCGCGTATACACGCGAGTCCATTTATAGAGATCCACGTATACCTTTTTAATTATTAAAAAATATATAATTTCCCTATATTTTAGGCGCGTTTGGTGGTTATTCCAGTAATTCAACCACCTCTGCCCATGGCCTACTTGATCCTAACTACAGAAACTAATTTGAGGGAGTATAAAAGGCCCTCAAAGGAATGGCCTAAGGGAGAGATAAAAATATAGATATTATACTCTGTTGGAGCCCTATTCAAGTCTAATATTCCCATGCCTCCTGCACTTCCTAGGTATATTCAGCAAATCCTTGTTTCATTGAGATGTTCATCACCCTATATGACATCTATTGTGGACACATCTTGGAAGAATTCTTGCTAGGCTAGGGCTGGATGGATCCAGAGGACGGTATGCTCGAAGGCCGTGGTAGGATTCATGTGATATCTCCACGTTTTAATTACTGTACGTGTCATTAATAATAAGAAGAGCCATCTTGTTCCTGATGTTTACGTGTTTATGATGCTTTATACATGTGTAATAATTATTAATTGAACATTTCATATGGTTTTTATGATATTATGTATGATTTTCACTAACATCTAGGAACTATATATGTTGTACAACTAGGTTTTTGTGTCAGTTCTTTGTGGATTTACAGGTTCCAGAGAACAAAGTGTTGTAGGGGGTTTGCACCCTATGGGATCTACATCAACTGAGGGACTTTATAGTAAGTTCTGCAACTAGTAGTATCTAGTTTTCAGTATAGAAGTTGGTTAAAGTGAGTCCTTCTTGAATGGCATGCCCCTGATCTGTGAAGGTTGTCAACCCAAGACCTTTAGGGTATTATTTACTGAAATAGGGAGAGTCCTGATATATCATTCCACATATCCAGCATTCTAGCCAAGCTTCAATCTTCAGCTACAATGCAGTTTCTGCAAAATATTGTGTTGTGTTGCAGGGTGTTGCAGTGGAGGGTTGAGAAACCCACTTTTTGAACTAGTTTTTCACAGGAGGAAGGATTCCTTCTCATGGGAGATCAGTTTGGAGGGTTCTTGTGCACATTTCAGATATTTGGCATCAGACAAACTTATCCCCATAATTTACAATGCAGTTTCAGCTGGGAATTGGGTTATTTTGGAAGGCAGCTTGAGTGAGTGATCTTGTGGCTCTTTTGGAGTGTTTTCATGTGATTGAAGGGTTCATCCTTTCTTTGGAGGAGACCTTTGAGCAGATATACATTATATCTATATTATTTCAGCCTTCTATGTTTGTGTGCTTCATTTTTCAGTGACTCTTTAGTCCTAGGGCTATAGATCACCATTTTTATTTGGGTGTATTTCTAGAAACCCTTTTCGGGTTCTCTTGGATTTGTATCAAGGAGACTAGATCTCAGTTTTTGAGAATTATTGATTAATATATGAGCAGATCTATTTATATCTATAATTTCTAAGTATAAACCCTCATTAGACTGCGCTGTCACTAGTTGCAGTAGTTTTGGGGTTTGCATTGTTTTGGGATTTTCTGGGTGTGGAAGACTTGTTTAACCCATCTATCGTGATTTGTTTCTGATCTCCTCTTGGATTTGGTTGTAATAATGTCTAATCTAAAGGATCCATGAGCTGTGATGAGTTATTATAGCATAGATTTCTGAAAAATTAATTTTTTAATGCATGTATTGCTGCATTTCCCCATTTGGGAATATTACAAAATCTCACTGCCTTCATTATCCTTAAAGAATATTTTTCACTATTTATCAAGTTTTCCATCTCAAAGTCACCCTGTTTCTCCTAACAAACTTCTTATGGGATTTTACCTATCATTTTCAGTATCCTTCCCTGCCTATAGCCTCATTTCCTCAATTTTCCCTATCAATAGACTCTATCCTCCCTCTGGGGTTTCCTATAGCTAACTCATTCCCATGTGCCCCAGGTTCCTCAATCATTGATAGTCTCAAAACTATCTCTATAGGCTCTTTAGATAAATCAATTACATTGGATTTTGGATCTTCAATACAACACTTTTGACAATACTCTGTTTTCACTTGAGAAGCCTCCAAGTCAAATTCTAGTCAAAATCAGGTCAAAGGACCCTCCCACTAGGTCATTAGGGTTTCACATGTTTTAAGGTCATCATTGGATGTTTCAAACACTGCCTTTCCTTTGCTAGAATCCAGCTCAGATGTAATATAATGTCAAGACATGGTTATTTAAGAAGGACCTAAAAGATTTCCAAAGAAGATTACCTCATCAGTTCAAAGTCTGCAAATGAGAAAAATGGAAAATTTTTGGCACTTCTGCAAGAGTGTTGAAATTTGTGTCAGCAGAAGGTATTGATAAGGTGGATTGTCTACCCCTGAATGAAAAAAAATTACAACAAAATAAATGGAAACAACTTGGTACTGTAAAGTATTATGGTTTATACACTTGATGGTCCAGTTGAGTGCTGAAATAGTGACTAGTTGTAGAAAACGACACGGGGGAAGCGCACAAGGCCAAACATGAAGGAAGTATATCAGAAGATATTGAAGAAATATGGAAGAAGGTGAGGTGAATTGGACATAAATTGAATGAACTCTAAAGGGCTATAGAGAACTTAGAAGCCAACACTGATGATTGCTGTAAAGCACTCCAGACACCTAGGGTTTTGAAGAAAGTGGCCAGAGAAGGTGAAAAGCATGAGTTGAGCTCCATGCTGAAAACAAGAGAATATTTTGAAGATTCTAGTGTGTGTGATTAAATCCCAAAGGTGTTAAAATGAACTTTTCATGCCTCTGTGACCAAAAGAAAGGTCAAATTCATCATTTTATCAAACCTGCATGCAAACAGTGTAAAAGGGTTAGTGAGAAAAGAAAAAGGACTTTTGACATTAGAAAGTGGGTTTTCATAATTAAATAAAATTCCTATCATCCATAAAAGCTTATCTTTCATTTCAAATGAATCATTATTTCTTGTCAAAAGACCAAGAGCACTCAAGAGAGAAAAATTTGTGAGTTTTCTAAGTGAATTTGGGCAAAGTATTTTGGCACTGTGCACTCAGATTGGCATTGCGCGCCTGGGAAGTGGCGCTGCACCCTTGCCATTTCTCCTCTGTTCATTTTCTGTAGGCACTGCGCACTTGGGAGGTGGCACTGCGCACTTGGAGAAGCGTTGCTCTCTTTCCTGACACACCTAGTGCAATTTTTTCTCGGCGCTGCACCCTCATCAACTGGTGCTGCAACTCAGCCTGGTGTTGCACCCTTAGCTTTGGCGTTGCGCCCTTGGAAAGGAAGGGTTTATATGCTCTCCAGCCATTCAAACCACTTCAAAAAATTTTTAAATTTCGTTCAAATTTTTCTAAGGCATTGGGAAGAGGTAAGTACCTGACATACACCTATCTTCATGCAATTTTTGTGTTTTCTAAATCAATGAAAATGTGTAATATTCCAAAATGGAAATAGCAGTAATACAAGACATGATAATGTAAAACACAAAAATTCTGAACATGTCATAAAAGGGATCAATATGTAGCCATCATTTTATTAAGATATCAGCAAAAATATACAAAATATCTTGAGGGTCAAGCCACTCAAGTAATAAGAACAAGCCTCCAATGATCATATCAATAAACACATGAGTTGCTCCTACTGTATAGAATGCCGGAAAGTAGTGACAACAATGTTTATATTAGTGTACCTGCTGTTGTAATCATAAATGTAATGTGGCTGATAGATACAAATCAATTCCCATAAAAGAATATATGGGCTCTAACACATGATTTCTAGAAAACCCTGAAAAGATTGCTAGAAATACCAAGAAAAAAATACAATATGACAAATAACCCTGGGGTTGATATGCCACTGCAATATGGAACTGAATAGAATGAGGCTATGACTTATCTGAAATGATAATTTCCTCCTCCAATGGTATTTATCAATAGAAGGATGATCCCTCTATTCAGAAATAGACCCTCTTGATGAGCTTAATGAACCCTCTCAACAACTGCCTCTAAAAATAACACAAATATGGACTGAAATTGTGTTGTGAGGGATGGTAGATGGTTGGCCTAATGCAAAAAATATATAAATATGCCCAAGAGCCCTCCTTTTTGATCCTCCAATGGATAGGCTACCTCTCCACTGAAAAACAAGTCCAGAATTGGCTCTATATGATCCTCCTTTGTTGCACCCTGCAACACAACCCAGCGCTAAATAGAAACTGTGCTGTAGCTAAAGGAGGTATCTTGGCCATAATTACAGAATGAGGAAATGCAGTCCAAATAACCTCTCCTTCCTTGAGGATGAGGTAGGGATTCTCGATCAGGAACACGCTTGTGCTAAACAACACAACAAACCCCACTAAATAACTAAAGGATGCAAAGTCTAAACAGACCAATATCAAAATGATAATCTAAAACATGAATAAAAATGGCTGCCATCCCCTCCATATTAGTGTGTGAGCCTTATAACATTGGGTCCCATCCATAAATGCCACTAATCTCATGCAAGTTGTCCTCCACTAAAACTGCAGTGTCTCATCATAAATGCCACTCCTCCATGACAACGCTGTTGGTTTGGTCAAAGTTGACCTATTAAACATATATCCCCTCCAATTCACACCCAAAGGTGCTTAATCCAGCTGCTTATCATTCCTCCTTTCACATTAGGAGTGTTATTATTCCTTCTAAGGATATTTATGGGCCTCCCTACCCACTTATTCACCTACCTAGTGATAAAACAAACTATAATATTTCATTTAGCTAAAGGCTAAATTTTTGGAATATTACAGTCATCCCCTCCAAAATGTTTCTTGTCCTCAAGCAGCTGTAAAGGTGGAGAAAAATTCCTCCCCTCCTCCTCTTGTGGCCTCATCATCAATAGTCCCCACCACTGCTCAAAATAATCTGCAATAAATTTGCCCCCCAATGGTTCCTCCCAAGTATGCAAAACCAAATGGCTAACTTCATTATAAAATGGAAGGTGTAAGTGGAAACATTCTTGCTGTCCAATGGCCTCCTCATGGTAGGAGTGATGACAAGCATAGGGGATCTCATTCCCAATGAGATACTCCACCCTCCATGCTATCATCCAAATGAAATGAGCCATCCTAGGCAGCTCATCAAATAAATCATGATTAGGAGATCATGTCCAAGTTATGGAAATTGCTCAAAAATGGAAGTGCTTAGAAGTGGTTGCAATCTGAACGACCAGAAAGGTCTCACCACTGTGATTCTAGCATCGTGAACGGTTCTCAAAATTGAGGTCGTATGCAGAAGTTATTGAGGTTTGAAATCATCTAGTAAATTCCAAAAATGAGTTGACCAAGTTTGAATTTTCATATTTGGAAAAATTAAAAAAAAATATTCCAAGTAATATTCTGGAAATATTCCTTGGAATATTCCATATGGCTGAATCATAATATGACAAGTGGCAAATGCTTAATGGAGGTTTGGTGACTTTTGGTTTTTGTGGCCAATCACGGGCTGCCACATTGCAGGCTTAGAGGCCGCCACGTGGCCCTAGGCTGAGGAGAATGTTTTGGTAAAAGTTTGTTTCGACCTCACAGGAATCAAACCGGGGTCTAGCCCTCGTCAATGTAAAGACCCGACCAACCCGCCTGTCTACAAAGTTTTTAACATATGACTTTTTTAATATGTATTTGTTGTTTTAAATTGAAATAGGTGGAAAACGGGTTAGGGATAGCCTCGTCCATATGACTCGGGCGCTAAGAACCATGGCCTAAAGGCCTTAAAATGTGGGGTGATAAACGGTTGGAAACCGTGATATGTAGCCAGCACAGTTTCAAACAGTAAATGCGAGTGGTTTAAAAACGTTTCCACCGGCGGTTCAAACAGAAATGGACATGTGACCACCACTTAAAAATTTACTGCAACCATTAAAAAATTTTGCTAATTCTGGAGCGACTTCCGCATTTTTTGGTGATTCCACCATTTTGGTGCTGCTAACTGGAGTTCCTCCAGTTTTGGAGGAAGTTTTCAAGGGACATTAGGAAACATTTGTTTTTGCCATAGAGCCTTTAGTTTTCGACCAAATTGGGTGCAAAAATAGTCAATTTTGGGTATTTTGGAAATTATGAATAGTTTGGCACATGTTTCAGGTTGAATAGAGGTCAACTTCAACAGTTTTAGCTTCGAGGAAGATCAAGGAGCCATTAGGGCCATCATGGAGAAGCTAGTGTATTAGGATTTCTTTATCTGTTTTATGTAAATGAATAGTCATCTCTGGCTAATTCATACCTTCTGAAGCTGATTTTACAGATATTTTTTCCTATTGAGGCTTATTTTCACTTGTACTTACATTTTTAGAAAATTAATACATGAGGGAAATGCCATTGGGAGCTGGACCAATAGATGTAGCCCAGGAGGGGTGAACTGCTTCAAAAATTTGCTGAGTAATGTGATTTGTGAAGTTTATTTATCTGTTCTTTATTACTGTACAATTGATAAACAATCAAAATACTTAATCAATCCTCACACAGAAATCTGTTTAACAAATCCATAACTATTTGTTTAACCTGCAAATTAAGGAGAACCTTATGCACACATTATTATTACTGTTTGGATACTTAGCACATCATAACTAATACAATCCATTCAGATCAAGTTGGTATTAGAGCTCAGGTTTTTGAGCATTAGGAGAGCTAGAGTTCTACACTCTGTATTGTTCTTGTGAAAGGCTTGTTTAACTGTTTGCAAGGTTTTTGATGCTTACTAGGCTGAAGTTCAAGAGAGGAGAAGGTCAATTGGAGAGGATTTACAGTAATCCACATCCAAGGAGGGAAAGAGTGCTATTATCTCCACCTTTAATTTTACCTCCAAGAGAAGCAGAAGAAGCCATAAGCATGTCTACAAAAGAAGGAGAAATCCATGAAGAAGTTGATCCCAAAGAGGAAGAAAGGGTGTTTAGAAAAGCATCCCTTGATTCGATAGAAATGGTGAGAGTCCTTTATCAAGAAAGGAATGAGATACTTGAAGGAAAAGGATCCAAAATTCACAAGGAAGGAGAAGGGTCGTTAGGAGGCCATAATGATGAGGATAAATCCAAGAAGGGTAATGGAGGAAATGGAGACAGTGGAAAGACACCATCATCACCCTCATCTTCATTTTCATCAACCTCTACATCATCTTCAGTACATCATTCTCACAAAGTCAAGAACACGAGTAAAATTCCTTTTCTTAAACTTGATGTTAAGTTTCAATTGACAAATTTTGATGGTGAAGTTACTACAGAAAAGCTAGATAATTGGATTAGGAAATTAGAGGTCTATTTGAGAATTCAAAATTTTCATGATGACGAAACCAAATTCAGCTAGCTTCTTTGAGAATGGAAGGTGCAGCTCTTGTTTGGTGGGAAACCAAAACAAAGGAGGAGATCAAAAAATATGGTAATATTATCTTACCATGGTCTGATTTCATTTCTGCAATAAAACAACAGTTTTATCCATTAGCTCACATGTAGAAATCCATAATGGATTGGAAAAATTTTAAACAATTGAAAGGACAAAATGTTCAAGTTTATACTCAAGAATTTAGAAGAAGAGCTCTTTTACAAGGAATTGATTTGCATTGCCAAGAAACTTTACTCAAGTATATAGGAGGTTTTCATACTTACCTAAGACATACCATTCCCATGTTTAACCCTACAAGATTAGATGAGGTTTGTGTTCAAGCCACACATTTAGAGGCAAGGGGTAAACAAAATTTATATGGGAATGAGGAAAGTGAGTTTAAAGGAAAAGGGAGAAAAAAGAGAAATGCAAATTCTAGAAAAGAGAAGGGAATTTTTTTTTTCTATAAACACTGTTCTAAAACAAGCCATGATGAGGACCATTGTTGGAAACTTCATCTGAAGTTGAAACCAGAAAGTTTTAAAACCAAAGATAAAGCCAAGGAGAAAGGTAAGATAGTTGCAATAACTGAACAAGACCTAGGGTCTGAATCAAGAGATGAAACAAAAATCATAGCTATGGCGATAAAGAACATAAAGGGGAAAGAGAATGTAAATAAACCCAGTTCTAGTATTTCTAACTATCACATAGAAGCTCCAAATGAAGAGAAGAGAATTTAACTATTTCAAGTGAGGGTCATTTCCAAACACACCAAGATTGACACACTATGTGACAGTGGGTCACAAGCGAACCTTATTTCTAAATAATTAGTCAAGAAAATGAATCTTGAAACCATTCCACATCCTAAACCATATCCTCTTGGTTGGATTTGGAAGGATGCAAATTTACATGTTTCAAAGAAGTGCATGTTGCGCTTTTCCATAACAACACATTTTATTGACACAATTGAATTAGATGTTTTTCAGCTTGATATTATAGGTGTGGTGTTGGGCATTCCTTACTTGTATGACAAGAAAGCTATCTTTCATTGCCATGAGAACAAGTACCATTTATTCAAGGATGGCAAGGAGTTTATTGTGAGAGCTCATCGCAAAAAATTAGACTCTTCTTTAGTGAATGCAGGATAGATGAAAAGGCTTATCAATGCAAGTCACAATTTGAATTTATTGATGATTAAACAAAGGGAATTTGTACATAATCATTTTTCATGTTAATGCTGATGTAAATAATGAGTTGTTTTAGTCTGAAATCAGGTTGTCTTTGAAAGAAGATGACAAGCAGTTGCATCATTTGTCTTTGGTGTCTATCGGTGCAGAAAACAAAGTGTCAGTACAAGAAGGTGCAAAGATCCAAGAGAGGGTAAAGCATCCAAGAAAAGAAGGCACAAAGTTCAGAAATGATCATTACTGGTTTCAAAATGGCAGGGTATTATGGCGAGAAAACTTGGTCAAGAATCGACACAAGTACAAGGCTAATTCAACAAATAATCGCCATAAGGCCCAGAATGCAAGGTGAATGTAACTTTCAGGTTCGTTTTAATATAGAAAAATGTAGGAACAATATGTTTACTGCAAATTTAATTTTTTGTTATACAAGTTTCAAAAATTTGCAACATGACAAGGTGAAAGTTAGCAACAATTGGTCAACAGATTCAAGGAAGAATTTGTCGTTTTATGAGAAGCTCCAACTAATGAAATCAGGGAAATTTCAGCGGATCAAGATTGGAAGAGTGGAGATTAAGTCTCCTCATCTTCAGGTTCAGTAGTCCAGAGATATTTTGGGGTCCAAAAGCTTCCCAGTGGGGAGGTGTGATCAGGAGATCATGTCTAAGTTATGGAAATTGCTAAAAAATGAAAGTTCTTAGAAGTGGTTGTAATCTGAATGATCGGAAAGGTCTCCTCTCTGTGATTCTGAAACCGTGAATGGTTCTCAAAACCGAGGTCATATGAAAAAGTTATTGAGGTTTGAAATCGTCTAGTAAACTCCAAAAATGAGTTGACCAAGTTTGACTTTTCAAATTTGAAAAAATTAAAAAAAATATTCCAAGGAATATTCTGGAAATATTCCTTGGAATATTCCAGATGGCCAAATCATAATCTGATAAGTGGCAAATGCTTATTGGAGGTTTGGTGACTTTTGGTTTTTGTGGCTAATCACGGGCTGCCACGTGGCAGGCCCAGGGGCCACCACGTGGCCCTAGGCCGAGGAGAATGTTTTGGTAAAAAGAAATTTTGACGTCGCAGGAATCGAACCGGGGTCTAGCCCTCGCCAACGTAAAGACCCGACCGGCCCGCCTGTCTACAAAGTTATTAAAATATGACTATTTTAATATGTATTTTTTGTTTTAAATTGAAATTGGCAGAAAAAGGGTTAGGGTTAGCCCCTTAGGGCTAGCCCCATCCATATGACTTGGGTGCCAAGAACCATGGCCTAAAGGCCTTAAATCGTGGGGTGATAAACGGTTGGAAACTATGATATGTGGCCAACACAATTTCAAACAGTAAATGCGAGTGGTTTAAAAATGTTTCCGCCGACGGTTCGAACAGAAATGGACATGTGATCACAACTTAAAAAATTACTGCAACCATTAACGGTTTTCGCTAATTCTAGAGCGGATTCTGCCTTTTCCGTAGATTCCACCATTTTTGCACTACTAACTGGAGTTCCTCCAGTTTTGGAGGAGGTTTTCAAGGGACACTGGGCAAAATTTGTTTTTGCCATAACTGCTTCAGTTTTCAACCAAAGTGGTTGAAAAAATAGTCAATCGTTGGTATTTTTGACATTATGAATAGTTTGGAATAGGTTTTAGGTTGAATGGAGGTCATCTTTAGCATTTTTAGCTTCGAGGAAGATCAAGGAGCCATCAGGGCCATCATGGAGAAGCCAGTGTATTGGGATTTATTTATCTATTTTATGTAAATGAATAGTCATCTCTGGCTAATTCATACCTTCTGAAGTTGAGTTTACAGAGAGTTTTGCCTATTGAGGCTTATTTTCACTTGTAGTTACATTTTGAGCAAATTAATACATGAGGGACATGCCATTGGGAGCTGGACCAACAGATGTAGCCCAGGAGGGGTGAACTGCTTCAACAATTTGTTGAGTAATGTGCTTTGTGAAGTTTATTTCTCCGTTCTTTACTGCTGTACAATTGATAAAGAGTTAAAATACTTAATCAATACTCACATAGAAATATATTTAACAAAGCCATACTATTTTTTTAACTTGCAAATTAAGGAGCACCTTATGCACACATTATTGCTACTGTTTGGATACTTAGCACAACATAACTAATAAAATCCATTCAGATCAAATCCTCAACCCATGTTTCTTGCAATGTATTGGGTCTGTATGGAGAGATTAGATTTTTCCACACATGTTGTTTCTCTCTCTATTTATGATATGTATGGGGTTGCTGCTGATCTTGGGTTGAAATTTTATGGTCTCCAAGAATGTCCCAAGTTACCCCATCAATAAAAACATCCATGAAGTGCCTCTCCCAAGAACTCAAGTTCTCTAAATGGCTCCTCCCACATGAAGACAAGAGATATAGTGTGGAAATCATGGTTTGTCCATTGTTTCTCCTAAAATATGCAACATATGAAGTATGGAAATCATACTCCCAATGGGCACCTACAACTCTTGTGCCATCCTCCCAACAAAGCTTATCATAAAAATAAGAGCATCATCAATATATGGAAGCAAAAACAAATAGAAACAAGTTTCCATATGATAACCGGGAGGTGGATCATAGTTCCACATGTGGAACCAGCGCAGTGCATCCCCTGCCTGCCTCAAAATAGAGTATAACAAGTGTCCTTTCAGCCACTTGTTTTCTGCCACAATCATCCTACAAGATAGGATCATAAAAGTAAAATTTGGTGCCAATGGTGCACACCAAGAATCATGTGGCATCTCCCACAATCCACTAATATAATGGCCAACATCAATGCTGCCAATGGTCTCAAGTACATCACAATACAATATACAAGATGGAAAGATCCTCCTTGGTACAATATGCTGCTCATAAAAAGTAAAGGAGTACAAATCATAAGGCATAAATGTACATCCTCTATCATGTACTTTGGTCATTGAGTTGAAATGGCTCAACTAAAAGTTCTCCCTCACTCTCAATGAGTAGGGAATTGGTTGTGACAACCTCTCAATCATCATTTGGGCTATGCATCTCTCCATATGCTAATATACATCCTGCTGGATGCCCTCCCAAGTGAAATCCTTCATCAAGGAATAATATGGATCAAAGTGTATGGAAAGAAAGTCCACATGCACTGCATGTAATAGATTCTCCTTGAGCTCAAAATCTCTAGTCAAGAAGACTCTTCCATAGAAATATATGACCTAATCATCCACCATGTATCTGTCATCTCTCTCAGAGTCATCAAGAATCATGTAAGCACCAAGATCATTGGAGTACTCTACCAAAAGTTGAGACCTCCAATATGGATCAATCCTCCTAAGATACAACGTTGAAGATCTATAATGTGAAGTTACCCACATGATGTTGTCTTTCCCTTTGATATCCCTTATGCCAAATTCATCCTCCAAAGTGTTTCCATACCCATCATGCAGCTGCTCATGCTCAAGTAGAAGTGGTGGCCTTTGGAAATTGGCCTCCCATGAGAAGCTACCATCCAAAAAGAACCTCCTGATCTTGGCAAATGTAAGCATGAGTGGCTTCCATCTAGTCCAATATATGGAGGATTCCTTCCTCAAAGTAAGTACCCTCTGTTTCTCCAAATTCATGGAGTAGTTCCCTTGCACCATGGTGGTGCCATCCTCAAATACTGTAGCAACTTCTGTCAGCGCAGAATATGTAGTGAGAGTGGGTAATGCTGAAAATGGGAGAGTGTATCCCTCCTAATTGAGTCTACCCCAGACTCTCTGCACTGTACTAGACCCCTCCAAGGTATTCACCCCTCTGGAATCTAAGAGTGGTGAAAAAAATGGTAAGATGTCTCTCACCAACTCTAGATCTGGTGGCCTCCCAGGTGGAATGCCTCCATGGAGTGGGACATCAAGATCTAAAGCAGACTGTATATATGAGTGTATTGATTTGTCTCTCCTCTTATTGCGCAATACAGTCTCATTATTCTATGCAAAAACCTCCTAAAATAGATAAGGGTGAATGCTCATCATCCCTTGATGCTGATCCTTCTCCTCTTCTCCTCCTTCCATCTGCCAAGTTTCACAATCCACAAAAACTGGTGCATGCTGCTCTCGAATTGTGCTTCGGTCCCCACATGAGATCATTTGGAACTCCTTGCAAAGACACAAGGGCTCCTTTAATGGAAGGAATGACTCCCTTTCCACCTCCATGTGGTGATGGATATTCTCCTAATGGTACAACGCTGTTAGCTCTTCTTTTCTCATCCTCTTCACCAATATTTGAGAATTCTTCATCATCAACAAGAGACCCTAGATCTTGGACTTCCCTTGAAGGAGGAATCTCCATGTCTTCATCTATAGAATAGGGCTCTTCAAGAAGTGGGGATCTTTCCCTTGGCAAGGTATTATGCATGTTTTTATCCCCTTCAACAGAAATATGGAGTGGAGTTGGTAGAATAGATCCCTCCAACTCATGCAAAGGTTTTGAATTTTTTGTTTCAACAAAAGATGTTTTACAATGTTTAATATCAAATATTTTCACTATCTTCTTAGTGAAACTTGCATAAGTATTTACACTTGCATGATGAAATGAAGCAGAAAGGAAAAGAAGACCATGGAGGAGGAAGCACTTTTTTTAGTGTGCATGTATACCTTGAAATTGGGAGATATATCTTGTATCTTTCATCTCCTTCTGGCACAACTACAATTTTTCACGGTATTAAGTAGATATTCACACAAATTTAATAAATAAACAAAAAGAAGAAGAGAAACATTTAGTCTAGTTCCAAAGTTGAAATTTCTATAAAACCAAATTGGTCGTATACCATGATTAAAACATAAACTGCTGGTTATATTTCATCCTTTAGCCATTAATGACTTACTACCCTTTCAAAATTGTTATCTTAACAAAGGATGCCAACAAAATTCTTCTTCCTAATAATATTAACTTGCATAAGCAGAAATTAATATTTAATGATTTATTATTACTTTAGTCAAAGCAGATGAAAACATGTTGAGTAAAGTTCCAAATAGTTGAAGTTGGGAAAATGATCAAGGTCTTATTCACATAGAATGAGGAATTGAAGAAAAGACCATAAATTTAAAGCGATCCTCAAGATGATAAACACCAAGAACTGCTGCGCTTGTTGAATCTGAAATTAGAGTTTGAAGACAAATCTTAAGCTTCAACGCAGAGCATCATATGGCTAATAATAGCCTAAGTGGAGATAGAAAAAAGAAATTTTTACAAGACATGCTGGTCAAACAGAACAGCTGTTGAAAGAGATATGTTGAAATGCTACAAGAGAAAGACAGATGCTCATGTTTTTACAGGTGGTTATTCTATCAAATTTAGAAGACCGCCACCAATTAACTGGTTCAACCCAGCCAAGATTTGAAATTGATTTAAAGAAAACTAAGAGACTTAAATAAGTTCCCAAGAAATGGATACAGAATTAGTTACATATCACTACGACAATGAAGAAAAGTATAGAAAGAACGTGTCGATGCCCACTGTGAGATAAAAGAGCTAAAAGAAACAGGAAACATGTCCCTTATATGTCATATGAGATTATTTTTAATGACATCATTGATGTTACAGAATATATGATGTAGTGATTATTGTTGCAGATGAAAAGAGTATCAGGAGACTCGAAATTTTATTTGCAAATAAAGAGAAATTGCAATGAAGTGCTGAAAGAACAGGTTGATTGATTTTAGTTAATTCCGCAAACCCACAAGAAATGAAGCGATTTGAAATTGGAGACAAGGTTTAATGTGTGTTGGAGTTTTAATATTATTTACAATTAATACAGAAGATTACAAGAAAGCAATTAATTCAAAGAAGTGAAACAGAAGATTTAACGTTATTTGGATCAAATAACCAAAGTTTAGTTGCTCTCATGTTGATCAGCTTTACAACTATCTCTTGGGAGATATAATAAAGTATTGTTATAGAAAAAGATAAAATTATAAACACACAATAAGGCATCGCATATCCTAAAATGAGCCACTATTAGAATTATTTTCATAGTATCTTTCACTAATAGTGATGATGAAAACTCTTGTTTTTCAAAGAAGACCATATTCCATGATCATAGATTTCTAATTCTGATCATATCAATCTTGTTAATTGTTCCATCTCGTATCGTAGACTTATGGAGAAAATACAAGGAATGGATGTTCTTTGCAATAATGATGTCATGCAGAACTTTTCCAGATCCCATATCGTTGTTTTACCCCGCGATAAAATGTTACTATATATTTACTTTATCGTAAAAGTTTTAGTTTTCATTTTTTATTGTGTAAGGATTGAAGAAAATAGTTTATGTCAGATGTATCCATAACTTTCCACTTTTAATAACAACAATCATTTTTTCAAGAGAAATTGGTTTTAGACTTTGACCTCGGCATTTTGGCACTTTGTATCATTTTATGATTACAATTAGAGAATCTTTGCAATTGATGAATATGTTATATATTCTTGTTTCATTTGATGTATATCTCTTTCTTTTTGAAATGCTAAATTAATAATAAATATTTTTTATATCCTATGAGTTAGATTAAATTTTCCTTAATAACAAAGCCCTTTATTCAAATCATTTTCGGGTGAAACTTATTTCTTTCCAAAACTTAGGATACAGTTTTTGTGATTTACAACATATTGCTAATGTATTTTCACTATTGTTTTCATCTTTTCTCGTCCATGGTTATTATCATCATCCAAATGCAATTTTAAGAGTTGTTTTATCTCAGAAGGTCAAAGGTTTAAGATATAATTTGGGTTACAAATATGAAGGGACAAATTTATAATTTTATTTTCATGTGATATTAAATGTCTGCACTAATCTCCTTAGCCAGTAGATTCTTCCTAAGGAACAAGCTTCTTGCTGCCGTTATGAATAGAATACAAAGTATTTTTTTCCTAGGTTCTGTTTCAAATTCATTTATTTTTATTAAAATATAGCATTTTGGATGTGTTTTTTCATCAACATAGACTCTAGCTTCCGTAAGACCACACAAGGCTTTGACAACGTACAGTTATATGCCTAACATTAGTCCACCCAGGAGAACCATAGTATAAGAAGTGTTTAGAAGCCAAATACAATTTTCATTTTATGCAGCATTTTAACTCTATGCTCTGTACCAGCTTGTAATATATAAACTCAGTTTGTTCAAAGAAGTAGTCAAACCTTTCATTTCAAAGAAGGACCAATCATTCAGTTTTTCCTTTAATTCATTTTTGTAGAAAAATAATTTGAGCCATTTGTTTTTCATTCATGACTTTCAAGAAGTTTAATTTTTTTGTAATTTTCGTGTCCGTTTCAATAAGTCAAAGATATCCCCATATCATTACTTCCCCTCAAATCATTTGTTGTGAGAATTAATAAAAACTCAATATGGTTATTTTATTTTATTCGAACAACATACCCATTAAATTTGGTTCACCGATGAATGTAAAGCACACAAGACCAATTTTTTTGTTGTTGCCCCTGTTTAATAAAATATTATCTCAAGAGAGAAACACATTTTTATTTTTCGTGCCTTGTAGAGAATTTTATGTTGTGTATCTTGATGTTGTTTTAACGTTATTTGTGCAATACTTTACATGGAGAGGCTATAGTGGTTCACACACTTCGTGACAAATTCAATTAATAATTGGGAAGAAATGGGGAGAACCTGCTCACTCAGACATGGGGTGAAAAGTAAAGGTTTTCATGATACTTTTAACTAAATTCAATGTTATTAAAAAGAAATAAGAGAAATCATTACCAATTTTATTAAAAGGTTTAATAAATTACATAATAGCCTTCAAAGAGCAAATAAAACTCCCACCAACCCGAGCAATGGTTGTTTTTCCCGGAGCTTTTGAATCAGACTTGGTTTCACGCTATGGGGAGAGGAGGTTCTCATATTAGATAAAATTCAAACAAGATGCCTTGAGAATGAGGCAAATTTGACCGCAATAGAAACACCAAAGGAAAGAAACAGTAGCGAAGATAAAGGGAAAAGGAAAGAAGAAATTTCTCATGACCAAACATTGGAAGATATTAATAACCTACAAAAAAACTATCAAATAAATTAGTAAAGCTAATAGAACTAGAGAATAAACCCTCCTAAAAGGGCAACAAGCCTAAAATCGTACCCAATCCACAAATGAAAAACCAAGTATAAAACCTTAAAGGAAAGAATGATCAAGATGATCCAACCTCTCGTGATATATAAGATGGAAACGAGAGGCATAAGAAGAAAGTAAAATAGAACACAACCAAATATCAACATTATATGCAGAAGAAGATGACAGATAATGAGAAAATCATAACAAGAAGCAAGAAGAACTTGATCAAAAATAAATTGAGAAATAATCGTAATCAATTTGATCGATCATACGCAAAGCAATTACACAAAAAATATGATTCAAGATCATGAAGAGATCCAGACGCGATTAAATGATTATGCATGATCAATCAACAATTTCAACAAATGGCAACTCAACAACAACCATCAAAACAACTTCAAGGCGAGGGAATCAAAAAATTGTCTGAAGAACAAAACTACTTTCAACAAGGGAGTTCACAAAAGAAGTAAAAAGATGACATTTTAAACAAATTATTGTTTCATCCTAACAACCTCTACATTCGAATAAGAAAATGAAGATCTTGAGAAACCATGAATCTCTTTTAATTTTTAAAAAGAATTAGAGAATATAAAGATACTAATCCCTTCACCGAGTCGCTTAAGACCCAATGTATTAAAATTGTTTTCATATTAATTTTTCTCAAGGTGACAATGTATAAACAGTTATGAATTTTCGAAGAAGATAGACCAATAGTGATGTTTTTTCCTCATGCAAGAGGTGGATTCATATACCTTTTTACATTTCTTTATCAGCCTTTTCATGTTACACCACATGTTGGATTTAGAGATTTTCTCACTTAATGTCATTATCTCTGTAGCTTAAGAACTTGAATTTAAAAATCACCAAACCTTATATGATCTTTACTCATCCCATTTAAAAAGGTTATGTGTAGGGTTTATTAAAGACATGTATGTTTACTGGGTTTTAAATTTAAACAAGAGCCTGTGATGGGTGGTGGTGTTATATCCCAACTCATTTTGGGATGCTTCTTTCAAAATCTTAGAGCCAACTCTGGAGGAATTTGTTGGTGGTTTTATTATCGTGTTTACTTTATCACAAATATTGGGACCCTATACCTTTAATGGTGCGTGAAATGCCACCCGTAAATTAACTTCACATGGGGTCCAGAAGTGCAACTACTTTAGGAGTTTCTGGGCGATAAGATTTTGGGCACGCCCAGCCAAAACGAAATTTTCCTTTAAAAGTATAGCACTTAGTCAACTGCCGTTCATCAGTAAAATGATTCAATTTATAGTTATGTTTATTTTAGGTTTTTTTCTGTAAAAACTCCCTATGAGGCAATCAGATACAATGGTATCGTATGTATTCTTTGTTTATAGCCGAGAGAAAGACCGTGAGAGAGAATAAAATATTATTACAGCAGACCGCGGTAGGTTGTCTTCATTTTGGCCGGGATAACAGAAAGGAAGGACCCGTCGTTTGGGGTGACGTAGCTCAAAACCGGTTAACCATGTATATATGTGTCTTCGGTTTTATGGGGCTTGTGTGCTTGTATTTTTTACATATTTTCTTCAAGCGTACGTTTCGCAATATACAATTTTCCCTCAACAACCTGCATCAGTAGCCGAAGGTGTATATTTCCGCTAATAAACCCAGAGAAAGAAGGGTCTCTCGGTTCATAGGGAGCATGGTAAGCATGGCAAGTTTAGGTCGAGAAATTTAATAGCCAAACTTCCCACTATGGAAGATGCAGTAGCTAAAGATTATTCCATTAGAAATATCCTAATTTCATCATGACAGAACAAAGAAGCTGGCGAAGCAATGACAGAAGTGAACGAACATTTCAATAGAAAGCACCTTAACAAAGTATAATAAAGCTTATGCATTAGTCGCTTCAATATCATGAAACAACAACAAAGGGTTTGGATTTAGACGTTGACAACCATATGAAAAACACCTACTCAATCAAGCGTATTTTCTATGAAATGATTATTTAATATGAAGATGCTCAAGGTGGACTGCTATGTACTATCGAAATGACTTAATACAAAGCACGTACCAACAAGTCTGTGAGGGGTAAACTTTAATGATGAAGTTAGGGTTCTTTTGTTTCTATGTCGTTGCCGAATCGAGAACGGTTTAGTTATGTCATTAGCAACTGTCTTCCTGGATCTATTACTTTAAAGTTTTATGATGTCACGGTGGCTATCCTTAGTGAGGAAAGCTACGTAGTGCTCGGTGAGACATCGAGTAATGCTTTTGAGTGCAAAGTCTAGGGGAAGGAGAATGGAAAGAGTGAAAGAGCTCGTGGACATCGCAGTAAACTGCTAGCAAGCGATTCAAGTCTAGACTGGTGATAGTCGAAATGCGGAAAGAAAGGATACCCAAAGAAAGACTATAGATCCTTAGCGTAGTGCTAGAAGTGTATGAACAACAATAGCACCATGAAGCACCAGATAGGTGATGTGTTACAAGATGCTTTGATTCTTATTTTTAAAATGTTACCATTCTTTGGGTTAGTAGACCAGGTTTTCATTCCATGCTACACCGACAAGAAATATTAGCGACTATGTTCAATAGTCATTTTGGACAAGTCCGCTTGGGTGATGACAAACCTAAAATTGTTGGAATGGGTAAGGTTCTGAAATGTTATAATGGAAACCACCATATTAAATAGCAAAGGTACGTTCCACATTCAAAGAAAATCTGATTTTCATTGCAGCAACAGGTATGAAGGTTATGTTACAACTTACAGACAAAGCTGAAGGTCACCAAAGAGCCTGCAATAAAAAGGGGAAAAGGTTGGTACATTGTATTTATGCAATGGTATTTTCAACCTCAAGTATCGTTTTAATTCCAGCGATGGTATGCAACATTACATCATAGTCTTTACGATGAGTGAGAAGGGGATAAAGACCACCAAGAAACTTACTAGGTTTGAAAAAATGTTGACGGATTTTTGTGAGAATTGTACTTATGGAAAAGAAGAGAGCCGTGACGACGAAAGAAAAGAAGACAAAATTAGAGTCAGCATATGTACGTATGGGGACCCACTGTAATATCCCTGCGGTTCTCGCTATTATGTTACTTTGATGATGATGCAACTAGAAAACCTTTGATTTATTGTATTCGACAACATGATTATTTGATACTTTCATGAAATGAAAGCTTTGCTGAGATTGAGACAGAAAGAAGTTGAAGTGTCTCACATCGTACAATGGAGAAGAAGTTATTGGCAACAAAGAGTTTGATAGGTATTGTTCGTAGCAAGTAACCTTGGAGAGAAGAGAGTTTGTGAACACCACAAAGAAAATGGCGTGTCGCGCGATGAAAAACAATCAGTGAGCGCATGTGCATGAGATTTCATGGGATTGCTTTTACAATTTTAAGGACAATGAGATACTGCTTATCTTAATAAAAAAGGCCTTCAAGTCCTTGGATGGTGTATTTTATAGCGCAGGTAGCAGCAAACTATTCTTTAAAGCCTTTTGGTTGTGAGGCCTTTCTATATTAATAAAGAAAGGAGAACAAAGCTTGAGAAAACTGAAGAAATGTACCTTATTAGACATACATGGATTTTGTTACTGCTATATGATTATGAAAATCACAAAATCATTAGAAAACAAGATGTGGTATTCAATGAAAAAGGTTCCTCAGATAAGAATCAAATATGTGGAAAATAATGGTATGGAATGAAAAAGAAAAGTTAAAATACACAACATGAGATAATTGAAAATAAAGGCGTTTTAAAATAATAATAATCAACAACCATAAAGAGCAACAACTACTACAATAGCAACAAGCACGCCAAACTTCAATTCATACTTCTTCACTATTATCATTGTCGATCGGATTCGGTGAAATCTAATGTTATGAAGAAGAAATGCAGTTTAAAGTGGTGAAGAAGTGGAGCTAGCCATGGAAGAAGAGATGATCTCTTAATGCATAACCGTACTTGGACTAGCTGTTGTTCCGGGTAGTGAAAACTATATTGCGGCATTAAATAAGCTGACATGAAGGTAGAAGATGGAGGAAAGCAAGAGGCATGTGCCTAGACTTCAGGGTGAAGGGGTTGTACAAGAAGAAAGGCATTGATTTTGATGAAATATTTTTTTGTTAAAATGAATTCAATCAAAGAATTATTTAAGTCTGTAGCACGAAGATTTAGATCTTGAACAAGCTAGATGAAGACACTTCTGAAGTGAGATTTGGAGGAAGAGATATACATGTTAACTTAAGGATATGAGTAAAGGAACAAAATTAAAAGCAAAGTTAAAGAAGAACAGATGGCTTAAAAACAGCTCAAGGCAGTGGTATCTAAAATTTGACAAGTTTATGTCTCAACAATAGAACATCTCACTCAATCATTGAAGTATATAAAAGGCAAAATGATGGTAGCTATATTATATTATTATTGTATGTAGATGACACAAGCATAAAAAGCTCTAACATGCAAAATAAATGTGCTCAAAAGAAGATTGGAAACTATTTGCAATGAAGGATTTTTGGAGCCTAAAACAAACTTGGTGAGGACAATTAGAGACAGAAAATCGCAAATTAACATTGCCTCAATGAGTACATAGCAAGCAAAGGAAAAGATTTATTATGCTTAATGAAAACTGCTTATACAATTTTGCTAGCTATTTTAAAATTAAAAGGAGATGTGCCTCAAGACCTGGTTTAAGAAAATTAACATATGTCTAAAGTCTCCGCTATGCACTTATCAGTTAATGCTGCAATGGTCGACAGCAATTACACGTACATGCGTTAGAGTCATGGTAAGAAGGAAAATTCAGGAAAATAATATTGATTACAATAAATGGATTTTAGATATTTGAGAGGTACAACAAATCAAGTATTATTGTTTATGGTTTAAACACGTTTGCTACCTATTGTTGTTGATGTTATATGGTAGGTGACAAAGATAACAAGATATAATTGTTATGATATGTGGTTTATTTAGGTAACAATTATCACTAAGCTAAAAATTCAGTAGTGTTGTTGCACTTTCATCAATAGAAGCATATGTTGTCATGGCGCAGGCTAGTAAAGAAATGATTTAATAAAGGCTTATGGATGAATTGGTGTAGCGCATGATATGGGTACGTTATACAATGATAGCCAGTGCTATTATCTTGCAAAGAACTTAGTATTTTCATTTCAGGACCAAACATATACATTCTACACCATTTGTTGCTTATTATTGAAGATGGAGAGTTGTCGAAAAGATATTTATTTACAACTTATGATATGCTAAAAATTTAGACCAGGAGAAATCAGAATGTGCCTACCAACTGGCCTCATGATGACGATGAAGATGAGAAAACTATGTCCAAAGAGGAGCTATCATTAAATGAAGCACCATGAGTTGCTACAACCTGGCCCATGGGAGATCGTTGGGTGTGAGTCCTATTTATCTGTTTACTTTATATCAACATCGACCCCCTATACCTTAAATGTGGGGTGGCAACGCCGTCGTAAATTAATCGCTACCATGGGGGTCCAAAGGGCAAATACTTTATGGATCTCTTTGGCGGGGGTCGTGCGCGTCCCCGAAGCTTAAACATATGTAACTGTTTCTAGCATAGGCACTTAATAACCGGTTGCTCATTAGCAAATGATCCGATTTATAGTTAATGTATTTAGGTTTTTTCCGTATGAAAACCCCTGCTTATAAGGTATTGTATTGCGTGTTGGTATCGATGTGTATTTCGTAGTGAGAAATGAGAGACTGTGAGAGAGAACAAAGAGGATATTACAAATTATCTACCGTAGGTCGTGTCTTCACTACCGGGATAACAGAAGACTGTTCTAAAATTTAGCTCAAATTGGTGAACCACGTATATCTATGTCTCTCTAGTTTAGCGTGTTTTGTGCTGTATTCTATTTTTACAAAGGCATTGCTAAGTAACATAATTTTCTAATGTATTTGAGGTTTACTATTTATGCCATAACATGAAAGCTTTTGTAGAAGAGAGATTATATAGATAAACTAGGTTTGTAAAACTATTATCGAGAGAATGACAGCATCTTCTCGTGTACAAATTGTGTGAAAAGGATGATTTTTCTTGTTTTATGTTGTTAAGTTGTACAAATTCATCAAGATACTGTGTTCAAATTTCTTCAGAGTTAATAAAGAGTTGATAACGTATTTGTGAAAATTATTTTGATGGTATTGGTTCAATGATGCAACGAAAGGTATTTTTAATTACCCTAAAGGGTCATTAATGTCATTTTCATATAAATTGGAATTTGATTCTAGAAACAATATCTTAATAAGTAATGGTGATTCTAAATAAAAGACCAAAACAATTAGATATTAAAATATCTTTGTTTTTAGAGATTTTGAACTATGGTCAAACAGATTAAAAGCATCATTAAGTAAGACATTCAAGATTAACAACCATTTATCATGTGATTTAGTGAGAATTTATTTTTATATTTAATATGCGCAAAAATTTGTCCTAAAGGAACAGTTACATATTTCTAGTAGTCATAACCAAGATTTTTAAACCTTCTTCAAATCCAAGGTTTAGAGTATGAAGTAGAAATTTACATGGGCCTTCAATTCTCAATAATGTGAAACATTTATAAAGTTTTAGAATATGTTAACATATTGGCGAGTTTTTTGACATGATAGAAATTATACAATTTAGAAATTGACCAAGATGAAGACGCTAGCAAAAAGAGGGAGAAGTCCTTTTCAAAGATTCAATTGGTAATCAAAAATTCTACAACTCAAATACACGTAATACCAAAAGGATTGGTACCTCCGAAAAATTATTTAATGTTAATGACAAGTTACAGAACTAAAGAGATCAAATCAAGAGGATTCTGAATTTTTTTAATTTGGGTATTGACCAACAAACCAAGATGGTGAGATTATTTGTGCGGTGCGCTCAAAAATTTTAAACAGTAGATATAAGCTCTTTTAAGAAATTTGTTGATATTTTTGTGCGGTCACAAGAAGACTTGGAGGACATATGATACACAATATTCAGCACAAACCTTTGAAGTTGTGAGTCAAAGTTTAAATTACAAGCAAAGGCAGATCAACTGTTGTTGTTTTCAATTGGAGAAAGAAGTTAAGAAATTATTAGAGGCTAAAATAATTGTTTCAAGGTAGCACTGGACTGGTGGAAAATATTGCACTAGTAAGGTAAAACAATGGTAAATAAGAAGCAATCGATTTTTAGAATTTGAACATGACATAATCGTAGGATACCATCTCTCACAAATATGACCATATTTCATAAAAAGTAACAAAAGTCTACACAGATTTCATGATTTGGATTATTTTCCACAACTAAATTGCAGAGAGAATGAGGAAGCATTAAACAATATTTACAACCTTTGAAGAATGCTTCACGTATGCTAAAATTTTTTAGGGTTAATGAGCATCGCGCCATATCTAAAACATTATGATACATTTTCTAGGAGAAATGGATAATTTTATGGTGATTTATCTGATGATATAATTGTCTTTTTCTAAATTAGATAAGAACATTTGGAACATTCATAAGAGACATTTTAGAAGTAGTATATGGTTTATCTTTAAACCTAAAGGAACTTACCAAATGGTGAATGTTGGGACACATTACCTAAAAGAAGGAGGAAGATAGACCCTACGAGAGTGGAAGTAATAAGTAAGTGTAACTTTACAAGAATTAAGAAATATATTTAGAGTTTTCTGGAGAATTAACTTTCCCGAGGTTTGTTCAAATTATGCTAAAATTTTCAAAGAAATCATTGATATGATGAAGCAAGGGGTATAAGTTATGAATGTATTTGGTATGATTCTTTAACTAATGTATTTTGCAAGAACCTTGATGTT
Source organism: Pinus albicaulis (assembly GCA_034641835.2). Taxonomy (NCBI): domain Eukaryota; kingdom Viridiplantae; phylum Streptophyta; class Pinopsida; order Pinales; family Pinaceae; genus Pinus; species Pinus albicaulis. Next base: position 47,542 of record JAXQQM020058273.1, read on the forward strand.
GATCAATCCAATTATGAAAAGCCTTTTTAATATTTGTTTTGCTTCAATTTACTATTGCATGTGCCTTTGCGTAAGAACGAGGATAAGAGATAACAATCAGAGTTTTTTCAAAGAAAGGTTAGTGATGCAACAAAAATTATTTTTGAAAATAGTTTATGCCTTGATTGTGCTCAATGCTTTTAGATTTTATATTTTAGTCTTAAGTTACATATGTGCCAAATAATGTTACACAGATGTTTTTGTTTAGAGTGATTAGAAGGTAAAAGAGGTGGTGACAGCGATACAAGAAGGCGATTTAGAAATTAAACCAACAAACTAATAATGAACAAGGTTTACCAAATATGAGAGAAACAAATTTTCAAGCTAGATTAATAGTCAAGTCAAGAGAAAGAAGATTTTGGAAACAAGAAGTCCAATCAGTGATAAACTATTACAATTATTGTGTTATGCGAATGGCACAAAGATAGTAATACTGTGTTTTTTGTTTTCCGGTCACCATGAACAAAAAACACAGTATTCGGCAAGTAAAAGATCGTATATGTGATTGTGATGAATGCTATATTTGAGAGATCCAAAGGTATCTTGACGTTTTTTTCTATAGAGGAGAATTTGTTGAAATAACTGGCGAATACCATGATAATTATGGACAATATAGTTAAAGATTACGCTCATAAAATTTTGAAAGTCAAGTTTTTACCAGCTCTTTATTTTCTTATTTTTTTGTTAGTGATGAATTTCAAAATGGCAAAATTTTTCTTGTGAAGAAGAAGTCACATCAATTTCTTTAATTCTTGCTTATAGAAGAGACTTTCGCTTAAATGGTACTATATTTTTGGACAAATTAACCCTCCATTCAGTTGTTACCAGGATTTTTACAAGGACAAATTATTTACAAAGCAAGTTGAAGCAACACAAAAAAAGCGAAAATGAATCAAGTAGTGATGAAATTTATAGAAGAAAATATTTTCATTAGTTTGGTTGTCCGTTAAAGTTCAAATTGATAATGACCAAGCTTTTTAAATCGCTAAATTAATTTATTTTTTCCGTAAACATAATGGGACCATTAAGCATCAATTCGCTTACCATCCCTTTATGAACGAAGTAGTAATCTTCTGTTACAATATTATCAAAGGATTTTGAAGAAGATAATAGTAGAGAACAAATGATTCAAAATTGATGTTTTCTTCTCTACACAAGTTTATAACCAACAAGATCAATTGGTAAGTCACTACTTGAGTTGGAAAAGGTAATTTGGGTTACTGTTCTCATAGTTGACAAAGCCTGTAGCATTGACGAAGATGTCCAGAAGAACCAAGTCCCAGAATCAATAATGAATGCGTTTTGTGGAGTTGAATGAAACCAGAGATAAGTTCAGAGAAAATATAATCAGCTATCAAGAGAATATGAAAACATTTTTGATAGTAGCAGCCAAAGATGTTTTTCTTAGCCAGGTGATCTTGTTTTAAGATGATGTCAAGGGTAGACAGTTGCATATGTAATTCTCGACCTCTTTCGTATGGTCTCTTTCAAGATTTCTTCAATCCGTAATCCAATAATATTTTTGTATTGGAAAATTTTATATGAAATGTTGCTACACCCTTCAGTGATCAAGAAATCAAGCATTATTTCTATATTGAAGTTTTTTTTCATCATTTACATATCATTTTGATTAATATCACCAGTTGGTAGGCAACTCATCACCGTGTAAGTCATCTTTTGACCCATGCCTAAGGAAGGAACCATCCATGTTTGGTGTTCTTTCAAAAGAACTCATCTTCAGGTGAGTTTTTAAATACCGCCTATTTGAAATTTTCATATGTTGTATATATGAATTTATGTATTTCAAATAAATTTAAAAACATATATCTACATACATGTATAAAATAAAAATTATAAGAAGAAGTACTGTATGTTGATTGAGTTAATGCTGGGGGACAACAAGACCACATTTACGCATTGTTAAAAGACGAAAGCGACATCATGATACCTAATAAGCAAAATTCATCTCATTATTAGTTGTGAGCTAGAGCACAAAGTGACTTAGCGAATCGTAAGTCACAATCTTTAACTCTCGCCGCTAGCTTAATGAGTGGCCTGTATCAATCATAGGGCACAACTCTTTGATTAATCTTAAAGACGGAGTCTCTAATAGTGGCGTATAAATTATGCTCGGCGACAATAAGCGTAGCCAACTGTGTTTCCACGACTTACATCACTTCCAACCGTATTGTCAATCACTCCACCATTCAATAAATTTATACATCATCATGCCCATTCATTTTCCGACCGCAAAAGATATGTTTTTCTCATTGTGTCCATATGTTCCCCATGTATTAAAGCAACCCTCTAATTTTTTGTACCGCCTAAGTAACTAACCAAATAAAGAACAATTTTAATAAAACATTTAACCATTCAACTCGTTTTAATTAAAATTAAATATGTTAACATTTGTGGTTCATCATATCTAATACTTGTAAAGAAATAAATTGTAGATATTGTATCTACAGATACCACCTTTTGTTTTTATCTTTCATGTCCCAAACCAAGTAAAGTCTCCTCACTTAATTCATTTTTATTACCTGTTCCATCGTTGTTTGTTCCATACACCTACCCTAAGTTTAGAGTTATTCATCAAAGTTGTTTCTTCCATGTACCTTCGCGCGATTTTTCATGAAACTAAATTTCTGGGAACATATTCAGGTGTCACTAGTTGTTAATCATTTGTTACCTTCAAAGTCATATGTGATTTTATTAACGAACTCTGCTCACATACTAATAATTGTTGTGCTTCAGTTTACCTAAATTGTATTTCATCTCGCGACCCATGTCTTCAGAAGAAGGCTTAATTTTCGAAGATGTATGACCAATCTTCCAAAGTTATAGCTAATCCCAGATAAAAGAGTTATGGCAAGAGATAAGTCAACTTAGGAATGTTTCTTTAATGATGAAACTTACATTTTTTGTATTCCTACCCTATATGATAAAATATCAATAATCACTATGAACAACAACGAACTGCTACTTTAAATTCTCTATAGTCACCTATTTGTTTCTTTACAATAATGATAGAAGCATTCAAATAACAGAATATTGTTCATGTGAATAAAAAATGAACAACTTCAATGGTATTTGGATATGCTCGGTGAAAAGCAGGTAGGAAAGGAAGATATGCTTCAATCCATTTCTCCTTCTTCCGTTTTATATTTTGTTTAAAAATGGAGTAGCCACCAAGATTACTGCACAGCTTAGTCCTTTTTGAAATTGGCGAAAGATGACATATGGATTATTTTATGCTCATGAACATTTACACTGAAATTATATTATTTTGAGCGATATAGATCCAGCTTTAAATTACTGTATTTTTTACCGCGATTAATGCCTGGATCTCATCAAGGCGTCTTAATGTTGTTGAACTATTTGTACCAAAGAGAACAGTAAAGGTCATTTGTTTAAATCATCAACATAAAGAAATTCATTGTAAACACCAAACAAAACCTCCTTAGAAGCACCTAAACAAATGTTGACCTTATTAAGGCATCGCTTAACATAGGAAATGGCTTGTGGACCCATACCATGTGATTTCAAAAACCACAGTAGTGAATGCTGTTCTGTTTTTTCAGAATCAAGAACAAAAATGGAGAAGCTAGCAAATGAGAATATCAGTTGACGCAGCGATGGAGGAAACCCTCATCCTTACTAAGAAGGGCTTAAAAGAGGAAGAGGAAATTAAATTATTTGGGATACGATGCAAAATGAAGCTAAGAAAGAAAAGACCCAGGACGCAAATTTTTTTAGTCATATCAAGATACCTTTGTAATTGGGAGATATCTCTACATTCTTCATCTCTTCCAGGGTGCAAGGGTCATATCTTTACGAACATGGTGTTGCAAAATGAATAAAACAAAAGATGAAAAAATTTAGTATTAGTCTAAGGCTCAATTTCTTTAGCAAAGAAGATTATTGAACCATGGACTTAGAAAAGATCAATTGAGGATATATTTACCTCATTCCTCGCCATGAATGACTTCATTACCTATTTCAAAATTGTTAATTCAAAAGTGATGCTCGTGAAATTTTCTTCTCGATAATATTAACTTATATGCAACAGGAGCAATTAATTCTTAATGATTTGAATAAGACCATTAAATTGAAGTCACAAAGCTAAAAACATTCTTGAGTAAAGTGATTCAAACAATTAAAGGAAAATATAATTCAAGAGTCATTTGCCAATGATGAAATCAAGAAAATAATGAAAGAAGTTAAAGCGATTCTCAAGATGACCAACAATTCGGTAAATATTGCGCCCTTTATTAACCAAATTAGAGCCAATAATAGTTTAAGCTTCCAATGGTGTGATATCCATGAATATTGAAGAAGCCCATGAAGACAGTGAATGAGAATTTTTTTCAAGCTTCATTCACTAAAGATGAAGAACAAATAAGTCAAAGAGATAAAGCAAATGTTAAAATAGTGATAGATTTTCAAGCAAGTTTGGTGTAGCAATTTTTCCATCAAATTCAAGACCTGTCACCAATTAAAGTTCTGGTAATTGAGTTAAGATTGAAAACATTATGCATGTAGTGCTCAAAGGCTTAATAAAGCGTATAGCGGATTTTAAGAACAGTGACCAGGTTACATATGACAAAGGACAATGCATAAAATTAATAGTAGGACCTGTCAAAATGCTTCATCCGAGATCAAAGAATAAAGAAAATGCATGTAAAATATGTCCCCTATATGCTTTCGCTGTATATTATCCTGAATGACATCATCAAGGGCAGCATTAAATATATGGGACGATCATCGTTAAAATAGCAAGATATCATGGGAGACCTTGAAATGTTATTGTTGAAAAAATAAAGAGAAATCGTAAACAGGCCTTTGTAAGCGAAGAGTGTTGATTATTTATTAATTCCAAAACTCAAGAACTCAAGCGATTTTGGAATTGAAGATAACATTGATGTGTGAGCAAGAACTTAACAATATTACCATGAATAATTCAATACACAAATACTCATAAGAAAAACTAGATAAACAAAGAAGAAGTAAGACTTAATGTGTTAGTTGACAAAAGAACCAAAGCGGTTTTTCCATTGTCGACTGAAGGAAATATTCTCTTGTAGACATATATGAAATATCATAGAGGAAAATAGCAAATTAAATGGCATAGCATTACTATCCTAATGGAGTCATCATTATGAATTATTTACAAATTCTTTCACTTATTATGGATGATGAAAACTTGTTTAGAAAAAAGACCCTATTTCAGGATCATAGATTTCTGCATTTGCCCGTCAAGTTTGTTGACTGCTCCAAACTTTAATGTAGTTGGGGATAAAATGCATGAATGGATCATAAAGCTAATGATGTAGAGCAACAACTTTTCCATTCCAAGATACTGTTAACATCGCCACCTCATGGTCATATGTTACTTTATACCACTTTAATGCGGTAGCTTTATCTTCTACTTTTTATCAGAATACTCAAAGAGAAAATTTTTGAGAAGTGTGAGCGCTCCATAACGTTCATTTTGTAATAATGCAATGAAATTTTTTGTGACAGAAATGGGGTTCTAGACTCTTGTAGTCATGAATTTTTGGCAATTTTTTACTTTTTCTTTATGATTAATAAATATTAAGAGAATTTTCTTAAAGAATCGTATGAATGTGTTGTGTTCCTTCTAATTGTTATTATGAACAGATCCCTTCTGCTGAATAAATTAATGAAGCTTCAAAAGTTCAGTTTATATTTTTGAGTTAGAGTAAATTACCTTAATAATGCACCTTTATTTTCTAAAATAATTTTCAGCAACCATTTTCTTCTTTTCTAAAACCAAAGATATTAGTTTCGTGATTTACAACATATCATAATGGTTTTCAATTGCCCTTTCGCTTCTTCTTTTTCAATATTTATCATTTAAAGGCACTTGAAGAGTTGCGTTAACTGCGTATTTAAAGGGTTTAAGATATAATTACAACAATAAGGACAACAAATACCTGAGCCATGACAGAATGTTCGGGTACTGATCTCTCACAAAGAGAGATTGTTTTAAGGAACAATCGCAACGCTAAAGAAAGAAAAAAAAATGTGTTCGTTATGAACAGAAGATTGTGTTTTAAACAAAAAACATACTTACACTAATAAATATGTTTTTTTTCGCATCACAATGTCATCTTCTGTACAATTTAGGGCCAATGTTGTTTTTATTTCCGTTTTTCCTAATTTGATAATTATAAATTATTTCTCTTAATTCAATATTTACATATTATTAGAGCCACCTAACATATATGTAGATTGTTCCTAAAGGTTAAAATTATTATTATGTTTTCCATATTCTAACTCCTCCTTTAAATCATATGGCGTTTGTTCACAATAAAATAATGTGTTGTTATCTTCAATGTATCATGAGTTATCTTTACCACCACCAAAAGGTCGCTATTTATATATTTATTGTAACACCTATTTTGACTCTTGGTTATAATCGAAGAACATCATTGTTATATGGGATATTCATTGATAATTTTATTCTTTGGTACACTCACCTATTAGAAGATAACTTTACTTATGGATGAGACCTATAGGATTATAATTATTTATTTTGAAGGTTCTTTAGAATTTATATCAATTTCATTAATATCTTTACATATTGTGGGTTGGTACCAGTTTAGATTGTCTTTCAGATGTCACTATGTTGGTTACAACTTTTTTAAATGTATTTGTAATTATTCTGCGTTTCTAGAAGATTAATTAAGCGAGCTAATAAACTTCAAACCCCAAGAATAGAGACGTTTTGCAATTTGGTATTACTAACATTTTTTTGCCAATAGGGTGGTTTGGGAATGTCAAGATGTCATTGCACAAGGTAATGTTTTTGAGCCATTCCTTTCAAGTGAATTCTATTGTCAATGTTAGTATAGTTGTTAGAAATTACCAATGGCTCGCCACCTTATGTAAAACTATTTAAAAAGAAATCTTCTTTAGCAAGTGCTTAGCCATTTGTCATTTACCCCTTGTCTAAGAAACATAACTTTATATATTACAAGACATGCACACATTGTTTCATGATTAAAAAAGAGATGATCGCAATGAACCAACAAAACTGCATATAGTAGGATGTTTTTCTAAAATATAAAAAATATGAGTAAATTTAATTGATTAGTATTTAATTTTCCAATTTTAAATATATGATTGTAATCTATACAAATAAATGATGTCAAATTTGAAAATCGACAGTAATTTATATAGTTAATTATTTGCAGAAACATTTATGAGATTTCATGTACTTTTATACATAGTTATTTTTAATGGTGAAAATTGAATTTACAGATATAGATTGTTTAACAATTTATATTTTTTTACAAACTATTTTAAATGAAATTTAGATGTACTTAAACTCAGCTGGAATGATTGAAGAATGTAGTAGTGCGCCAAATATATTCTGGAACAGAGACCAAGAGAAAACTGAAGAGCTAAAATCGTTTAAAATAATTTTGTTGTGATTTTAAATAGCATTTCTTCCAATGTTATATGTTATAGGTTTATAAGGTTTTGCACCATTATTGGATACAAGTAATAAAAATGGCTATGAAAAAGTATAAGTAATAAGTACTAAGAAAAGGCAATGTCACTACTTGCTTTTGTACATATTGCCACCACATGACTTTTGTTTATTGGCGAAACAATGACTACTATTTGAAAACAAAAAATATTTATTAAAAAGAAACATTCAATATAATATTCAATTATTAAAAAAATTTAAAAATATATGAAATCAAAACCCAACGTTGCATAAATTACAATAACTTTGACTTATTAAAATACAACTTATTAAAAGTAAAATAATTTGATCGTTGTTACTATTCCATATATTAAAAATCATACCTTTCTCTCGTAATTAATATATTAAAATTCAGAATTATTACTCTACATTGTCTATTTCATTGAAAAAATAAAACACTTATTTCCATGCATATTTTTTAAATCATACATAAAGTCTGAGACCTCTCCTCGCGCTTATAATGCAAATTTACAATTGCAATATCATAATAGTTTCGTACCAACCAAATTATTTTAAGTCCAATAACTAAACATAGAATTTAATATGTCATTTTAAAAGTAAGCTTTAGATATTGTCCTTAATAATATTTAAAATAGATGCTTACAGCATCAAATGTATGAACAATTTTCAAACTCACACCCCATGGAAAGAAATTTAATCCTTTGTCTACAATGATTTACATATTTCAGTAACATTTTCTTTTGCATATTCCAGAACGGTAACAACAACCAGAACTTTTGCGTTTCCATCATATTTTCAATATCACATATTAACAGTAATATGATTTGCAACTCATATAAAGGCTTGACATGAAATAAAATTTTCATCAACGAACTTTTTTTAATAAGCTCTTCATTTTTCAGTCAACTCAATCAATATTAGTAATCCTGCTGCACCATTTTTCGCAACCATTATTACGATTTTATTTGCATAATTTTTATCACTTTGAATAGATTTGAATAATTTTTAATTAGTCAAAATAAAACAGGTTAAACAATATGTTAGAGTATATTATCCTTTTATGTTCATAAAGAACTATTTGCTTTTTTATCTTATAATTACACGCTATCACTTCTAGGTATTGGAGAGCATGTACCCAAGTTTAGGAGTTTTAGGAAATATTTGAACCGTTGGGAGCTTTTTTGTTTGGTACTTAGGAGCTTTTAGGGAGCTTTTTACCACAACAATTTTTTGAAGTTTTGGGGAGCTCTACTGTAATGAATAATGAATACGCATGCAAACTAGGTTTATTTGATGTTGCCAGCTATGTTGCTATACCGACAGAACTGTGCTAAGATGAAAAGGTATGTTGTTGGGTCCTTTATCTAGACATAGGTGTTTGGAACTATGAAAAAACCGTTTATGGAAACTATTTCTATCCAAATGAGGATGAGGACCTTAAAGCCAATCCCGATTACAAAGATTTGGATGTAAAACAACAAATTATTTTATTTTTATTTTTAATATATATTAAATTTTAACATATTATATTATTGCCCTTCCCAACCTGACATTTCAAATTCTGGCAAAACTTGCTTATCGATACTGCTTCTCGCTGCACCACAAATCATAAATATAACTTTATTTTGATAACTTTCTCCCAATCAAAATATGTTATGCCAGATTACTGTTTAAAAATTATTTATGTCCCTTTCGAAGTGCTCGAAACAAATACTTACAGAGTAACAATAATCTCATGGTTAAATTTATGAACAAGAAGGTCAATGACCAGTTGTGTAACAAATCATCAGCCTGCAACACATTTCTACCATATAATTTAAAAATATTTGTTAGAAGTATCTGCAGATGCAAAATTATTGGAGTAATGAGTTACAATCTTGAAAGAAAACTACAGGTGTAAAAGTAATAAATTTCAACAACTAGATCATAGAAATTAAGTTTTCCATACATAGCTTCAATCAATACAAGAAGGCAACCAAAGTGGTTATGCTAACAGACTTTCCACAGATCATGAGTTGAATGACATGGATGTTAAATCAATTTTGTATGTCCACAAGGATCTGTTAGAATCTGTTAGTTTTGTTAGTAATAATCACAACTAGGTCGTGGCATGTTATCTTATATTATTCGAAATACAGAAATTCATACAACTAATCTAGAAGCTATATTTGGTATCTAACTTGGAGCAATATTCAATTCACCTGATTACGATAGTTACATCATGAGAAGTCTGATTGTAAGTTGGTAAAGATCATCAAATCTTGAAACAAAAAACCAATGAGAGATACTTTTACTAAAGCAATAGTATAGAGAAGTTCATTAAAATGAAAAACAAATATATGATACAACATGGGCGTTATAGTTGTTTCTTATGACAGTTTTTGCCGTTTGGCTGTAAACTGTGCTTTAAACCAAGATTCAAGTTGGTCCTTGAACCAGAGGTGACCTTCGTTGCTTAGGTTTCTTGTTGTTCAACGTCACCTAAAATTTCTACAACATACCGCTATGTATGGCTGTTTTATAGGTGTAATAGCTTCAATTTCAACCGCCTGATGTACTTTGTGTCATTTCTATCAGCAAGCAATAAAACTTCACAGGTTCTTTATCAGCAAGCAGCTCAATCTATAAGAAAACAAAACTAGAAATATTTTGATGAGGAATAGAAGAACAACGAATATCAGCTGAATATCTAATTATCCAATCAAGATCAAGAGTATGTAGAAAATATTAAGAATTAGTCCAAAACCATCTATTGATTCAAAGCTATCTGCATTGAGCAATGTCACCGTAATCTACTCAGTAAAGAAATAATATTATTATAGACTATAGTAGCGATACTTAACTTAATATCATGCTCATACAATTTCTAAATATATTGACCAGTAAACACCAACACAACACAGGTAAAACAATGTTTAATAATACCAAAGCATAACCTTGCGGATAAAATTTTGAAATATTCAAGTTTACAAAATTTCAGAATTTTGGCCCTAAATGCCAACCCTTGCTCATTACAAATCAAAGAATACAGAATACAAACTTTAGCCAATATTAGCTTTAAAATCAAATAATAAAATAAAACAACTAAATTTAAATTCAAATGTAGTTACAATATGTTTCAATGGCGGTTGTTGTTTTATCATATGTATGAAGACATTTGGACCAAATCACTTTGACTCATGTTAACCTTGAAAACTGTGATATGAAATTTAAATTATCATACGATTCATCTCAAATACGAAAATGCTATTTTCATCATACCTGAAATTTGCTGCGATATTTAAATCATAAATCAATTGTTTGCTCACTAATTTTGGCTCGAATGCTCGTTGTTGCCATACCGCTTCTTGTTCTGATAAAACTTCAAGAACTTGACATTAAATATTGCTATTCCATCTTTTCTAAGTCATCAACTAACCTTTAATAGTCTCCTCATGCTAATTTCTGCTAAACTCATGACCTAAAGAGTGCATCATTTTCCACTTCAACTGTACCAATAACCAATGAATTTGTAGCCCTTTATGATCTTGAAGTAAGTCACATTCTTTTCCTGTAACCATTTGTTAAAGATATGTTCACCCTCCTTTAAATGGGAAACTTTGTTACTTGGCACCTATTGCTTATTATCCATAGTTTAGGCGAATTTGTTTTGGTTCTTGTCAACTACAATATTTAATGTCAGAAAGGTCTTTAAATAAATACTGCATGGTCCAAGCAACACCTAATTGGCTTAGCTAATAATTAAGACGTCAACAAATCTTGATATTATAGCAGCATTGTAGTCATATTTGGAATCATCACCTGAAGAAAATTTTCCACAAACACTTCATAATTTCAATCATTTTTCCTTCAACTCCTGTCTTTGCTTTTCTTCTTACCTGAATAATGGCACTTCATCATAGGGTTTCACACTTCTTTTGTCTAATTTTCACATCCCTCGTTATAAATTGATATCTTGTATGAATACAACTAGAGCTTGTTGACATAATACAATTGTATCAACAACTTGGGCACTTAGACGTTGTGTAGCACCTAGCAGTTCTAAAAGAGACAGACCGGTTCAGCACGACCATCCTTCTGGAACATTTCAGCAACTTTTATTAGCGTATCTTGTCCTCTCAACACGACTCAATATTATTTTTCAATCTTGTGGAACAAGTACACCATATTCGCGTTATTGTACCATCTCTTTAAGTGGTTGATTTTCTTCGTTGTTGTAATGACCAACACAAAGTGTTAGCAATACTTCTAAGATAATTAAATCAGTATTCTTTATTCGGTGTACCACCAAGAAAATGAAATCCACGATCATCAACTTTCAAGATACATTTTGGATAAAGTAATAGAACACGTTCTGAGATTGTTTGTGCATGATTAAAAATTGTAATTTTCGCGAATTCTTTGCGTAAATGATCTTATAGTGGCATTAATTTTAATTTGGTGATAGCACCATAAACCAACATCTTTAAGAAAGTGAGAGGACTCTATGTGTTAAATGCCCTTTCACTTCAACCTTAGCCTTCTCTCAAATTGCTAAATTGTACAAAAATACAGGTGCTATCCATTCATATCTTCAATTTCATTGATTAATTTTTAATTTCTTGAAATTAATTGTTGTCCATTTTGAAAATTTGTCAACTACTCAAATTACTTAGTGACACAGGCAGACCAAATACACTTAGCATACCGCAAGTCCTGTTAAAAGAAGATTTCTTGACTGTCATGCTATTGGAAAGTTATAACCTGAACAACAAAATATCTGCATGAATACAAAAATATATCCAACCAGCTATAGCTTTAGAGTGGTTTCACAACAACATTTGTACTTGCAATTACGTTGCCTCCAATTTCACCATAGTGCAATACTATCCTTTCAATACCTTGAAATCTTTTCTTTAATTGTGAATTTGATCTTCCTTCTGATTATCTCTTTGATTTAGCATACCTTTAATATTGTCAGTTGCCGCTTCTTCCATTATTATCATCATTGAACCTTCAAACAATGTTTCGCTCAGCTAAATATAGTAACTTTAGCTTCTTTACCACTTCAAATTCAACAATGTATGCTTTAACCACTGTTCAAATATTGAATTCTGTTGTAACATCTACAAAAATGACACCTTTCGACTGCAATTGCAGATTATTTCATCGAACTTCTGTCACTGGAAGCCTGAACGAGTCATGGTTATTGTCAAAGTCAATCCCCTCTATCTATGTGGTATTAGATGAAAGATGCCTTTTCAAATTGCTTCGCAAATAATAATAATATATATGTCAACAAAAGTTTTTTTCACCTAGTAGTTAGCTTTTTGTTTTGATAAAATATACAATACAGTCAAAAACCAAACCTTGAGCGATGAAGATCACAGAAAATAGAGAATATGATTTCAACCATAAAGAGTATAAACATTTCTTTCAGTAACTTATGATGGATAAAAATGTATACCGATTAATATTCGTCATAGCAACATCAGAATGTCGTGTTTTGGAAGACCTAATTTTGCTTGGAGTTCGTATCCAAATTTAGTTTGGAAAGTTTAGAGTTGTAGAGCTTTTTGTCAAATCAACCATAAGATTCAAAGAGTAAAGTCCGAATGTTGAAATAATAGTAATCCAAATAAAGTATCCAGTGTCTTTAACAATCCTTAAATCTTTAACTACGGAGGTTCATATGCTTTATCTATGTCATGTAACTTTGTTTCTTCGTGTTGTCAAATCACTAGAAATACCTTCGCCCCATAGTATGCAAGTAGGCCTGGAGAATTTTCATTTGTCATCTTCTATAGCCTGAGCAAGTTTTTCACCTCTACATGTTCAATTGCATGATCCATTCTCAAACCAATGAGTTAAATCGCACATACTACTCCTCCTCTAACACTAGGGATTCATCCTATTTGCCAATAACGACTATTGTGAGAATAAAGGCGTTGTTTGTCATCAATATTCAACCTTTGCTTGAAATTTAAAGAACACAAAGTCGAAGTAAATACTTCTAAATTGGCTTGGAATACATCATTGGCATCCTATTCACCAACTTGCCTTTGGGCATTAATACTATCTTTTCCTGTAAACCACTGATCCATATCAAGTGCATAACTACGTTGAACAACTATTGCTGAAAAACGATAGTTTCATATCCTGCTGCGAATAAAAGGCCATCAAATCTATTCCAAGGATTCACCATGAAGGTGAGAAGAGAAATTGCGTTAATTGTTTCCATTAGCAAGTAACAATTCTTAGCATTAATTTTTTCATTTAATAGTGATGCAATATTGCACAAGTTTAAAATCATTTGTTCTGTGCATTGCTACGAACATGTTAACTACATCATCTAACACTTGCTGGACCCAGGCTTTAAAGAAGCTAGGAGGTGTCTGGGTGGCTTCGTTTCGTTTAGGTGCTGCAACTAATACTAAAGCCCATATAAAAGTGGTTTGAGAATGAATCGTAGACTTTCAGCAAAGCTCTAAGATCCATGTTCTACAATTTTAACTTCGTTCGTTGACGGTAACTTAACACCATCTGTTGAAACTTGTTAATGCAATTTATCTGTGATACAACAAATCGGCACCATCGCGTTAATGATTGAACTTGAACATCTGTGTATTTAAAAACTCACCATTTATCCAACCTTTTTTATTGGTCTTCATTTCGACTTCTTGTGCGCTAGGATCTAAGAATTCATTGTCTTACCAAGATTTGGTATGCTTCTTCGACACCAAGAACAAATTTTCGGTCTTCAGTCGTTGATCTAGTGTTTCATGTCTTATGATTGAGAGATGGTTGGTTCCTTTGCTTTTTTGTGATATATTCCACATCGACCAGTATTTTACACAATGTTGCCGCACCGTCCTTGACCCTTCAACGCGTTGGGCATCTTTTTTCCTTCAGTGAGTTTTTTCTCCTTGTGGCTTAGAGTTTGTTTGTCACCTTTTTAGTTGGCTTGAACTTTCGACTTCTTGTGTTGCTGGACTTTCACGTTGCAACAAATGTGACTATTTGAACTTGGAGACGAAAGCGACCCATTACTTTTTAAAAATTCAATAATACCTTATTACAATGTAACACTATAAAATATATTATCATATTTCTATTAAATTAAAATTATTTAAAAACATTTATCCATCACCCATTTTTCGGATGATAGCAACAAAATGTGACTATTTGAACTTGGAGATTGGCGCGACCCAATCCTAAAAAATCAATAATAAATGTGACTATTTGAACTTAAGACTGTAATGTACTCAATACCCTTAAAAAAATCAATAATAATTTTATATTATGTCAGAACAATTATAAAATATATTATCATATTTTTATTAAATTAAAATTATTAAAAAAATAATCCAACTGTAAATTGTATAGAAATCATTTGGCTATATGCTGTGTTGTTTTGCGATGAATAAAAAATTTCATGATAAATTTTTTTTTTTACAACATTGCATCGCCCTTTCTATGGGATGTAGAGAACTCCTGTACTTAGTGCTTTTCAATTGCCGGAGTCATGCCACCAACCATCAGAATTTCAATTTGTATAAAAACTTGAAAGCTTGAAATGAACAACAATTTTCTATTAATTAATGAAAATATTAGTTCACAACAATGAAATATTCTTCATTCAATCTCTCCTCGTAATCGAATTGGAACCCCGAATTTTTAACAATGAAAATTGTTGAAGTTGAAACTACTTTCTGTTGCAAAGTATTGCAAAATCTTCTTTTCCTATTTTCGTATGCCTATTCATCACCAAATTATATGGAAATCGAATATGATTGTCCATTTTCTTGAAATTTAACCATTGTGATATTGTTTTCAATAATTTAGAGAAAAAAATATTGGCGTTTAGTATGCTATAGTTCGTTTGCTAGCCAACAACATAATTCTTTGTCTTATAAAAACAATGGCGAAAGTGCAATTCAATCAAGCACTTAAATCTATTAACCAAAATGTCTGCTTCAACGCCTTCATAAGATTCATTCATATCATATAATACTACTGTCATGAAACTACCGCCCAAAATCACATTTTTTCATCATTATCATATCCACTTATGACAAAACATTTGATATATGTTACTAATAAGAGAATGTTTCCAACAATATTTTAGAAATTATTCTCACAATGCTTATGAAGCAATAAATGTTAATTTCAACACCGTATAAAGATAGAATATTAGAATCGTGACGCTACTAAACTAATAACTTAAACAAAACCTACTTTTTCACAACTTTAATACAATAATAAATCACACATGCATACATAGACAACGTTTAATAAAATATTGTTCAAATATGTAATAACAAGCCAATCTTCAAGTATATTAAACCAATTGAATAATACAACAAGATAGGGATTCTGTTATTATGATAATGACCAATTATTCACAAGTGCAAGAATACAAGATACAGCAATGACAATCTCAATGAAGTTATCTATGTAGTATCTGCCCTCTCGTCTTTTCACTTGATTCATTTCTCTAGTTTCCCCTCATTCATCAAGTGACAAATACGCACCTCTGTGAGGCTTGCCCCTATCATCGCTATGTTGGCTTTTCTACAATGAAATACTATTGATCCATTGTTATCTTTATAGATGAAGCAATCCCAGCCTCCAATTCCAAATCTAGTAGTATCTTTTCCATCAAATAGTTACATATTAGGCCCATCAACTTCACCTAAAACCGTCGTTGAAAAATCCTTTATGATTACAACATGATGTCAATATCGCTGTATATGTTTTCCACCAACCAATGACACCAATCCTTTCTGGTCAGGTGATCCGCCTTTTAGGTTTCTCAATCACTCTGTAAGTCAACCTCAACAATTTGCTCCTATAGGATTCAACAAACTTGTCTACGACAATATCCAACTAGAAACTAATTTAACACAAAACCACATTTTCACCTCTTTCATAAGTTGATGTGTATTTTGTTCTCCAACATTGCTAGGCTATTAAAAGCATTAATACAATACTCTTTCCACATGCTTCTTCTCATCACATTTCTTCAACTATCTTCACAACTATTTGTACAAACTGGCCACAAACATCCCCCCAACAAGCCTTTCACACCTGCTGTGAACAAGAGGTATGGTTTCAATGGCCAGTTTTTCTTTAAAATAACCTCGACCCTCATGGTTAACATACGTAAGGGCGTTATCGTACTTGCAATCAACCCCCAGAAATGTGCTTTTTGTTCAAAGAAGTAAACCCTATTTTGACGATGAAAATAATATCATTATTCTGCTTAGACCGTGTTGCTTAGTTTGAATTGAGTTGTGGGAGAGAGTAAACCTATACAAAAACTCAACACTTTGTCCTTTTTCCTCCTCTAACAAAGTATTACCCTGTATATAGTTTTCTGGTGAGAAGATGTTTATCCGGATGATAAATAATATCTCATCACATTCTATTTATACACATAAGAAGTGCTCCATGATTGCATATGTATTTTGGACAAATAACTTCAAACCTACATGACTTGAATGCCTAAAACTCATTGTAAACTTTAAAATTCATAAATCATCAAGGACATCTTGAATTTTTAATACCTCGAATCAATGATTCCTCTCACTTCTCATATTGCAACATCCTCGGTAAATTTCATGTAAAAAATATATAAGACCACATTTAAGGACACATATTAAAAGTTTGGATGTTAGAAAATATCCTAGCTATGTTCATTTTTATTATTATGGTTGCATGAAATTAACACAAAACAGTGCTTTCTGGGAAAGGCAGCCAGGAATTAATTGGAATTTTATTTAGCAAATAATAGAAAATAGGAGAAAACGGAGGTGAAATTTCACTAGTTGTGCATGCATGACAAACACAAAATAATGGAATGCACGAAATAGGCCCTATTTATAGCATGAGATCAATGGGTAAGATTTTTAGCATTTTGGAGCTTCTCTTTACTATTCTATCGTTTTCATATACCTGACACTTAGAGTTTTCTAAGCACCCTTAGGAGTGTGATACTTGGTGAATTGGAGCAAGAAAGAAGAAGGACTAGAAGGAAAGGTAAGATGTCATCCTGACCGTAGCTGGATTTCCAGCAGTTCCATGTTTATATGTTTTTTCCACTAGTTTTGAATGTATGGTGTATTCATGATCTTCCACCATATTTCTTTTGGACAGTCATGTTGTTATGGTTTTATTTCCATTGATTGGCTTTTTCAGATGGTTCCTATTATCTTTTCAAATTATTGCTGAGTTAGTTCCTGGAGCCTTGCTGAAAAACACCAGAGCTCAATGAACTATATTGAGTTGAGTTATTAGTACTAGGCCTAGTTGGACAAATGCCTAGCAATTCAGGTGGGTTGGAGTTACCAGTCATGAGCCTTACTTGGACAACAAATTGCCTGAAAATAGTTGGAAGTGAGTTACTAGTTTTGCCTTGGTTGGAACAAAACCGGGAGCTCGAAGTAACTCGGATAGAGACCAATCCATGAGTGGTTGTGATGTCCTAGTGAGGTGGAATCATCACGAGGGTTGAGGTGGTTTGGCTCTAGAAACCTCTTTGGATTGCTTTTGCTGATGTAGCGAGGAGACCTTGCTATCCATGTTTGGAATATGGTATTTATGACTGTCGAAGTGAGTCTTCGTTCAAATCAATTCATGGTCGCGTGGAATGGGAATTTTCATTCCGTTGAGCCATATCTAAAGAATGAAGAGCCTGTTCATTTGGTATTTGGTATGAAAATGGTACCAGTTATTATGTGATTCTATCACAGTTGTGTCTATTGTATTTATGTTTTTATTATGTCGTTATAAATCATGTATTTTATCAATGATGATGTACACATATCCATGCTTTTGAATGTAAATGAACGTATAGTATCTACAGTCAAACAGATTGTATTGTTAACAATGATGGGGAGCAATGATTTCATGATTCTTGTAGCATGAGACCTTGGGATGTTTAAACATGTTGTTTAAACTTGTAGATTTAATGGCTGTGAGCATGTTTGAAAAATATCCCACATGGCTAGGAGTGGGGTTTGGGAAGATGAGTTTTTGGTTGGTATCGTTTCAGACATGTTTTGCTTTTGTCCATCATCCTGTTTTCTTTCAATTTTTTGGGTAGGACTGGGTTTTCTGACCTGGGTACAGGTTTGGAATCCTAGAGATGCGTGCACAAATCGACCATTTGGGGCCTTGAATACTAGTATGCTATGTTATTCCCCGTAGTTTATAGTCTTCAACTCTAAATGCATATGACTGTACAGGCTCAAAGGGGTAAATGTTAGTGTGACCTGCGGGTAAGATATGAGTACACATTCTGGTGTTAAAGCCACATGTTTAGTAGGTTGTTTCAATTTGTTCCACTTCTGTTGGGTCACATAGAGGTTAACTTATAGCTTCGCTACGCACCAGAGTCATCGTCACTTGGGTAGATGTGTGAAGAGTGATGTTACAAAGAAGTATTAGAGCAATGGTTCAAACCTCTTGACCAGATGAAGCTAAAGGTTCACGAATTTAAGTTGGTTTCTTGTGTGTTTAGCATTTCCATATTCATATGTGCTTGTTGCACCTGTTTTTTTGCTCATGGTGAAGTAGTATCACCATGTAAGTGTTGATTGCATAATAAGCAATATGTTAATGCGAGTGTATGACTTATTGCAACAAGTGCTAGTATTGTTTGCGACACACCTTCTTACATATTGTTAAATATTGCATATGATTTATTGTTTATATTATGTCATATATCGTCATGCGTTCAAGTTGTTTGTATGCTTTTTATGTGATGTTATGTGATATGCATTGTCATGATTGGTCATATACGCTATGGCATATGTCAAGTTGCAATGGTTTAAAAGAGTTTTGTGCATAAGGTCATCAGACAAGCATTAGGTCATCATGATGACATATGTTATGATACTAACTTGTTGATTAAGATAGAGCAGTGAGATGTAAATGATCAAAGTGACAGCAAAACATTGGACTTAGAAAAAAGCATGTCACCATATGCTTGATGTTAAATGTAGGTATGTAGGTTAAGGATTGTTATATGTATTATGATGGTGAGTATTCTTTCACCATTTACGTTATGGTTACACACATTATGGTACTAGTTTATTAGTGCATATATGGTATATAAAAGGAGAACATAAATGATGACAACTTGTAGCATGGTCAAGTAAAATAGCCAAGTTAGATAAATTACATGCTGTTGATGATCATGATATATACAAATTGGTGCCGTTATATGGTCATGAATTGATGGTTAGGGTTACCAAATCGCGTGCATGAGTCGCACTCAATTATGACAATGCTGTATTATGTTTATACAGATCGTACACATGATTGCATATGAATGACACCAGCTTATGATTTTAGAAAGAACATGCTAGCCAGATACTATTAAGGCATCAAGAAACTATTTATGATTGCTGATATTGGGTCGATCACAGCAACTAGATTAGTCATAAAGGCATACCTATAAACTTCCTAGATACATTAAGGTATGATATTGCTTAATGCATCTTGTACTTGAATGTTTGATTATGTCGCTTATTTGGTGTTTGAGTCGTGTCTATTATGCTCATTTATTGTTGATTGTTTTATTAACGTATGATATGAATTTGTATCCACAGATTACACAATGGTTAAGGGACCGTGTTTCTTCCTAAGAGGTCACAAAGTTCAAAACTAGAGGAGGTGGCAGAGTATGTATGCTCATAGAATTAACCAAACAGTTGCATGGAGGTATTCCTTGTTCCACAAACAAGGGTACCATACACCAATTCTGTGTTTGGCCCGCCGCGACTAAAAATGTGATAATAACAATAATAAAGGAATGATATTGTTTTAAGATGGTTTTACTAACACATCATGTGACGAGATAGATTATAGTAATTATATACATATGAGATAGTTGTAGTATGGTGATTTTGATTACTACTTGATTATGGTAATACGGTTGTTAGTCTAGGTAAATGTTGATTTTAATCGATAGATATGTTATATTGATGTTGATACATACACGAGCATGTACGTTTAAATATACACAAACATGATTGAAACAAGGTAAGACAACTATCTTGTTGTTATGTTTATGTATGCATTGACATTTATGTGTTTATGTATAGTAATATTTATGTGATTGCATGGAAAAGAGATCACTATGAAATATTTGAAAAGGATCAGTTGATATTTCTCAGAATCATTGGGAACCCATGATTGAGCGGTATTTGTTTTAGTCTTGTGCTTTTTCGTCCTTTGTGTTTTTTACCAGAATCAGGTTTGTTTATGTCTATTATATGCTGCTACTTCGTTTGCTTGGTATTTCTTTTTTGCTTTTCATACTTTCTTTGTTTTTTCTTCGTTTTTTACATTTGCGTTTTGAGAGTATTGGGAATTCCGCTTGTAAAGAGGAAGTTAATGAGCCAGATTTGTGTAACCAATGTGACGTGCAGCATCTAATATGAAACCTTGTGACATGTATATGAAACAACAAGACATGATACTATTGGACCAATGGTCCATTGTGGTAAATGACGATAACAATAATGTTTATATAAAAGGTGTCTTTTTAACTCCTATTTATCCTACTTTAATTATCAACTTTATATGATTTTTTATTTCAAGAGTACCACCATATTTAATTCAATTCATATAATGCTTTCCATTATGACAACGTTATAAATACAAGAGCAACAGATGTTGAAATGAAATTCAATTACAATGATATGAAATTAAATGTTTTAAATCTAATCATTCACTCAAAGAATTACTTATCAAGTGATGCAGATAATGTCTTTCTAAATTGAAGTAAATGAAATCAAATCGCATCAACATAAATCGAAAGTAGTAGCAATCAATTTCTTTACAACACGACCTTACACTCACATTAAAAAAATTAAATGAAACCTAATTAAATCACTAATGCTGCTAATGTTAAATTAGAAAAAGTAAATTACAGTATGAACATTTAAACTAATTAATTAAATGAACAACGGATTTATTTTACCTGAATGAAACCAGCGAATGAACAACAAACTTATCTAATGAATTGAACAACAACTTATTTAATGAACAAATTTTATCTAATGGATTTGAACAACAAATTAACAGCGTTAATCAAAATGAAACAACAAATGAATGGCGAACAAATCGAATGAAATAGCATGCTGAATGTTGGTTTGTCAGTTAACAACAATATACATAACAGATCAAGATTATTAAAATTGGAAAGGAACAACAACACAATTCAACAATGCAAATAATAAAGACTATAAAGCAATAAAACAAGAATTTGTTAAACTTGAAATCGAATGACAATAACAAAACCGCTACACAACCAATCGAAAGATAATAACAGCAGGCAGGATTCACTGGTACGTCTTTAATCGCTAGGTAAACACCATGAGCTACTTTGTAGAGCGATGATGGAATGACAACTAAATCATGTATTAACTTACAATAAAGACGCACAACAAATGTTTCCATTAAAACACGCAGAGTCAATGAAATTAGAAGTATTAAGGTATGTTTCATTGATAACTGCTCGTATTTTCAGGGTATTGCCTTTTATAACAACCTTGGAGACAATACAAGAAACAAAGATAAACTTTGAACAATGATCTTTCCTCTTTTTAGCTAACGTTCATCTTTCAGGTTAGAACAGTACACCTTGCCTTTATTTAACTATGTTATGATTGCGTTTTTGCCTCGACACGGTCACTGGAGGAACAATGTCATTTCGCTAGCTTTTTCCTTTCGAATGGTTTTTTTCCTACCTATTTGTTTTATTAGAATAAAAGACAAATTTTTAGCCACCATAATAAACATTAATTTTTGCAATTTTCTATCATAATCCTTTCAACATATAATAAAAGAGTTATGTTTAAAGGAAAAAGATAAAGAAAATATGATGCATCCATACTTTTCCAATGCTTAACACACCTTCTAAAGGTTACTCCTTTTCCATGTCCTCATGAAAAACTATAATTTACAAAGTAGTTAGAGAATAATGAGAGGTTACTAAGAGGTCTGAAACCATGATTTATGCCTAAACTCTTCAAAGATACATGTCTATCCTTCAGACCATATTTGGTTCATAGCCTCTGCAGATACTGTATAATAGACCTACATATATACAACTCAGCTAATATGGACCTTCTCAAGACAAAGAGGTTACTATGACACCAGTAGTTGGTATTTAATCAAATTTTTTGTAATTGAATGGTTTTCATTCGGCTATTCTAATTGAAATATTCCATCGATTTAGTCACATTATGTACCGTCTTCTAGCGGATAGAAAATATTCTACCTCATCCAGATACCCTTGTATGGGGTCTCAATGTTTGACTACACCCTCTTTTTCATTAAGTCACTAGCTCACAATTATAATGGTAACCGTCACCCCTAACTCAAAGGTTCAACCTATTTTTTTGCTTCCTAAAATAGGTCAGAAAATACTTTAACCCGTTAACAAGAATGAAACAATGTTGTAATTGACATCACTAAAGTTAATGATTTGTTCTATTTCTAATGCACAGCAATTAAAATAACCATAATAGCAGATGTCGACTTTATCTATGTTGTTTAGCAATAAAATTATAAAATCACTTACGCTTTAATTCCCATAGGCGCTTTAACAATTTCTTTAATTTTAACTACAAATATCTTTTCTAATAAAACAAAGCATAATTTTTCGTAGGCATCACACAGACATCTTGCATAAAGAACAGAAAGTGTCCATTTGATTCCCACTACTTTAATTCATTCTCACCTTTTCAACTTTCTTCGCCTTCGATATCTACTTCTAAATCTTCATCAAGGATTGATGTCCTTAATTGCTATTGTAACTATTGTATTTTCAGTCACTTCTTCTTCGAGCTTTTCAGCCCTTCCATCGTAAGTAGTTCCTTCCTGAGTTTTTCTATACTCATATTCTTTATCAAACATTTTTGGGTTGAATATCTACCCAAGTTTTTATTATAATGTCGAGTGCCTATAGTCTCAGGTTTTTTACCACATCAATAGAGTGCAAGACAGTGCTTCATTCTAACATATTTTTAAGGTATCAGACATTTTTGCTGAAATCGCGTTCATAGTAACGTCATTCTCACATTCGAATGAACATGGGGCTCTATTTTAGTTCCATGGCCTCTATTATAATCATTTGGATGGTTGGCCTTTCATTTTTCACATTCTTAGAGACTTTCCTTTTTTTACTGTCCCAACCTTCCTAGTTGTTTTACTAGTTTTTGGAGCTTTTTCTGTTTCTCCACAGCCTTCAAGTTCATTTGTTTTCTTTTCTTCCTTAAGGAACAACTGTTTTTTCGTACTTGCTGATTGGCCAGTATTTTCTTCTCCATAATAAATACCAAGCTTGTTTTTATTTTTTCTTGCTGGAGACACTTATGTTCACGTCAGCTACATTCCCAGGAAGTAACCCTAGTTGGTTCTATTAGAACTATGGTTTTATTTTCAACACTGTGTTCACATTCTGACATATTCTCGAGGGAGTAACCCGGCCTACCCGCCCGTTTCAGGGTTTTCTTCATTAGGCATTTCTAATCGTATCTTTATTGGGTAACAAATTGTTCCCCGTAATTGGCTCATTCCGTCGTTGAGGTTATTAAAAATCGAGGTTGTGTATATTCACTCATATTGGTCAGTACCTGAAGCAATTGGTCCTCCATAATGGACCTTTTGGTGGACTTGCAATGGAGTGTTTTCGAGGTGTCGCTTCTTTGCTTCATCTTCACCGGTGTGATTACTTTTCCCTCTTCACCGTGTGGTGACTTTTCTTCTTTCACCGGTATGGTGACTTCTTCAACGGTGCGACCTTTCTTCTGATTTCTTCTTCTTTCAATCAGTTATGGTGACTTCTTCTTTAGTCAGATTGTTCATTCTTCGAATCGGGAAATTAAGGGCTGTTGTCGCCACCGAAGAATTTCATCATTCCCCATTTCTCCTTAACCTAGAGACCGTCTTCGCTGAAGAAGTCTCTGCTATGCCAAAGAATTTTTTAATGCTTAAATGTAGGTCGTTCGGCCAATTGAGAATGTCATTCTTCCCAACTAGTTCTGCCATCGGCAAGGTCATAACTTCACTATTAATCGATAAAAATGGTATTACCACCATCACATGAAAGTGATTTTCTTATGCTATGGCAACATCATAATAAGAATGAAATATGCAATCCAATTTATTATTACTCTCGCTTTAATACTATTAATAACTTAAGGTATGGTCTTACCACATCCTTTCTTCCATCGCATGTAATGTAGCATTGTACTGCTTTCTTTTCGCTACTTATCCATGGTTTCAGTTGCTGTGGACTCTTTTTCTTCGAGATTAAGGTCCTTTCATCCTAAAGATGTCTTGACTTCGTTTCTACCTTTATGGGTCCATATGGGTCCTTCTTACCGGTAGACCAGACATTTTCAAGAATTACTTATCCATATTACCATATTTGCCTTTCACTATGAATAGCTTCCGCAAGTTCGTAACCAATGGCGCCATGAGGTTAAGCGTAATGTAGGTAGCATCCATCCCAATCTTCTAATTTCTGCGCAATATTGAAACTTGTATACCTATGGCTCATTGAAAATCGTCATTCTCCCATTCACGCATAATAATTATTAATTTTTTCACAAATACATAGAAATGGTAATGGAACAACACCTTGTATATCAGCATATTAACGTTAAACTTTGTTGCTTCTGAATTTGATGAACATAAGATTTCCACCTACAAGCATACGGTGGCATCCGCATCAAAGATGATAAGTCACCCCATCGACAAATAGAAGAGCAATGTATCGTGACAACAATTGGTACAATATGGAAAAGGTACATACTCATATAGATCAACAAATTATCGTGATTACTAAAAACTTATGCATATTTTGAAATCGCGAGTAGATATGTGAAAATGCTTGTGTAATGATTCTATATTATGAAAAGGACAAATTGATGAAAAATACTATGCTATTAATATCCACATAAACCATTATAATTTATTTATAAATAAATTTACATAAGAGGTTCCAAACAAAGGCTTAGGACATATCATTTGATATCGTATAAACATATAAGAAAAGTTATTATCATTATTGATTTGTGAAAATATGACTCACTATCACAGCTTATCGCTTGCTGTAGTGTCCAACCTTTACAAAGCTTTTTCACCCTCGAACCATTATCTTTATTTATGCCTAGGTGCTGTGTGATGTCATGATGGAGGTCACCGTATAGTTTTGAACCAGATGCTAATCACAATGCTATTCACCAAGAAGGAGTAGTAAAGGTGTTTACTCATGACGAGACCCTCTGCTCTGGCGACTCTTATTTTTATGAATTGTTTGCTGGATCATATCTTTGTGTGGTGGCTAATGGGAATGCCATTTACCCTCCTTATGATCATGGTAATACCAAGGAGACCCCATCTCTCCATCTTCCATATCATAGAATTTTTAATGCATAGAGATTTTTCCTTCTTTTTTCTCATGTAGCAGCCTTATTTATGTGTAGAGATGGCCTAAATACTCCTTAAGAGTAGAGATGGTGGAAGAAGCTGAACATATCAATAGATAACCATGCCCTTATTCTTATTCAATAAATAAAATCAAAGAGAGTTATGATTTATTTAGAAGAACCAAAATGATAAAGATAATTGATCATATTAATTTTAAAAGAAACAAAAGATATGATGTTGTGTCTTTCTTTTCTTATCAATACAAAACAATTTCTTAAAAATTTACACCTTTCTTGATTTGTTGATTCTATAAACTTAATTTTGTGTCCTTTACAAATTGTATGTTTGTTTTTAAAAGAGTCAGCGAATGATCCACAAAATTTCCTCAAAATGTTGTTCTAAAACAAGAAAACGCATTTAAAAACAAGCTGCTCAGATGGAACAATTGTTAACCTTGAAGAAAACAAACAAAAAAATTACTTAAAATGTTGTTCTCAAGAACAACAAACAATCGTAAAAAAAATTGTTTTTCTTTGAAAAGGGACAAGAAAACAAGCCATAAAACATGTTATTCCTTTTGAAAGGAACATCAAAAACAAGTTTAAAATGTTGTTCTTTGGAAAGAAACAAAATAGGCGAAAAAATCGCTGTTTTCTGGAAAGGAACAACAAAACAGAAAATACTATTCCTTTGAAAGAACAAAGCAGGCAGCAAGGTTTTTCGAAAGGAACAACAAAAACAAGCTAGTAAAACTGTTGTTCCTTCTGAAAGGAACAACAAAACACGTTGCAAGAGTGTTGTTCTTTTCAGCGGAACAACAAATCTATTGTTCCTTTGCATGAAAACAAAAAATAATTTCCACTAAATTTTTTGTTCTTTTTGAAAGGAAGAGAATGAACACAAACGTTGCCGTTTAAGAGGAACGACCGTTGTTCTCAAGAGGAACAACAACTCTGCTTTCAAATGGAACAAATTTGAGAAATAAAATCAGACAAAACAAGAAATTAAAAAGAAAAGTTTTCAGGCAAGTTTAAAAATAAATGAATTATTCATGATGGGTGCCGTAGGAGGATTTATTTCCTTCGTATGAAGAATCTTTCATGGTAGAATATTCTTTAAATTGTTTCTGGTAAAATTATTTCGTTATTGCTTTGCTTATAAAGTCATACCAATGATCGTTACGAAATAACTTCAAGATCCATCAATGTATTCAATGATGAAAGCACACATGTATCAGAGTCCTTCATAGGTCTCGTTTACTGGTGTCCTGGAGTTTTCTGGGAAACCGAAACTTAGAGTCATATAGAGTGCCTAATCTTCTTCAGGAAGATCTTCTTTAATGAGGGTACTGTGCTGTTGTTTTCTGTTTAATTAATGCACAGATAGAGAGCAGAGAGTCAATTTCATCTAACTCGTTGATTTATGTAATCTATGACCTGGGTTTATTTAAGTCCAAACCCACTCGAAGTTGTTTTTAATGTTTGACCAAAATTTATTGAAAGATGGGGTTTTTTCCAAATACTAATCGATATGGTGAATACCCAGTAGCATTTGCAGCAGCCATAAGATGCCCATAAGGTTTTCTGTAATTCAAAGCTCAAAGAATGTTTATGATGCAACTATTTTCCATAGTATAGACTTATCAATTATTTGTACTTACATGGCCATTTTCCGTGGTGGTATAATGATTTTAAAGTTGAATGTGAAGTTTTTTAATGTTGTTAGATTTTGTCATTTTACAAATGGTATTCAAGATCCTGTATCATTTTGTGAGGCCATAGCATTTGCTGTAAATATTTGGAACGAATCGTATTACAGTAGTCTCTCTAGTTTTGAAGAAGTTTCGCTTCAACTTCATTTAGTAACACTTATCATAACTAAAGATATATGTTTTCTTCATTTGATTGCAATATTAGGGACCAACAAAATTTGTGCCCAATTTCAAATGGTTTATCATAAACCGTGTTCAAATGCGACCGTCTAACATCTTGCTTCAGTAACTACTGCTAAAGTCAGACAAACTTTTTAGCATTTTAAAATTGGGAGAAGGTTAATAGACAAGCTGAAACTCAGACCAAATTTCGATTCAGAAATTTTCACCATGGCCCATCGTAAGTATGCTTTTAGGATATAAATTTACCTTCACAGATCATATCTTTGTATGAAATAGGTAATCCCCAACTAAGAGAATCGTAGCTGTACGACTATTTGCTTTTCATTCATTAATATATGCTTAGTAATTTACCTTCATTGCCAAATAATTTGCAACATCAACATACCATAAGTTCTCGCGTAATAATAAAACAAATGTTCATTTGAGAATCGATCTTCAACTGCTAACGCCCCATGGTTTTAAATTCGAGTTAGCAACTGCCTACATGATTCTCTTTTCTCGCTTTCCATCCTTTATTGCATTTCCAAATTCTAAGAAGAATCAAATTCCATCTTGTTACTCACCATTCAGAATAAAAGTTTATTTACAAAAATTATGGCAGTAGCATCCGTATATAAACTTCAAGACACCATTATATAATGTCTAAATTTATTTACGCATGTATTACAGCCTAAAAATTATTTTCAAATTGCTGCTATATTTTAATTCGCAGAGACAGATTTCAATAATATAATAAATTTCATGTGGTTTTTATCTTTCCGCCCAAGTACCGCTCATAATTGCAAACCGAGGCACGATGAACGCAATGGAAAATCCCAATTGTGGCCCCCCCAGCTCGAGTTGTCGATGTAAGCTTTTTCGTATCCTCAAAGCGTGGTCACATTTATCTCGCTCAATTAAAATCAACATTTCGTTAGTGTGTATAGAGGTGCAACTATTTATATCAATGATCTATAAATATTTATAATAAACTTAAAATCTTTGTAGCCACGTACTGTTGTGTGGTATATATTAACAAAAGTATTTGAATTTTTAGTTGACCTATATGTCCTGGCCCACTTAGGATATAACAACCAAGATGAGTCCTTGTCATCATCATGTGTACTTTCATGATTGCTGTGTCCTGTGTCAATACATTTGCAACACCTTTTCCAATGTTTCTAATGTTGGCCTAAAATCATCTCCATAAGGTGTAAAATCATCCACATACTTTATTTCTATTTATTACATTCATGAGACGTCGAGAATGGCCTCTTTAAAATGCATAGGCGTTACACAAACAAAGGGTAAAACCTCTCTAGAAATGACCCAAGGACAAAGTAGTCTTATTTCGTCTTCAAGTATCCGACCTGATTGTATCCACTAACGCTCATCTAAGAAAGAGAAGAATTTCTTCCGCTAATGTATTCAACACTCGTCAATGGTACAAGGGGAAAGTGGTTCTTCTGGTTGCTTTAAGCTAGTTCTTCGTATCTACATATCCTCCACCTTCCTATTATTTTTTGGCACCACCACTAGTGGAGACCCACTTTGCTATCGTATACTGGATAAACAAAGTTGACATCCAAAATTTTTTAGACCAGCCCTTTCAATATCTCTTAAGGTGAGGTTTAATTTTCATTGGGGTTGGTGAATGGGTTCAGTGCTTTTTTTTATATAAACGTGGCATACAATAACTGGGATCAATTTTTCTGTTCTGGGTAATCCCATGCAAAGGTCACGATATTTTTTTAGTAGTTGTTCAACCTCTTCGCCTGGTGACCCGTATTTTGTTAATGTTCAAAGTTTTTCCGGCTCAATCTCTATAGTTTGCTATTATAAATGTATGGTAGGTATTGATTGTTCTTTGATTTATTTCATGATCTTTCATTATCAAATGTTGTTTTGATTATGGGAGATACTGAAAATGATCCGATTGGTTGTTGATAAAATCACAATGATTTCATCCTTCCCTGCTTGATCTTAAAGCCCAGGGCATCTATGGTTAGTGGTGACTCATCGTTTTCGTGAGATATGGATACATGTTGTCTCTTTGTTTTTATTACTATTAGGTTTGTCACTGGATAAGAAAAGAATAAGTTTTGTTATAACCCCCAGCCATAGTCATGTTGCTTGCCTACAGCTCAATACAGGTATCATGTTTGTGCTGTTGTCCACCTAAGACCAAAGGTCCATTTAGTCGTTTTGTAAGTTACACCAGAACGAAAAGATGTCTTCAGAGTCTGGCGATACCATTACACTCGCAGGTTCTTCTAGCTTGACCATTGATGTCGTTCAAACGGTCAAGGTTGTTGTTGATTCAATGGATGTAATGCCAAGTTTTCTTTACAAGTGGTGGTTGTTAGGATATAAATCAGCAGCTCCAAATCAACCAAGCGTATTTGAAATGATTGGTTTGTCGATTTTCACCCAACATAGACTTTAGTCCTCATACTTTACAAAGCTCATCCCTGGTAGTAAGTCACATAGAGGTCGACTACTAGTAGAATTAAATAGTTTGTTCTCCTTGGCTTTACATAGTTACATGATGGTTTTTTCATAAATTGAATGTCTTGACAGCTTTATGAGTGGTATTTTTATACAATAAATTTTTAGTTCTTCCAAGATCAAAAATTAGATGCTCTATTGGGACAAGGTGGCATGACACCACCCTTGGGAATGGTGTGAGAAGAGGTGCTGTCGTTGTTCATGAGTTTGTTCTTGATAACCACACATCTTTTGGAGTGTTTGTTCTAAAGGTAATGTGATTTTCAACTTGAATATTTTTGTTCTTCCATTCTATTGCTACCAGACCTTAGTGCTTTGTTGTTGTTGTACCTTTAACTCTCGCTTTCTAGTTCCGTGCTTCATTGTTTTGAATGTATTGAACCACCATTATTAGGGTTTAGTTGCTGGGCTAGGAGTTATGATATTATGTTTTTTCGGGATTATTGGTACTGCATATAGCCGGCATATAGTGAGGGATATAGTCTCTTGGTCTCCATGAAGGTTGATTAATAGATATTTTCCTACCGTACCCACAAAGTCTAACTCCCACGAGGTTGAGACCATTGTAATGATATGTATGATTTTTCCAAATGGTGAACAAGGGGAAAATTTTAACAATTGGTTTTGATTTGTTTGATTTGCCATGGTGGTGGTGTAAGTCGTAAGTCGTACAATCGAAAGGTGGTTTATTTTTTGCCATTCCATTATAGGCTAGTTTGTTATCATATCGTGAGACCTATGTTAAGAGTGATGGATCAACGAGCATGTTGTCGAAGTGTTGTATTTCGATGGCACCCATCGAATAAAGAGCACATGTCTATTTTCCACTTTTTTTAAATTTATCAACTTAGACAGAGTGGGCAACCCTTGTTGAGCATCTTTTGTGCAGACAAGGTTGCAATTTAATCGTATCCAATGGGTACCTATGGCTATGTTTTTTCACATCCAGAGTGGAATATTGCCAAATTTTTGTTCGATTCTCATTGTTATTAGTTTGCCAGATATCAAGTCGTGCTATAGAGTCCTTAATGCTTTGAAATCTTCTAGTAGATTTCTAATTTTTAAAGTGCTACCTCCGTTCCAAGTCTTGCCATCTCTCGTGTTTGGTGTCACTGCTCATCGGTTTTAGTCTTATGTCGCCTAAACTCCACATAAATTAATAATGTCAAAGAAATTTTCTTGATACATATCGCCTTTTCTATGATGTTTAATGTTTCAACTTATTGTTCCTTCATATCCCTTTAATTAATGTAGTTTTTTAAATACATTATTAGGTAAGGTAAATATGCATATATGCATTCTGAGGTTTTAATATTGAAAACGTTTTTACATATTTTAGTGTTTCTTTTTAGGTTTTTTTATCATATGAAATATTTTCATTTTTAATTCCCCGACCCACAACAATAATCCCCGATATTTCTTTAGAAAAGTTAAAATATCCCATCCAAATATTTACAATACTCATCTCCAACCCCATAAACCATCGTAGAGCCGTTTATTTAATGAACGAAATAATTTTTAAATTTTCAGACCATCGGTATAAATATACCGTATTAACAGCACCCATCCAAAACATAAATGCATATGATTCTGGGATGTTAAGCTATGAAATGTAGGGATATGTCGAAGAGGAATGGCCTTGATAGGTGCTATTAATTGCGTGTTCAATACCGTAGGCTATGCTATGTAGTTTAACAGTGGTTGTTTGTCAGCGGCCTGACTGGAACATAAAGCAATACCTCTCGGGATTTCTAGAATTATTCCTAGTCACTTAGAAGGACAGGAATGACCTTGATAGCACTTCTTGTATAACAATGAGGCACCTTGTCGTACCCATTATCCGAGGAGATTCAGTTCAGCTTTAAGCTTTAATGATGTTGAGCAACAAACACTATTACCGATCAAATAGGTAAATTTCAACTCAAAACGGAACCCCAGCTCTAAAAAGTCTCTAAAAATATGAAAACACCCTCAAAAAAAATCTTCTGTGTCTTTCGAGAACGCACTTGAGCCAAGGTCAAATTCAACATTTTACAAATTACAAAAAAAATTGTTTGTTGAAAGCGATTGAAAATACCCTAAAATAAAAAACCAGCTTGAGTTGAATAATTTAAAAAAATTAAAGCAATTTCTTATACTTAAATAATGTAATTAAAGACAACATATGTATATTTTTTAAAATCGTAAATTTTCAACATTTTTGATAGATGATGTTAAAAGATAAACAAATACATGTCCTAAGGGTTTATCATTTTTTTAACAATTTTCATCCATGTTGTTAAACATAAAATATCTTGATCAAACAACCCCAAAATTGTAATTATTGTCAACCATAACCTTTAAGATAAAATTTGTACACATAAAACCTTTAATGACAAGTTGTAAATCTAAAGTTTTAACTTTAAGTGTTCAACATATTTGAACAATGAACAGTGAGAACTATAAGACCTAACAATTTAAAATGAACAAGTAAATGAAAAAATTATCATCGAATTTAAAAACAAGTAAGAGTAATTTTAATTAGCGATAAAACTTATCTTTTTTTCAAATCTTAGCATAAGACAAATTTTCTAAATATAATTTCAACTAAAACCTAAAAATCAAGAACAAACAAAGGTTATGTTTCCGTTGACGACAATAATTATTAAAACTTTAAAAGTATCTGTACCAAATGGTAACAATATGTTGATTGCTAAATACCAACGATAATTTAAAATTAAACATTAGTTTTCATTTTCTTCTATTTTACTTGCAATTAAAGGATCAACATCAGTATACTGAATATACATAAATTATTTTTGTAATTCATTGTTACATTGTAGATAATTTAAAGAAATGAATTCTTCATAATTAAAACATATAATCCAACAAACAGAAATGTCTTGCCAACCCCAAGAAAGAGATATGAAGTCAAAATTTCTATTTCGTTATTGCCAAACACTAATCATATAAAGTGTCTTAGATAATATTCAAATTCAAATATAGGTTCCGCACACCATCATAATTCATATCTTCAAATGAATGCTCTCAAGGCAGATGAAGATGATCCATATTCTTCTTCTTTCATCAACTAGTGCCCATCCTAGCCATGCCAGCATTCACCATTTCAAAGTTCAAAAGTCTTGTAGATTCACGCCTACATTTCGCAGTAGTCCCATTTCAACAAGAATTGTTCGTAGCGTTTCTTCGTAAATATTTATGGTCCTGTAACCAAAGAGTCTTCTTTGTCAAATTGAAGTCATACACAAGTATGTCATCATCCTTCAATTTTAAGCATATCCGTGGTGAAGTACGATCATATTTGTGCCCTTTCTTTTTTCTTCAAGCCAATTTTTTTCCACTACCATCTCCTTTCGCTTGCATACCATTGAAAGGGTGGTATCATACATACCAATGTACATCAATAGTCAGAATTTCTTCATTTTCATTAATGATTTTATAACTTTGGCAATCCAAAATGATAGCCAAGGGGACCTTTCATCTGCTAACATCAATATCACGCAACCTCTCATATCCCGCATGTAACTCGTAGGGCGTCTCTGCTTCACGCCAGCACTTGACTTTCTAGAACCAATATAGATTTCTTCTTAATTACAATTAATAGCTTGAGGCTATTGTTGTTCAACATTGTGTTTCCAATGTTAATGTTCATTTGCATATTTCCGCCGCAAAGGATTCTTTCAAAATGTATCCCTATTTACCGATTCGAAATCATAATACTTTGATTACCGAAAGATCACCAAATCGAATCAAGAATATCGTTATCTATATGTATCTTCATTACACTAATTTCTGTATATCTGTATTACTATGTCTCTTCGCCTGCATTATGGAGTTCGAACCCATCGTAATAACAATATATTTGATGAAAATATTGGACGTCTTGAATGAAACGCAAAACGTTAAAACCCTATGATGGTCCCCATTCTTCAATAAAGGAACACGTTCTGGTTATGTTATTCCATCATTTTTGGATACGAAATTGATGTCAGAAGCTAATTTCATGGCGTTTTTTCAATGTACTTCTTCCTCACCTGTGATTCAAAAAATAAACCTTTCGTATGTCAATAGTTTCTTCCAACACATGAGAACAGTTTCAAGAATGGTTTATTTTAATACATTTTAATTAATGATGTAGGTTCTCAATAATTTTTCTCCTAAAGTTACCTAAACAATTAAATATTTGATCAATATGGGATCATGAGTATGCCTAACAAGAAGGAACCAACCTTATCTTTAAAATCCCTAAACTAACGAGCATGTTTAGAGACACCAAAAGAAACTTGATTTTTTTTTGCTTCTCACGACTCGTGTTGCTTAATTGTAAAGAAAAATTTAAGTGAAGAATCTTGCACAATGAGTAACTACATATATCATGATTATACATGGTTAGATTGGCATCATCGTGAATATGCTATTTGGAGTCAGGTGAAAACTTCTGAAAACATCTTTCACAATACCATACAACCAAATCAAGAACCCATTGAAATTTCTCCTCGATTTTTTTTATGCTATTAGCAAATGTGGAAGAAGTGTTTCTTTTTGGTCCATACCATCAATTATCAATCCTACATATTTATTTAAGATGACCGTAATACTTCTTTCGGCGTTTACGTGCCTTGTCTTTCACTTGTTTGTCGATCATGGTTATCTCTAAAGTTTCAACAACGGAATCACATAAAATAAAAGAAACATATGAATAAATATATTTTCATGTTGATAAGCATTTAAATTTTTAAACAACAAGCCTTGAAATACTTATCTTTTCTCGCCTTGACACGATCTTTTTGCTTTAAGATAGCTAATATGCTACAAACTCATCCTTGTCTTTAATACGACATTGTTGAATTCAAATTTTCTCCATATCCTTAAATGTTAACATGTAATAACCACTAATTCTTCAACAAATTTTCTGATAAGTTATTTGTATAACATGAATATTTCTCTTTGCCTTTAGAAATTATCTAGAATATGGCTGTGTCTTTATTTACATACATCATGACTTGAAAAGAAGTTTCATCCGTTCAGCAGATTTTGCAAACAGCCCCACCGCTTATAAACGTGCTTCCCATTAATATGGGATCCTTTCAATTCATCTCAGATTCTCAATAAATGACAATTACCAATTGAATACAACATTTTGAACGCCGCAGTTAAAATACATTCCCAATATGATAACGGTAATCACATTTGTAGACGGTATGCAACCCACTAAATATGAATTTTTGTACAAGCTATTCATTGACATATATGTTTTCCTTTTTCCAGCAAGGTTGAAATCATATTTTTCACAACTTTTCTAATATTCATCAAATCAAATGAACGCATAACTTTTTGGTTTTAGATATTTTTTGTCCTCGCCTTGTATAACTCGAATGCTTTTGGATTGATAATAGTGTCTACCTTTACCCTATGCAATATTTTCGTACCGCTCATCATTCCATCATCTCAGAAAAAAGTAGTTTCATCACCATTAGAGTGAACATTCCACTATCATCATTCTCAACATAGTTAAGAACGATCAACATCATTGCATGGAAAATTTTCTTAGCATCATCATTGAAGAAAACATTTTCACAAGAATCATCAGCATTAAATTTCACCAAAAGAAATTTTTAACATCTTGACCCATGCTTAAATTCTTCTCGAGCATCTAATTTTTCATCACCGCGAGTGTTCTTGAAAGAATACCAGAGAAAATGCAATATTTCGGGATCATAGTTTCAAAATTATCATTTGCAAGAAACTTAATTTCTTCCTTCCCATGGGAAAGGTTTTCATAACTTGGGATTGCATATGAAGTTTAAATTTGTATTCAATAGAATTTCTTCATCCTCGCTTCCTCCTTCTTTGATCAAGCTCATAACTTAGGATTATAGTATACAAATTTGAATCTATATTTATCGAAATTTTTCATCCCCCTTCATCAAAGGATAAATTATAATCGTTATGATTAGATGAAGCAAATTTAGCTAAAATTCACTGCTCTTCATCACAGCTGCATAATCTCAGGATGGGGACGGCGATATTTTTGACAAGTAAATTATTCATTCCGCTTTTCCTCATGTATACCACATAATCTTTTTAGGATTAGACAAAGTGCATATTTTGAATTTGCAAATTCTTTTCATTCTTCATCTTCATAGCCGATATAATCCTTAGGATTAAGATCGGCGGAAATTTTTTACTCGAATTTTTTCTTTTCGTCTTCTTCATCAGCAGTTTATTAATCTCAGATTAGGACTATGAAATTTGATTGTAAATTTTTCATTTCCTTTCATCACAGTTAGCATAATTTTGACTGGGATGAAGTGATGTTTTGACCAAATACGCTTAATTTCTTCTTCATCGCTAAAGCCATAACTTTAAGATTAGGATCAATTTGATATTTTTTGACCGAACACCATACCTTCTTTTCATCGTTGGTGTTGGCATACCGCATTAGGACAGAGATATTTTAATTTGCCGTATTCTTCAATACCTTCTTCATTTGTTGTTCGCTATTAACCTAGATTGTTTAAGCGGATATTTTTCATCTCCTCTTTCATCAATGGTGTCTCATATCCTCGGGATTAGATCAAGAAACTTTTGACCGAATTTTTTCATCGTTTTTCATTACCTGCTTTCATAATCCTTAGGATTAAGAGTAAGTGGTAACGCGCTTTATTTACGTAAATTTCATTTTGGTCGCATCATCAATTTGTTTCATCATTTTAGATAATTCACTAAGTCGACGAATTTTCTATTTACAGAATCTAACCTTTATATTCATCAATTCAGAGTTGTTAAAGATTTAAGATGTTGATGTTCCGTAAAGAAAAACTTTCAAGTATTTAAGAAAATCACGTGCTTTCCAACAAGAATAGGTTGAATGATACAAATTTTCTCCTACCTACAATACATACTAAAGATCGAAAATTTCTCCAAATTTTCCAAAAAATTCGCGAAAATTAACTATTGTAACTATAATGACTACATGTAAATATTTTAAATTTTTATTTTAAACTTACATTATATTCATCTAAAATATGTTTTTAAATTTATTAACACACCTTATTCTTCAAATACTTCACCATACTTTCTATTCTAAAATATCCACAAAATATTCCTTTTTTCACAAAAGGTTTTCAAACTAAAATAATTTTCTTATTTGAATGGTTTAAGATTGATCACATAAATATTTTCATAAAACAATAAATACGTAAACATTAACTATTTAAATTATAATTAACTACATGTACATATTTTAGATTTTGAAATTTAATCCCATGATTTTTAAAAATATTGATTATATGTAAATATTAACTATGATAACTAAATACAAATATTAACTATTTATCTACAATATTAATATACCAATCATATGTGTTATCATATTTAAATTTCTAATTTAGATTATATTTCAATTATTCAACATTCAAAGATACGTAAACATTAAATAAATATTAATTATGATAATCTTACATGCAAATAATAAGTATTTTTTAACTATAGTATGAACTATAATAAATTAAATATTTTAAATTTGAAATTTTAATCCCACATTCATTAAAACAAGAACCAACCGTATAACATATCATTATTTAAAAGGAATGATTGTTTCTATTCATCACATCACATCAAGCTCGTATTTGTTAGAGAAAATTTCTCAGGTGTTGCCATACTGGTAACTTTATGGAGGGTACTGGTATTGCATCGACGCATAAAATACCATTGGTAATCTTGTGGAGGTGTTGAACAGCATTGCATCATGAAGGTATTGCATCACATCAGAGGCATTAAAGTTGTTGTTTGTAACCCAGATAAGCAATAATGGTGACAGCGGCTACATTTCAAAGGTTTGTTCGTCAATTTAGAGATGATTTTGGGAAAATCTTGTTTTTCTATAGTTTTTTTCAATGAAAACTATTTTTTTGTTTTTAGTTCAAAAACCGATTTTTTATATTTTTTTAGTGAAGAAAATGTACAAAACTAAATTTTTTAGGTTTTAAGAATAAAGATTTAGATTTTTTTTTTTAAGACTTATAGTTCATTTACACATAAAAATCCATAAAACGTACCATGCACATAAAAAAAAAGGTAATATTATAAATATTTTTATTTTTATTTTTTTTATCATAAACATATCATGATTCATTATTTAATTTTTTTTTTATTTGAGAATTTTTTATTTTATGTCTTATTTTATTTTATTTTTAATTTTTAAATCTTTGTTTTATTTTTTAAATTTTAAATCTTTTTTAATTTTTTTTTTCTTTATTGTTTTATTATATATATATATATATATATATATATATATATATATATATATATTTTTTAATTGTGTTGTGATATATATATATATATATATATATATATATATTAAAACAAATGTTTTTTTTTAATAATTTATTATATATATATATATATATATATATATATTTTAAATTATATGATGTTTAAAAACCAAACATTATTGTGATTTAATAAATTGTTTTTTTTTTTTTTAATTTGTTATATTTTGTTATTATTAATATTTTTTTTTTTAATTAATAAATAATGTCTTAAAAATTATATTATATATAAAAAAAAAATCGAAACTAAAAAACAAAATTAAAATTCTGTGTATTAAAAATAAAAATAAAAATAAATAAATAAAAAAAAATTAAAAACAAACAACAAAATAACGCTACGCGGGCCGGCCAATAAAATGGGAGCTACTGCCAGCGACAACAGAACAAACCGTTCTCGGCCCCCCAACCCCCTCCTCGACCCCTGGCTTAGGTTCTCAAGACCGTAAAAAAAAAAATTTGTTTTTTAAAATTTTTATTTTTAAAATTTTAAAATTGTTTTTTTTTTAAATTTTTTTTAACAATTTTTTTTTTTTTTTTTTTTTTTTAAATTATTTTTTTTTTCAATTTGTTTTAACAAATTTTTTTTTTTTATTTTGGTTTTTTTTTTATAATTTTATAATTTTGTTTTTTAAATTTTTTTTTTTTTTTTTAATAATTTGTTTTAAGAAAACATTTTTTAATTTTGATTTTTTTAAATTTTATTTTGTTCTTAAAATTATTTTTTTAAAATAATTTGTTTTAATAAAACAATTAAAAGTTCATAGAAACATTGTTATAAATATAAAAAAAAAATTGTTATATAAATATAATAAAAACATTATTATATAATAATTGTTAAAAATTTAAAATATATATATATATATATATATATATATATATATATATATATATCAAAAAAAAAACCATTAAACAACAATTATGTTTATTTTTTAAACATTATATAATTAAAAATATAATAATAAATTAAAAAAAAAACATTTGTTTTATTATAATAATATAAATTAATTAAAAAAAAATTATATAATACAATTAAAAAAATAATAATTATATAATATTATAACATTTGTTATAAGTAAATAGTAATTTTTTTTTTTTTTTTAAATATTAAACACAAACTCAAGTTTAAAATACTTCGTTTATTTTTTTTTAAATTATTTTTATACAATTTAAACACATTTTTAATTTTTATGTATTCAAAACATATTATATAGATATATATATATGATTTATAATATTTTTGCTTTTAAACGAAAATTTTTATAGTTAATTTATCGCTAATTTCAAATTATTTAGTTTTTTAGAAATAAATTTGTTTATTAAATTTATTTTTATCCATGTAATATTTTTCCATTAACCAATATATATATATATATATATATATATATATATATATATATATATCAGAAAACGGTATCAAAAAATATTTTCTGGAATGTTTTTGTACTAGGGCAAGAACTCCGTAACTACGCATAAAGCGCTCCTAAATTTACTAAGAATAGCCCCAACTACAAATGCGAACAACGACCATGGATAATAAATTTAAATCTAAAGTTGCACGGAACGACTATGATAATTACGATTTAAATAAGTGATATTATATTGTCGTTAATAATAAAAGTTTTCATCTGTACCGTGTTCATTAAAGCTATTTCCGATCAAAATAATTTAGAACAGATAAAAATCGATTTTCATGGTATCTTGAAGACAAGGAATGAGGAAGCACAGACATACATTCATCCCTCTGCTCAGTGGGTATGATTGACTTAAATGAGTAATATGATGTGACAAGGCAGGGCACGTGACATATGTATGGTCCCGAACACAAACACTATTTATGTTTCAGAAGTGGAAGGCTCGTAAATGTGAGAAGGTTAGATATCGTCTATCAATCGTCAAGTACCATGGTATGAAATAATCAAAATTTTCTTAAGAAATAGCAAGCAAATGCAACAATATTGTAAGTATGCTTATTTTTTTTTGTTTCTCTATGCATTATTGCATGATGATTCAATTTTTATAAATCATTTATCATCGACATGTTTTATTTTGTTTCATAGGATTTTGTTCTTAGCTCAAACATGTTTGATGGTATTTATATGTTGGTGTCAAATGTTGGTGATGTGATCAAAAATGCACAAAGACAAAGCAGTAGTGAGATTAACAAAGAGCACATTCGTGACACCCAGTCAGACAAGAGGGGATCAACGAAGAGTCACTAAGGTGGTCAACTTAGTAAACTTAAACATGTTTTTTGAAGGTGCCCAATACAAGTCAGTAAAATTATGACAGAATTAGTGGAGAGGAGATGAGAACTATTAAAACAAAAGAAGAAAACAGACACACTAAAAAGAAAATTGCCAAAGATCTTCGTACTCTGCGAAGGAGAGCTTTCTCTGTTTTATAAAAACCGATATGTTATCCAACAAGACTAGAAATATTGGTGAACCTATAAAAGCCGTGGAGTGCAGTTGAAGAACAAAATTGAAAGTTTCATCAAGTAAGAGAAATTACAATAATTGTACGAATAGAGGATGGCATTATTAAAAACAAAACAAAATGTTATTCGACAAGAGTTAGAGGTTATCAAATTAATTTAAAATAAATATTTGCGCTATTGTTAACTAATTTATGGTTTTATTAATGACAATTCAATATCAAATTAGAAAGGTCGCATTTACATATAATCGAAATATTGTTTGTGTTCAATCCATAATAAAGCATGTGGTGATTAGGTGGTTCTTGTTGATCCAGTTGTGTTCCTGAACAACAAGCATTTGACAAGAAAAATATCGTTTTGATTATAACATGTAATTGGAGAAACCATTCAATAGAGGCTAAGAGACAATTGATTATGTATTATCCTAACAATTATCTTTTTCAAATAGTGAATGTACTACTTATGTCATTAACAAGAAATGGAATCAGTTAATAAGTATGGGATCATAATGCAGACATTTATACAGTAATGAAATGATCATCCAAGCGGTCATATTATTCACATGAATTCATAAAATGTCATGATAAGACACAATAGTGTAGTACTGAAGCGAATGTTTAATGGAAACAGTTATCAAATTTATGAAAAAAGAAAAAGATGGAAAATTGAACAACCCTTCAGAGAAGGTATAATATCGCCATCAAGATGAACTGGGAGGTATGATTTGATTGAGGAGATTTTGATCAAGGGGAGAACATCATAAAAACTTGTTGTTAGAAAGATAAACCCAATATACCAACAGTATGGGGTCTCAAATGTAACAGCCTGCAGGATATACTGTTAATCTTTTTGGAGAAATGCATGTGGTGATGCATAAACAATAAATCAAGATTAGCCTGCAGTGAAGTTTTATGAATTATGTAATGAAGAAACAAAGGCACCTGCACAAGTTTCTTGAATTATTTCTTTCATTATAATTTTATTTAAGTAAAAACATATTGATGTTGGTAGAATTTGTTGTTATATATGTCAATATATTAATGCTTTTTAACTTGATTATTCAACAAATTTTTATGAAAATACAAGAACACATGGTTAAATGTTGAATGAAGACAGCTTGGGATGATGTTGTATTTAACCACCAGGAGCAAGTTTACATCAACACTA
Organism: Pinus albicaulis; assembly: GCA_034641835.2. NCBI lineage: Eukaryota > Viridiplantae > Streptophyta > Pinopsida > Pinales > Pinaceae > Pinus > Pinus albicaulis. The sequence goes on from JAXQQM020058273.1 coordinate 89,811, forward strand.
AAAAGAGTTTTTATATTGCATTCGTTGCTGTGTATGTTGATTTATAAATTTATTTTATCTTATTTTAACTATTTTTACTTTAATACTTATACATATTCATATATATATATATATTTTTGTTATTAAAGATGCTTCTAAGAAGGATGAAATGATACCAGACACTTTCAAAGCATTATTGAAAAATTAAGATGGAGAACATGAGAAGGAAGCGCTTCATGAATGTTGAACTAGATCCTACTCTTAATTGTCATATTTAGCGAGCCTTTATTAAAGAACTAATATCAAATAATGCTACAGACCGAAGACATTGCATCACTAATAATTTAAAACAATATGGTCAGTTATTCCGTAGTATTCCTTATGTGGTTTACCCATACTGAATATGATATAGAACCACATACTTATCAAGATTTTAGTAAAGTGGTTACGAAGCTATGAAGTGACAATATCACCACTTTGCAATTTGGTGATATTTCATCTAAACACAACAATGTTATTATTGCCTATGTAAAGGCAACTCAAGGATGCAACTTATATGGTAAGATTTGAAAATTGTATGTTTGATTCTCCCAAATTTTTTTTTATTTATAAATTTAATTGAACTTTTACTACAAGTATTCAATATGAAAAAGTCAAATATTGTTTTTCCAAAGATCAATTATTATAATGATTGTGAGTTTGGTCCATGTTGAATGTTGGACAAGATTATAGCTATACATATTATTATGAATTTATAGACAAGAGTCATAGCTGCTATTGGTTTATGACGAACAAGAAACTAGTTACGAGGACAAGATGAAGAGACATAGTTAACATTTATCAAAACCACAAAGCATTTAATAACTATCTTATAGATTCAGTCCAAATGAAGGAGAATGGGTTTGATTTATTCTCGTGTTCAGTAAGTTTAATATACAAACTTAAATTTAAATATTGTTCTTTTAATTTTTACGTTTCAATAATTAATTTTCTTTCATTTTTTTGTGCTTGATGATTAGTGCAATACCAGTATGTTGCCTACTAAAAGGAAGAAATTTCATTTCCATTGAGAAAGACCTACCAATGCAAATTATTCAACAAAGAATTAACGCTCTTAAATTCTTCCAACGCGTAAGCATAGTTGGTTGATAGCGAGATTTAATGAATCATGCATGGAAAAAAGTAAAGGAACTTCAACCACCATTATATGTAATGATTGAAAGGGACCCTAAAGATTTAATGTACATGAGAGATCCATTGAAGAAGGTGATGACCAAAATGAAGAAGAAAATGCCAAAGAAGCTTCATCACTGCTTCTAGATGATGTTGAAGAGGTATTAGTTGATATTGTTAATGATGTTTTGTTATGTTTAAAAACAAAACTTATTTTTTTAGAACTATTAATCACCATTTTGTAATGTTTAGACTTCGATATTTTTTTATGAGAACAAATCTTTTTTTTTATGCAAAAAACATATGATTGCTATTATTTTTTATTACAAAATTCAATAAAAAATGTTGAAAGTTTTTCAAGTTTTACAGATCTCCCAAAAAATTAGCTTTATTTAACAGTTTTTCAACAAAAACCTTTAAAAGCAGTATTTTTTTGCATTGTATTTATATTGAAAATTGTATTTTTTTGTCATATGGCCCGTATTGGTTTTTTAGCTATTAAATTTTTGATGTGTACGAAAATTATTTAACAACACATAAACATGAAAATATAACCTGAAAATTGACCTTTTTTCCATCTTTATGTACGTGGAAAAAGCGAAGATATCATTACAAGTTTTTATTTTAAAAATATTTTTATTTAAACACAAGTACATAAAATGCACTTAAACAAACATCTCTGCTGCACAATAAATATATTAGAAAATCGTATAAAGCAAATCAACTTATAAAAAATCATGGTGATGATACACCACCACCATTCAAAAATCTAATACATAAAAACACCACTTAAAAAAAATTAGTTAAAAAAAACAAAATGAAAAAAACCCATGCTAAAACATGCTCAAATTTTTTTTTTCGATTCTCGATCACCACTTTTTCAAAACTGTGTGTTTTTCTTGATACTCAAAAAGTAGTAATACTTAGTTACCTATTTACCTGGTAATACTGTTAACACCTTATTTGGGCCGCCCACTATTTGGATTACTTCCAAGAGAGATTATAGTTCTTTCCTCTCTATTTTCCTTCAAGTGGAGATTACTAGAGTTCCCTTCTTGCAGAGAAATTAGGCGAGAATTCTCAATTTCTTGGGAATCTTGCTCAATTTCTTTTGTTTGGCTATGCACCTAAGCAAAGGCTATAGATGGTGACTCTATGGCCTGAAGGGAGCTAGTAGGTTGTATAGAAGTAACTTTTCTTGGTCCTACTAATGGATGAGATTCCGCTTTCTTAAGGATATCATCGATGAAATTTATTCACCCAAGGGTCACTGGTCCCTTAGGTTTTTCGGGTTTAGGAGGAATTTTGTTTTGTTTAGATTTTCCAGTCATTCAAAAAAACATAAGCATTCATTCCTACCTAAAAATTTCACTCAATTCTACTGTGAAGTGGGCTGATGAATGAGCATGTTCCTTGCTCTATATGCAGGCTATTACCTTCCGTTTTTAATACCTAGTTCTTCCCTAGCAGAGACAATCAAATGTACATTACTCTTTCCTAAATAGCTACGCTCTCCCCGACAATGACGCCAAAATCTAGAGGTATAAAAGGTGTCTTTTTAACTCCTATTTATCTCACATTAATTATCAATCCAGGTACGATTTTTTATTTCAAGAGTGTACTCAGTCTGAGGCTGCAATTCAATCTAAGAGTAATGCTTTCCAATATGCAGTATAGTGTTAGAAATACAAGAGTAAATGGATTCTTGGAAATGAAATCTAACTACAATGACATGAAATTGAATTCTCTCAAATCTAGTCATTCACTCAGCAATAATCAGTCAAGGATGCAGTAGTAATAATTATTTTCTTTGGCAACTGAAGTAAATGAAATCAAATAAGAACAAGAGAATCAATCTGAGAACACACGTAGAAATAACCAATGTCCTTTACAGTTTATGATATTACACTCCACATTAAAACAATTAAATGGAAACTGAACTAAATCACGAATGCTGCTAATGAAAGTAAACTAGGCAAGCTCTCAAAAGCAAAGCCAAAATCTTTCCGGGTATGAAATAAACTGTAAAATAATTAACTAAAATGAACAGCAGATCTATTTTACTAGAATTGAAACGCAGTAGAAATGAACATCAAACTCTATCTAATGGAATTTAACAACAAATTCTATTGAACAAAAAACTCTATCTAATGGATTTGAACATCAAATTCTATTGAACAACAATCCGAAATGAGCAGCAATCAGAATAGAACAGAAAATGGAATGGAACAACAACTGGAATGGAATATCAGATGTTGAATAGTGAAGCTCAGTTAAAGCATAACAAGATAAGTTATACAGGGATCAAGATTCTGGTTAAATTGGAAAGAAACAACAACACAATTCAACAATGCAACACACCAAGATTATAAAGCAATAAAACAGTAAACTATTAAACTTGAAACTGTAATTAAAATAAATTCAAACTGTCACACAACTATAATCGAAAGATAATAATACAAAAGAGCAAGAGGATCTACCAGGGCCGGGCGCTTAGCCGCTAGGGAAACACCGCTGAGCTACTCCAGAGTCAAGTGATGGAACGACAAATAAATCATGTATTAATCATGCATAATAGCATTTACAAACCGTCACTCTCTGCTTGAATCACGAGAGTCAATGAAATTATAGCATTACAAAAGAAGTTTCAATGATAATCGTTTTCCGATTTCTACAGGCACTGCCTTTTATAACAACTCAGCTGACAATACAAGAAACAAAGATAAAATTTGAATAGCAATCCCTCAGAATCGAAAGATCCTGAGGGATTCTCTCTATTTTCCTCTTTTAGCTAATGCTTCGTCTTCTTGTGCTGTAGCTGTGCTGTTCCTTGCCTTTCTTTAACTATGCGTTCTGATTTCATCCTTCTTGTCTGGATACGTCCCTTTGCTAGAGGAACAATAGTTAGTCATGCTTTAGCTTTGCCTTTCGAATGGTGGTTTCCCACTTCATTTGTTTCCTATTTAGAATAAAAGACAATCTTTAGCCAATTTCAGAATAAACATTAATCTTTGCAATTATATCATAATCCTTCAATATATCATCTTTCTAGAATAAAAAGAGTTATGTTTAAAGGAAAAAGATAAAGAAATACATGGTGAATTCATACCTTTTCCAATGCTCAACAAATACAAACATGAGAAAGGTAGCACAAAAGGTACAATGAATGGATCTGAGGTTTTATATGCCTTGACTATGTTGAGAACTGTTGTTCTCAATATTGTGCATACTATGCACACATAAAGGAAGTTCTCTTAACCCAAAGCCTGTGATATCTAGTAATTATGATGTGTTCATGATTATGTTGATGTTTATATATGTATAAATGTATGTATTTATGTTGTGTCTAACAGGGTCATGATGGATTGTGATAATTTAAATGCTAATGTTTATATATAAATATGTATCTATGTCATTGTCTGATAGTGTTGTCAGGGATCATTCTTGTTGAGGAATGATTTCTTATGCAGGTGAATGGCATGAAGAGGCTCATGGTCTTTTGAGGAATCAAGTGGCATAGTAGCCCTGACAAATCTATGAGGTGAGTATCATGTGGATATGATTTTATATTATGTGTTTATACTATGTTTATGTTATGGGCTGGTAACACTAAGAGATACAGCAGTGAAATTAAATCAGTGTGCTTTGCGACATGTTGGGATTAGTATGAATAATGGAGAGACACTAGAAGCAAGGTTTCTTGTGAGGTCAGTGTGTGGTCTATGGATGTACAATGTTATTTTTGTGTATATATTGTGCATGTTGTAGATTTAATGATTGTACCTATGGTGATGTGTAAATGTTGTATGTGTAGTATTGTATCCATATGATTTTGTGTACCTGTTGTATATGTGTTTTTTTGTGTCTATTGCATATGCAGAGCTAGGTATAAATAGTGTTATGTACATGTTGGATATGCAGTGTTGTGTACCTATGGTTTTGTGCCTATGTTGGATGTGCGGTGATGTGTACATATGGTGCTATTTACATGTGGTGTATGTAGTGCTATGTACATATGGTGTTGTGTGCATGATTGTACATGTCATGTTGTGTGCATGTGGTGTTATGTACATGTTTTCCATATGGTGTTGTGTGCAGGTGGTGTTGTGTACATGTCGTGCATGTGGTGCTAAGTACATGTAGTGTCATGTATATATCATGCATGTGGTGTTGTGTACATGTGGTATTGTGTTCACATTGTAGAGGTGGTGTGGTATAAATTTGGCATTGTCTACACATTGTGTAGGTGGTGTCGTGTACATGTGATATTGTGCACATGTCATGCAGGTAGTATTGTGTATAGGTGGTACTATGTACATCTTGTGCATACGGTAGTGGTATACATGTGGTATTGTATGCATGTCGTACATTCTATGTTATGGGCATGCGGTACTATGTATGTGCATGTTATAGTTGTGGTATCATGACATGTGTATTCGTTGTGTTATACTTTGTATATGGATATGTATTTTGTTGTGTTGTACACCAGATCTATGTGTATATGTTTGTTGTATCGTAGACCAGGTGTAGGTGTATATGTTGCATGCAGGTGTAAGCATATGTATTGTGTTGTATTGTACACCAGATGTCAGTGTATGTGTCATATGCTGGTGTGGATGTGTGTATTGTATGGTGTTGTAAGTCATATGTGGGTGTATTTTTTGTGATGTACAATGTGTGTGTGTGTGTATGTGATTGAAGAAAAGAAAACACCTTAGGTTCTTGCTGGGTGTGGCAAACGATCCGGTGTGTGTACAAAAAAACAAAGCTAGAAGTAAGGAGTGGTGAAGGATACATATCAGTGTTTTATTTTAGTATTGTTATGCATGTAATTTACAATTATGACTTATGATGGTTACATGTGATTTATGATTATGGTGTATGATTATTACATGCGATTCATGATTTTTTCCTACGATGGTTGGGTTTTGAGCTAACTAGATGTGATATTTTTATAAATGATGATTTGATCAAACAACTAGTTTGACTTGTGTGACAAAAAGTGAACAGAATTGCAAGCGTAACTTGTTGGCGGGCTACCAATGAGGTATGATTTGATGTTATTTCAATATATTTTGAATCTAAAGGAAATTATGTGCTTAGCAGAAGAAAACATGTAATGCTTGGTCTGGGATGGTTGAAATCGATTGCAAGAGCTAGCATCATTAGAAAAATAAATTAGAACATGCAACAATATATTGGTAAATAACTTGAGGAGTAGGTCCATTTTGGGACACTGGTACCCAACACCGCCCATTGATTTCCATGAGCATACTATAACAGATATGATGGTTTTAAGGCAGGGATATGCCATTTTTTGTATCTTCCAATGTGAATAAGCCTTGCCAAGGGATGGACTTCCTGAAATGGGGGTGCCAATGGAACTTGGAAGGTGTGCGACTGCATAAAAGGGGGTGACTGGATTGTCCAAGGGACTATGTAGCGAAGAAGGGAAGGTTGAGGATGGATTTTTTTAGTCATTAACATTGCCAGATGGAATCATATGCACATTGGGAGTGTCCCCTGGAAGAATGAGCCGATAATTATTCATTGAGAGGGCAACAATGCGAGATTGTAGCACTGGACATTAGATTCAGCTTTGACTTTGGAAATGGATTTGGGACTCCCTGGGAAGGAGGTGAATCCTGGTATTACTTTGAGGGTGGAGGTGTGAGCCTCTGGATTCACTTATTTTTCATACGAGCATCACATCCTTTTATTTTTTGGTTGAGAAAATGTACAGATTTTTATATTTTTATATTATTGTAAATACTGTATCAAGCTAGATTTATAAATCTCCATAGACAATATGCTTATTTGTTGGTTGAAGCGAATGTGTATGATTATGTGTGCTTGTTATTCTAAATATTTGAATGAGATATGCTATAAAACTCCAATACCCGGTATGATTGTCATTTTTTAGCAGATGGTCATTGTAAATACTGCAATGAGATATGTTATAAAGTTCCATGGGCAGTATGTTTTGTTTTTCATCGGCATTGCTAGTTATAGATGTCATTGAACACCGAAGACAGTGTTCCCCCAAGGGGAGGGGTGGGGGGGGGTTCTGTAACAACCCTGGTAAAAATCCATGCAAAAAAATTATAAGACCACAGTTGATGGGACACGTATTCCAAGTTGAATGTTGGTAAAAACATCCTTGCAGGTTTTCCTTTCAGTTATTATTGTTAAAATAAAATGGAAAAGGAAAAGACAAAGACTTTAGAAATGCATGAGTCATTAATGGATATTTTGAGAAATGGGAGGTGAAAGGTCATAGGTTGCATGTGAGGAGGAAAACGAAGAAAATAAAGGCCTCATTAATAAAAAAAATCTTCTGAAGATCAGTGGGTAAGATTTTTTCAGTGCATTTTTGGATCTCTCTCATTATTCTCTCTTTGTCTCTCATACTCTTGGATATTTAGATTTTTCTTGGAGCTCTTTTAGAGACTATGGAAAATTGGTGATTTGGAGCAAGAAGGAAAAGGAAGAGCAGGAAAATGCAAGTGGTCATCGGGATCGAGAACTAAAATGAGATTTTATTGTAGGTGTCAAGTTGCATGTATGTTTTCCTCACTATTTTTGACATGCATGGTATATGCATGTGGATTTTCCTAGCCTTGCAATTTCCTGGACATACATGGTGTTGTGGGTTTATTTCCATCGATTTTTTTTCTACTTCGTTCTCATGATTCCTTTAGCTATTGGGTTGAGTTATTAGTTCCTGGAGCCTTATTTGGAAAAATTCTCTAGAGCCCAAAGGACAGTTCTTGGGTTGAGTTACTAGTACTGGAGCCTTGGTTGGATAAACACTCTGGAGCCCTAAGTGGGTTGAGTTACTAGTCCTATAGCATTGGTTAGAAAAATTCTCTGGAGCCCAGAAACAACTAGGGTTGAGTTAATGGTCCTAGATCCTTGGTTGGAACGAATAGCATGGAGCCCTAGATTACCTTGGATAGAGACCAATCCGTGATGGTTGTGATGTCCAACCGTGAGGTGGAATCATTAGTTGAGGGTTGAGGTGTTTTGGCCATTGGAAGCCTTGGAATGGTTTCAATTGATGTGTTTGATGAGATCCCACATTCATACTCAGAATATGGCACAAGAATGATTGGTTGAAGTGAGTCTTGGCTCAACTAATCTATATTTAGGTGGAACACGGAAGTACCATCCCTGGTTAGTTTCTACATTCAGTAATGAATAACTCATTCCTTTGGTATTTAGTATGACAACATACTGGTTATTACTTGAATTCTATTGTTATTGTGTCCACTGTAATTTTTTTCTTATTATGCTGGTTAGAAGCATGTATTTTATCAGTGATGATGTATGAATATATCCATGTTTTTAGTTTTAAATGAATGCACAATGTATCTATGGTAAAATAGATTATATTGCAGCTAATGATGTAAGGGAGAAATGTTTCTTAGTGATTCTCAAATAAGTATGAGACCCCTGTGCTTAAATATGTTGTTTACACCTGTAGATTAAATGGTTGTGACATGTTTCAAATTTTTTTTGTCATGTCTAGGAGGGGTCTACATGAGTTCTTGTATATCTAATTACTTCCGTTTCATGGTCCTATTTTTATTTATCATCCATTAAGTTTTCATGAAGTTCTGGGAAGTGACCTGGGCTCTAGGCCTAAAAAGGTGGCTCAAATCCTGGAGATGTAGGCACAAAGGTGACCATTTTGGGTCCTAGCTACTAGCATGTAGTGTTATGGCTATGGCTATAAAGTTATAGCCCCTGAAATGCAGTGCTATGGTTGCAGATATGACTCAAAAGAAGTCAAAATTGCAGTGTGACCGAAGGGTAAGAAGCCTTGTTGGTTGGGTTACCTCTTGGGAGTGTTATGGTCGCTCTACAAGGTTTTTTGGTTGTGTTTTATGTTATTTCCACATCCTTAAGGTCACATATGAGGTTCAATCTCGATATAGTATCCTCTCGTCACATGTTTACCCCAGTTGGTCGGTTACTTGGGTAGATGTGGGAATAGGGTGTTACATCTATCATCTCCATCCATCACATGTCCAAAATGTTCCATGGTTTTGGCCCATACATCAATGGGTGCAAAACCCCAACTTTGGTTTCAAATCCCAAAAGTGACTCTTGTGGTTCTCCAACCTCCAAACCCTAAACCCTAGGGCTTGGAGTAGTTCACAAGCTACTAAAAAATCAACAAGAATTTTTTTCTCAAAAAGGAAATCCTAGAATATTATTATCCTATATTCTAATTTATTATTTCAGTTCCCATTAATGAATTCAAATTTTATGAGGTAACTTGCAACGATTCAAGATAAATTTGTAACCTTCTCAAACTAAAACAATCTATAGACTGCACACCGAAACTGCTGAAGAAAAAACCCACTAAAACTAATTTATTGTGGAAACCACAAACTGAAAAATTGAATTTGATGAAGTAAAAGAAAACTAGTCCTTAGTACATAATTAAATATGAAATTAAACTTATTAAATCACACACACCTATACTTAAATCAGTTGAAAGTGTGTAGTTTTAAGTGCAATCATACTTCATGTGTAACCATGTGATGATTGGATTAGCTTGAAGATTGCCTTCTATGCATTTGATAACATGACAAGAATATACAATATGAACATTAAATTCCATGAGATTTTTATACTTACACTTAAAATCTTAAGACTTCATCCTCTATTGATGTTTGAGACTTTTTATCACCAGTAAGAGGAATAGATATATATTGTTGAAAGACATAATTTTAAAACCTTGAGTGAACATATCAGTGAATGTAGTTGACCTCTCAAACTAGTGGAATTGGTAACCCAGTGGAATCGCCATATAGACAAAGTGGAGCCACCCGGTGAAAGAAATGCAAGCAATATAAATTGTCTAATCCTTGTTGACTAGAAAATAATAGATGTAATCGATTATCACTCTCAAGGGAAAAATATCTTCATTACGTCCCTCCCCGTAAATGGTGCCAAATGTTGTATTTTTTCTTGAAGGCATTTCTTGGTTGTGAAATTGTGCCGATAAACGAACTCTAGGTTCAAGCTGGCCCTTGAACTAGAGAGGTATCCCTTAAGTGCTATGAGACCTTTTGGTGTTCACTCTCACTAGAAAACAACCTATGAAGCATAATGGCTAGATCTAGCAGTTGTCTTATAGGGTGTTTGCTATGGGTTTCCAATCTATCTCTTAGAGAGGACTTATGAAAGTGCCAACATTCAGCTATGACATAAAAAATAACTAGAAATATTTTGATGGAGGAATGGAGGATAAATTAAATTATTAAATATATACATTGAATATCTAATTATCTAATCAAGAGCAAGAGCATGTAGAATAATATCTACAACAAAACATCAATGCTTTTAAGAATTAGTATATATGATATAATCTAGTGATTAAAAGGGATCAACTGTGAAATATCATCACCATGATCTACTGGGTAAAGAAAATAACTCTGTTATAGGCTACGAGGCATGTTGATACTCAACCAAGCCATACCCATTGTCTTATACAACCTCAAACATATGCAGAAAGATATATGTAATCAAAAGTAAACACTAACATAGTAAACAATGTCTATAATTAACTAAAGCCAACATCCTTTAATAATATTCTAAATATTCAAGATTTACAAAAAATGTAAGGTTTTGGCCTCAAAACCCAAGCCTTTCTCATTACAGATCAAAGAATAGATAGAGAATTACAAATTTTTAGCTAACATTATATTTTCTGGAAATAAAATAAAATAATAAACTAAAAAAACTAAATCTAAATGTGGTTGCAATATGTCTTGAATGGTTAAGGCTCCTTGCTTTATCATATGCTTGAATATCTAGAACAAACTAATTTGACTGTTGATCCCGTGTCTCAAAAACCATGATATGGAATTTGGAATTATCTTGCCGATTCTTTTCAAATATGGAAATGTTATTTTTAATTTACACCTGGAAATTTATCATTGATCTTCAAATCATAAATTAAATATTTGACTACTAGTTTTGGCCTTGGAATACTCTACTCCTGCCATACTACTAGAAAACATTGATAAAATCCCTAAAGACCTGGATGTGATTATTGATTGCTATCTCATGTTTTTAAAGTCATGAAATAACCCTTTAATAGTCTTCAGTTTTTGTTTTCGTGCATGAAAATTTGTGATCTAAAGATGAATCATTTTCCATTGCCAACTATGCTCAATAACTCATGAATTTGAAGCCCCTTTTTCTTGATATTTGTCGATTAAATCATGCATTAGGGAAATTTTGAGGTCTAAAATGGGTATCCTAAGAAAAATGTACAACCAAAATAAACTTTATAAGAACCAATAGGATTCGAGATGATGGTGTCAACCATGGGGGATGATTCACTATTTTTCAAGTAAAAAAGTAAAATTATTAGAAAATAATAAAATAATAAAACTAATTTTTGAACTTGTATTTTCAACTTATCTTCGTAAGTATTTACTCAAATTTCAATAAGGAGTACTTGTTGGATGCAAAATTTAATTCCTCATCCAAGGAGTACCCATGTTGCATACTTTCAATGGACCTTGCTACATAGAAAATGACAAATGCATGAAAAGTGTGATTGCAATAACCTTTTTTCATGTATTTATCATTTTTCGTGTAGCAGGGTCCATTGAAAGTATGCAACATGGGTATTCCTTGGATGAAGAATCAAATTTTGCATCTAACGAGTGTTTCCACTCAAAATTTGAGTAAACCCATAGGGAGATAAGCTGAAATACGAGTTGAAACAATATTTTTTTCTTTTTTCCCTCTAAAATTTGATGATGTAATCAAATATTATTTTATTATTTCCACTATTATTTTATAATTTCCTTAGGAGGCCCATTTTAGACCTCAAAATTTCCCTAATGTTATTTTTCTATGCAATTTTAGTTGTTGAAGATTTTTTCAACTTCCTTTAAATGCGGAAAATCTATCACCTGCATTCTTGAACTATATTTTATTATCCATGAGAAATAAACTTTTCACTAGTTGTTGACGTGTAATATAGAGATATTTTTCCATCTGCATACTTGGTACCCATAAACTGTGTTATCCATGGGATTTAGGTAAGTAATATGTTCAGGTTAATTGATGTCAACTAAAATATTTAATGTCAAAAATGTCTTTGGAACAAATACTGCATGGTCCAAGAAACACCTAACTACCGTAGTTGGATGGATTTTTTAAGATGTCAACAAAACTTCATCTTTTTTTGTAGCAACATTGTAGTCATATTTGGAATCGTCATAGGGAAGAACATTTTCCACATTAACACTTCCACTCTTAACTCCTTTTCCTTCAACACTGATTCTGTTTGTGCTCTTGAATAATTGTGACTTCACAAGGGGGCTTGGTAATTCTTTTGTTGTCTTTCTCTTTGTAGTATCCGTAGTTAGTAAATTGATAACTTAGGTATGAACACAATTAGATTTCAAGTAAAGAGCTTGTTGATATACATAAATTGTATCAACAAATTGAGCACTTAGCTACTTGTGTAGTACCTAATCTATTAGAAAGAGACGGAACTGTATGCACATGACCATCCTCTATAACATTCAACAAACGTTATTGAATATTTTGTCCTCCTCAAGTTGAGGAGGATTATTTACTAATATTGTGGAACAAGTACACCATATCTTCAAGTTGAGGAGGATTATTTACTAATCTTGTGGAACAATTACACCATATCTTTATGTTGTTGTAGCCCATCTCATTAAGTGGTTGATTTGATGTAATTCATGAGTATGGCTCCTCAAATTGAGGAATATTATTTACCAATCTTGTGGAACAAGTACACCATATATTTATGTTGTTGTATCCTATATCTTTATGTGGTGGTTAATTTGCTCTAATTCATGAGTATGGTTGTCATAAAGTGTTAGAAATACTTCTAAGTTAATTAAATAAACATTTCTAATCTGTACCAATGAGGAAAGGAACTATCAATCATCAACTCTCCATGACACATTTTGGAGACTAATTGAAGGAATATCAGGTACTGAGATTCTTTGTGCATGATTGAAAACCTGTAATTTTGTGTTGCAACTTTGCAAATGATTCTATACACATTCCTAATTGTAATCTTGGGCATAGTATTATAAACCGATCTCTCTTAATAAATTGAGAGAACTTCATTAAATAAATGGCCTTCTCATCTCCAAATTTGGACTTCATTAAATAAATGCCCTTCTCATCAAACATGGGCCTCTCCAAGTTCCCAAAATTACAAAATATAAATACAAGTGTCATCTATCTGTATTTTCCAATTTCATCGATTATCCTTGCAATTTCTAAAAATTGATTCTTTTTCCACTTGAAAAAATGTCAACTACTTCAAATTAATTGACTATTTTTCCACTTGAAAAAATTTCAACTTATTCAAATTACTTATTGACATATAGATCAAACCTGACTTGGTGTATCTAACCACAAGTCCTGTTGAAAGAAGTTTTTTTGGATCAACAGGTGCCATTAGAAAGTTATAAGCTCAAACTGGACAAAATATCTACATGAATATGAAAAATATATTTGTAAACCAAGGTGCTCACAAACAAAATTTTTATACTTTGGAATTAATGCCTGGTCCCCAATTTCACTAGTGCGATATTCTCCTTCTTCAATAATCTTTAAAATTACATTGTGAATTTGATCTGCCTTGTGATTATCTGTTGATTTGTCCATGGCCTTTAAGATTTTCAAATGTCGAGCTTCCATTATTATCATCGTTGAATCTGCGAAAACATGTTTCATTTTAGCTGTAAAATATAGTAACTTTAGGTTCTTTTACTACTTCAAACTCAATGAATGTGGTTCCCTTTGTCCACTGTTCAAACATTAAATGCTTTTACAACGTCATAAGGTGATCCTGGCATTCCTTCTCAATTTCAATTGACGATGATTTTATTGAATTCCTTGTCACTGAAAACCTCAATGAGCTATGTCATTTCTATTGTCAAAGGAACCCCCTATATCTATGGTATTAGAGGAAAGGATGTATCTGGACATTTCTTTGCAGATATATATATATATATATATATATATATATATATATATATATATATATATGTGTGTGTGTGTGTGTGTGTGTGTGTGAAAAAAATTTCTTTTCCTACCCAATAGGAGTAAATTTCTTTTTTTGATGAAATACAACACACAATCAACACCAGACCTTGAGTTGATGAAGCTCACAAAAAATAGAGAGAGTCGAGAGTTTCAAATTAGATAAAGAGTATAAACATTTCTGCAACTTCAATAATGCAGGATTGATAGGTAGAAACTCGATCAATGTGCTTTGTAGATACATAAGACTGTCATGTCTTTGAAAGATGTAATTTTCTTGAGTTCACATCCAAATTTAGTTTTGGAAATATAAAGTTGTAGAGATTTTTCAAGATCAACCATAATATCTGGGAGTAGCTCTGAATGTTGAAATAAAAACAATCCAAAGAAAGCATCAAGAGTCTCTTTAATAATCCTTAAATCTTCAACTGCTGAGGATTCATATAGGTTACATCTTTGTTGTTCATTATGTAAACACTTATTTTCCTTATTGTTGTCAACACACTAGAAATTCAATCTACTATGCCTTGGTCCCATGCAATGTTAAAATATGGCAAATAATTGTAATTAGTGGAAATTACGAGATAGTCGGTTTTTATAACGAAGAGGAAGTTATGTAACGAACTAGCCCATGTTAAATTAGGATGGCACAAGAGGCTTGTAATAAAAGGATAATCGTTATTTATTAATAAAGTTTCCAATCCCTTGCCCCATGGAGGTTTCCTTGACACCTTGTCAAGGTTTCACCATGTAAATTCGTGTGTTTAGCTTTGTGTGTGTTTATTTCAATTTTTTGTTCAGTTATATATTTATATTTCTTTCTCCTTTAATGTTTCCTGAGAACTATAAGTGGTATCAGAGATAGAATTTGGAGTCGGGATGTCATTGCATTGAGAAAACCAAAAGAAAGAAGGAACCCTTACGCTTGCGAAGACTTTTTTTTGTTATTGGAAAACATGAGTTGTTGATTGAAGAATGCATGAAGACAAAATTTCAAACAATATGCTTTTCTGTTATTGAAAAAGGTGTGGTGTCGATGCGTGAAGAAAAATACTAGACACCATTTTGCAACAACATGCTAGAGCGAACAGTGTCCATCACTGAAGATAGGAGAGAGGCATATCAAAGCCAAGTCTACAGAGGCATGTCCCACACTTGAACGATACTTTCGTGTATGCAGCAAGAGAGGTGTTCTGAGCCCGCTCGAAGAGGAAAGTTGGACAACGTGAAACACTGTGAGAAAGAATAGTGATGTAGAGCCACTAACAAATTGCTTCAGCCATAGTGAAGGGTGAAGGAAACTCACTTAACGAAATCCAGTAGCTTGTCAACCTATGAAAATTTGACTGTAGAGTTGAATACATGGATAATTCCTTGTAACCTATCATTATATTAGCCAAATTAATATATTTTACGTAATTGTTTTTCGAAGAAGGTTAAAGATGTTTTCTCGAGATGTTTTTTGTTGGTGAAAATAAATTCTGAAATTTTTATTTTTGCACAATCTTAGAGTTATTCTAAATCTTTTCTTAAGAAATCAGAATTGTTGAAAAGGAATTAGAAAACATAATTTTTTGAAGAAGGAATTGAAGAAGGTTTCTAGAAATTTGAATATGGTTTTTTGAAGATAAATTGGAAAATTGTTGAGCAATTTCAGAATTTTTTCCTTGAAATTTGCAAGAATTAGTTTTATAACAAATTGATTAGAAGTTGTGAAGCAGAAAGAAACCCTATTTTTTGAAAACCTAGTTGAAGAAATAAAAAGTTTTTTTAAAACCCTAGTTAGAAATTTAAGAAAGAAGGGAAAAAAAGGAGGAATAAATGGCCAAAATGACGAATGCAAAGTTTGAGGTGGAGAAATTCACTGAGAAGAACAATTTCACATTGTGGAAACTGAAATTTAGGGACATGTTGGTGCAACAAGGTTTGCACAAAGCATTATATGGGGTGAAGAAAAAAGCTGCAAGCATGATAGATTCATACTGAGAAGACTTGGATGCCTGAGCCCCCAGTACCATTAGGTTATGCATGGAAGATGAAGTTCTCTTTAATATTTTTGAAGAGAGTACAACTGAAGGTTTGTGGGAAAAAATGGAAACTTTGTATATGATAAAATCATTGACAAATTGAATTATTGAAAACACAATTGTACAGTATTTGGATGAAGGAGGGTACAAAAGTTGCTGAACATTTAAATGTTTTTAATACAGTTATTTGTCAGCTGTCAGATATGGAAGTTAAAATTCAGGAAGAAGACAAGACTATAACCTTGTTGTGTTCTCTGTCCAAGTCATGGGACCACTTCATAACTTCAATCAGTTTGAGCATTGTTGATTCTTTGAAATTTCAATTAGTTTTGGGTGCTTTTTTATGTGAAGATGTATGAAGGGAGGCAAGAAGTGTAAAGCCAAGTGCTAGTACTGCCACAAAATTGGACACCTAAAGAAAGATTGTTGGAAACAGAAGGAGTCAGAAAACTAGAATAAGGAAGAAAATTAGGCTGATTCAGGTATTATTGATGAAGTTTTAACTGTTGGAGCTCTATCTATTTGTAATGTCTCTCAAGATGTTGAAAATTGGATGTTAGACTCTGGTGCTTCTCATCACACGAGTCCGCACAGAAGTTGGTTTACTTCAAATGAAGCTGTAAATGGTAGTTTTGTGTTTATGGGAAATAATGCTTCTTGTCAGACTGTTCGGATAGGAAATTTAATAATTAAAATGTATGATGATATAGCTAAAACATTATCTGATGTTAGGCATGTACCTAAACTAAAGAAAAACTTGATTTCTTTGGGAGTTTTGGATTCAACTGGGTATAAATTTACAGGTCAAAATGGAGTGTTGAAAGTATCAAAATGAGCCTTGGTAGTTATGAAGACTGGAAAGGTTGGAAATCTATAAAGAGTCAAAGGAATAACTTAAGTTAGTGAATAATTGATTGTATCAGAAAAATTAGAAGAAGGTTCTTGTCTATGGCATCAGCAGTTGGGTCACATGACTGAGAAAGGCCTTCAGGTACTGATGAACTGCAAGTTGCTTCCTGATTTGAAATCCTTGAAGTTGGAATTTTGTAAACATTGCGTGTATGGAAAACAATGTAAACAAAGGTTCAAGAATGGTAATCATAGTAGTAAACAAATTTTAGACTACATTCATTCTGATATTTGGGGACCATATCCTACTGTATCTTATGGAGGTGCATTATATTTCTTAACATTTATTTATGATTTCTCCTGGAAAGTTTGGGTCTATATGTTTAAAACGAAATCTAATGTAATTAATGTTTTTAAAAAATTTAAAACTATGGTGGTGTTAGAGTCAGTCCTTACAGCCCTCCGTCAGTGATCATTTC
>JAXQQM020065706.1:0-61276 GCA_034641835.2 Pinus albicaulis
AGAGCTTATTAGGCCTAGCCTTTATGGAGCTTACCAAGTTAGTACATAAATTTGACTTGGGGCAAACCCAACTTTTTTTGATGATGCATGATTGAAGGGATGATCATTTCCAAATGAATATAGAAGGGATAATTTTTCCTACTTTTGTAGTCTCCTTGTTGACAGGAAATATTACTGGTATTGAGATTCCCAGATACTAAATAGACCATTCTTTCTCATGACAGGCACACAGTCTTAAAGTTGTGATATGAATCATAAAATGATTTTGAGATTTTAAGATGTTTCTAACTAATATTCTTCTTGGTACATAGCACATTGAGCTAATTTCTCCACTTGCCCCAAAGGCAAAAATTCAAACTTTTGATGTTGTTGGGCCTGTCTGTGAGTCTGCAGACTTTCTAGGAAAGGAAAGGGAACTTCCAACTCCAGAAATGGTGGTTAGTTATAGGACAATAATTATCACACCTAATATACTTGCATGATGAGAAGGAATTGATTTTCCAATATGATATTTAATTGTTTCTAGAATTATTTTGTGATGCTTCTTTGAAGGCATACACTTGTGGCTTAACTTTGAGTGGCCATCCTCTTTCAGTGGGCGGGAATGGTGGTCCATGACGCGGGAGCTTACTGCATGAGTATGGCATAACTTACAACTTAAGAATGAGGCCAACAGAATACTGGGTAAGTTAAGTTGTGAATGCTTATTTTTGTTTCTAGATTGGATTGAATGCTATATTTTTAAAGCTTGACAATGCTGATTTTGATGATTGAGAGAATGCTAGACAAATTCAAGATGATGGATCAGTTAAAAAGATAATACATGCTGAAACAATTGTAGGTGCTTGCTATAACTCATGACATTGTTGACCATCTTGTCTTATAGCGTACAAGAACAGTTAGGGTCTTCTTGTCAAGTTTGCTAGGCTGTTGGGTAGTTGGTGCTGAACTTAGGATCTTGAAAATTACAAAATTTTGGTTTGACGTTAACAGATTTTGATATGAATATTTTTTTAGAGTAAAATGTAATTGCAGATAAACTTTTCATTTCCCTCTTCTGGGCTATTGGTGTGTTCTCTATATGGATTACTTCATAGAGTGTTTTTGTATAGCAGTTTATTGAAGGTGTTTGTATGACATCTTTTAAAGATGTTAGAAGGCAGTTTTGGACCAGCTTTACTGTGCTGGCCTTGTTACAGCTATTTTGAGAGTATATATAGACACTTTAAAGATGTATATTTGCAACATTGGATGTTTCTTCAGGTAAGAGAGCTGGTATTATCTGGAAATCTTACACTCATTGTTGAGCCTGGGAGATCTCTTGTTGCAAACTCTGGTGTTCTTGTGAGTCGAGTTGTTGGAGTCAAGACAAATGGTAACAAGAACTTCATTGTAATTGATGGCAGCATGGCAGAGCTTATTAGGCCTAGCCTTTATGGAGCTTACAAAGTTAGTACATAAATTTGACTTGGGGCAAACCCAACTTTTTTTGATGATGCATGATTGAAGGGATGACCATTTCTAAATGAATATAGAAGGGATAATTTGTCCTACTTTTGTAGTCTCCTTGTTGACAGGAAATATTACTGGTATTGAGATTCCCAGATACTAAATAGACCATTCTTTCTCATGACATGCACACAGTCTGAAAGTTGTGATATGAATCATAAAATCATTTTGAGATTTTGAGATGTTTCTAACTGATATTCTTCTTGATACACAACACATTGAGCTAATTTCTCCACCTGCCCCAAAAGAAAAAATTTAAACTTTTGATGTTGTTGGGCCTGTCTGTGAGTCTGCAGGCTTTCCAGGAAAGGACAGGGAACTTCCAACTCTAGAAATGGTGGTTAGTTACAGGAAAATAATTATCACACCTAATATACTTGCATGATGAGAAGGAATTGATTTTCCAATATGATATTTAATTGTTTCTAGAATTATTTTGTGATGCTTCTTTGAAGGCATACACTTGTGGCTTAACTTTGAGTGGCCATCCTCTTTCAGTGGGCAGGAATGGTGGTCCATGATGCGGGAGCTTACTGCATGAGTATGGAATCAACTTACAACTTAAGAATGAGGCCAGCAGAATACTCGGTAAGTTGAGTTGTGAATGCATATTTTTGTTTCTAGATTGGAGTGAATGCTATATTTTTGAAGCTTGACAATGCTGATTTTGATGATTGAGAGAATGCTAGACAAATTCAAGATGATGGATCAGTTAAAAAGATAAGACATGCTGAAACAATTGTAGGTGCTTGCTATAACTCATGACATTGTTGACCATCTTGTTTTATAGCGTACAAGAATAGTCAGGGTCTTCTTGTCAAGTTTGCTAGGCTGTTGGGTAGTTGGTGTTGAACTTAGGATCTTGAAAATTACAAAATTTTGGTTTGACGTTAACAGATTTTGATATGAATATTTTTTAGAGTAAAATGTAACTGCAGATAAACTTTTCATTTCCCTCTTTTGGGCTATTGGTGTGTTCTCTGTATGGATTGCTTCATAGAGTGTTTTTGTATAGCAGTTTATTGAAGGTGTTTGTATGACATCTTTTAAAGTTGTTAGAAGGCAGTTTTGGACCAACTTTACTGTGCTGGCCTTGTTACAACTATTTTGAGAATATATATAGACACTTTAAAGATGTATATTTGCACCATTAGCTGTTTCTTCAGGTAAGAGAGCTGGTATTATCTGGAAATCTTACACTCATTGTTGAGCCTGGGAGATCTCTTGTTGCAAACTCTGGTGTTCTTGTGAGTCGAGTTGTTGGAGTCAAGACAAATGGTAACAAGAACTTCATTGTAATTGATGGCAGCATGGCAGTGCGATGATCATTTCCAAATGAATATAGAAGGGATAATTTGTCCTACTTTTGTAGTCTCCTTGTTGACAGGAAATATTACTGGTATTGAGATTCCCAGATACTAAATAGACCATTCTTTCTCATGACAGGCACATAGTCTGAAAGTTGTGATATGAATCATAAAATGATTTTGAGATTTTGAGATGTTTCTAACTGATATTCTTCTTGATACACAGCACATTGAGGAAAGGACAAGGAACTTCCAACTCTAGAAATGGTGGTTAGTTACAGGACAATAATTATCACACCTAATATACTTGCATGATGAGAAGGAATTGATTTTCCAATATGATATTGAATTGTTTCTAGAATTATTTTGTGATGCTTCTTTGAAGGCATACACTAGTGGCTTAACTTTGAGTGGCCATCCTCTTTCAGTGGGCAGGAATGGTGGTCCATGACGCGGGAGCTTACTGCATGAGTATGGCATCAACTTAATTACAACTTAAGAATGAGGCCAACAGAATACTGGGTAAGTTGAGTTGTGAATGCATATTTTTGTTTCTAGATTGGAGTGAATGCTATATTTTTAAAGCTTGACAATGCTAAATTTGATGATTGAGAGAATGCTAGACAAATTCAAGATGATGGATCAGTTAAAAAGATAAGACATGTTGAAACAATTGTAGGTGCTTGCTATAACTCATGACATTGTTGACCATCTTGTCTTATAGTGTACAAGAACAGTCAGGGTCTTCTTGTCAAGTTTGCTAGGCTGTTGGGTAGTTGGTGCTAAACTTAGGATCTTGAAAATTACAAAATTTTGGTTTGACGTTAACAGATTTTGATATGAATATATTTTAGAGTAAAATGTAACTGCAGATAAACTTTTCATTTCCCCTCTTTTGGGCTATTGGTGTGTTCTCTATATGGATTAATTCATAGAGTGTTTTTGTATAGCAGTTTATTGAAGGTGTTTGTATGACATCTTTTAAAGTTGTTAGAAGGCAGTTTTGGACCAGCTTTAAAATAGTCTTGTAGCAACAATTTAAAGTTTAAAAAAAAAACTTTAAATACCCCTTTCTATCACATTTAAAACCTTTTGATGATGGATTTAGAGCAGGTTTGAATATTTAGTTTCGACAATTATTTGAATCATTTGAAGAGCTAGAGCAATCTTCTTAGAGCGACTATTGAAGGATCTTTGATACCATCATTACTATGCCATTATTATGGGACAATATATTAGTGTTCCTTTATGTTAGTGTAACTTTCTTTTAAATTTTAACTTCCTATTACATTCTTTGAAAGGTATATATGAACTAAAATTTCCATATATTTCACTTAATTATTGTTTTCCCCACTCCTCGGCGTTACTTTGCACCTCTCGGTGCAAATGCTAGTTACATAGTCATTACAAGGAAGACCTACCTAGTTACACTTTTCAACATTATAACTATATATAATTTTGATGTTTCTAGGTTGGAGATTGTACTATTTTCATTGGAGGATGCTACTATTGATGCGCACAAGGCTTTTGAGTTACTTGGTAGGATTCTCGCAAAATTGGTTGTTGAAGGGATATTCTTTATTCAAGATATAACAAGGGAAATCAAGGATGGAGGTACATGGCCAAGAAGCTTATTAGAAACGAGGGGATTTTGAGGTATTTCTCAAGAAGAAAATTTCAAGGTAGTCTGCTCACAATTTTAATGCCTGATCAATTTTGTGGTTTATTTGGATCTCTCATGTTGACTAGTGAATGGTTGGTTAGTTTTTAGCTCGTGCTCACATTTGTTGGTTCGTGAGCACTTTATAACAAAAATAGGCAAAGTCAAACAACACAAATGGTCCACTAGCTCTTTTTTCATTTGCTAATATTATAATAAAGTTTTATTAGAGGCATTGTTTGTTTGTTTATTTTAATTAGAAAAGGGTTTGCTCTTGGTTTTATGTGATTTTCAATTTATCGTATGTAGCATGTTGAGAAATGGGAAATAATAACGTGACATTTATTTTGCAGAAATTGATGTTAAAGGAAAATTGCTTTGACATTGTTGATGTCAAGGTATATGTTGTATAAACTATTTATAGTCTAATTTGTATTATATTCTAGTGTTCATTGTTTTTCATTTCTTACAGTGCATTATATTTTCTTTTGTTTTCAGAAAATGAAATCAGTATTGATGGTAAGAAGCATGAATTGAAAAAAGAGAAGAGCAAAAACATTGGAGTGACAAATGCAAAAAGAGAGGAGAACTGGTTTGGTGATACCCTTAGAACCAATATCTCGCATAAGACACACATATAAAGACTGATGATCAAGTCTTCAGAGTTGGTGAATTCACCTGTAATGCCTTGACAACACAACGATAATGTTTTGAAGTGACGAAACATCATTTCATGTGTAAATTGTAGTCCAACTAATATAAAGTTGGAAACTCATATTGTAATGTTTTAACATTTCATATAATATAATTTATGTGGTTGAAATTATTTATAGTTGCACTTGATGTTGTTTAGTATTGTAATTAAAATATGTGACTTTGTGTTTTTAGAATGATTATTAATGAAATGCATATAAACTACTAAATTAGTCGTTTATATAATGAATAAATGGTTATTGCAAATGATAAATTTGTGACTACAAATGATGACTAAATTTTGCATATATACGACTATTAGTAGCTAATTTACAGTATCTTATAACACGACTAAAATTTAGTCACATTTCTTTGGTTATTAATTGGTTTCAAACAATGACTAAAATTTTCATATATATGACTATTAGTAGCTAATTTACAGTATCTTATAACACGACCAACATGTTGGTCATAGTTCTTTGGTCATTAATTGGATTTCTTGGGTGATCATATAGTAATATATTTTGTTGTGTATTTGGTCATTAATTGTGACATTTAATGACCAAATCAAAGATCAAATCAATGACTAAATGAATGACTAAATCAGTGACCAAATAAATGACTAAATGAATGACTAAATCAATGACAAAATGAAAGACCAAATGAATGACTAAATGAATGACTAAATCAGTGACGAAATGAAAGACCAAATGAATGACTAAATTAGTGACCAAATCAATGACTAAATCAATGACCAAATCAATGACCAAATATACAACTAGATGAAAAAATTGAGATAACCAATTAATGACTAAGCTAAAAACGACCAAAAGTTGGTCGCGTTATAAGATACTGTAAATTAGCTACTATTGGTCACCGATTGAAAAATAGTCGTTTATATGCGAATTTTAGTCATTTTTTTAGTAACAAATTAGCCATTTTGTACTAGTAATTACTTGCCTTTCATCCTTTATGTACATTTTTTCATGAAACAATATTACTTTCTCTATTTTATTTTTCTGAGGTATGAATGGAAACATAGAGGATCTATACGCATACATGGTTTCCTATGGTTCAAAAATGCACCTGATATGGACAATATTGACTGTATGAACGAATAAATTGTTGCTAATGTCAAGTATTTCTTTGATTTATATGTAACTGCTTGGAACCCTTGATCCCTAGAACACATAAATCCAAGAATACATCAATTGACGCTTCATGATCCTTGCCTTTTTGCAACAAATGATATCCTCACATCCAACGAGCTAAAAGACTACGAGAAACTTGTCAATTGTGTCTTGTGACACAAATTTTCATTCCTCTACATGTATTCACAAAAATAACACTACTACATCTTGCCACTATGGAGTCCCATGGGGGTTACACAAATCATCTTCCATGCACATCGATGCATTTGGTTGAAAAAAAGATAGTACTGCTAGGAATGATGACAAGATTAACATCCAAAACCTTCACACACTTACTATCTGGAGGGCCGACATTGAATTCAAACTTTTCATATCACATGATGATATATTGAACTACATTTCAAAATATGCACCAAAAGCAGAGTCAAAGTCTGAAAGCTACCAGAAAATGCTATTGCGCCTTACACAAAGTTATCCTCTCGATGCCCTTACAGTTGCATCGTCTGCAAACTCTTAACTTAAGAAGTTGTTTATAGGGGAATTGGTGCACAAGAAACATGCCACGTACTCCAAAAACTCCCCCCCCACAAAATTTAGTCACTTTTTGGTCTCCCTTAATGTCAAGAAAATAGTTTTAAAATGTGTTGAAAATTAATTGGATCGACAACAACCGACAAAACCCTTCATCACTTCATACATGTAAATACCCACTTCACTTGAATTATTGTCTCGAATTGAAGTTGCACGTTGTTGGTCATTCTCCTCTCATCGAAAAACATCACCATGGAAATGTATATTCCCTCCCATGGTCGTATGCATCTTACCTCGGTATACTTCCATCCCACCTCAAGATGCAAACTATTATGTGGACTTCTTGTATTTCCATTTTTGAAACCTTCTTGATGAAATTGGTGGAAGTGATGAGGAAATTATTGCACATTGGCAACAAATTAAACACACATATCGTACATGGCATGTACTCCATCGTGCACTTGATGAAAAACCTCCTGTTGACTCTGACGATGTCGATATTCCTGAAATGCATTACCACCAAACCATGGACATAGATGAATGGAAATTCATTTATTATCTCCACCCAGGTAACTACATCCTCCTTGACTAACTTGACATGTTTTGCCACCATTAATTTGATGAAAATCATAATTGGGCCCATTATCTTATCCCTCCAAACTTACAAGAGACCACCATTGACTTCATAGAAATTAATTGCTCCTCCATACAACTCTACCATCTCCCCTCTCCAAATTCACACTCCATTACCTCCTTGTCCCTAAGACAATTAGTCACTTTCAATATCATACTTTCTCACTTTTCAAACATCTCCATCACACTAAATATGAACATCCAAGGTACTATTCGGACTAGAAAATATTTCCTAATTAACTACCTCAAAGATATGTTCCTAGCTAACTCTACTAATAGATAAAGCCCTCTACTCTTGCCTTCTCCAACTGGTGTTGCAACTTTCCAAATATATTCAATAACAATACACTTTGCCTTTCGCATCCCTATATCCTCCATGAAACCTTCGGAAGTTCAGTCTCTCCAAAATATCCAAGAACAAATTTGTCATGTCAAATACATTCTCATCAATGAAATGAGCTTCGTTGGCCCTAAGATGCTTGCTCAAATTGATGAACCTTTTCGCGAGTCTTTCTTGTCCAATAAAAACCATCCATTTGGTGGACGCTCTATAATCCTTATCGGTGACCTTGGAAAACTTCCACCAGTAAAATATAGACCAATGTATGTGGGGATGTATCGTGACAATGCTCTTTAGAGGCATTTTGATATAGTTGTCACACTCTCAATTGTCTTTCGCCAGCAAGACACAAGCCCTGAACAGGTTGAATTTCGCCAAATCCTCCCCAACCTTCGAAGTGAAACCCCTACAATGGATGATTGGAAGATGTTCATGGCACATACAAATTCTATCCTTTTACATGAACAACAACAAACAGTTCACAATTCTATGCACCTTTATGCGACAAATGAATCTGTAGCACTACACAATAAAAACATGCTAAAAAATTTGAACATGCCAGTTGCACGTTGCTATGCAGAGCAAAGGAAACACCAGTCGTCCACCAATCAAGAAGATTAGAAATGTGATTCAAACTTTCTCCTATGCATTGGAAAACGAATCATTTTAACAAGAAATCTATGGGTTCAAGCAAGCCTTGTTATTGGAGCACTTGGAAAAGTTGTTTCTATTGTTTACACAACTACTTCTAAACCCCCTGACCTACCATCATTTTTTTTTGTCGATTTCTTTCACTATAAAGGTCCACCATGGGATGCCTCAAATCTAAATTAGGTTCCAATTCCCCCTATAACAAGGGATTCTCACACAAAAATACCACTTCGGATGGCATGGGGATTTACAATATATAAGTCACAAGGCATGAACCCCCATAAGGCAACAATCAACATTGAAAATATCGATTGCCAAATCCTGACCTTCATAGTTGTATCTATTGTTAGATCATTGTGTGATTTGTGCATCTCGTTAGATTTTACCTTTGGTTTATATTCATGAATGCAAGATTATCCTTATGTCATTTGTAGGAAAAAATAATAGGTATACCTTGCCTCAAATTCTTTGCTACATAATCCATAAAGGCTTCCCTTTCTGGTGATTCAACTAACTCTATAATTCACTTACACATGTTCCGTTTTCTCTCTTGTTTAAAAAAAAAAAAACCTTGAGTAATTATCGACATGTTTTTATTCTACATTAATTTCAGTTTCAATAGTTTTTGTTACGCTTTTATAAATCGCATTCACTTCAACTACTTTTCAATTTTCACTTATAAACTTCTTGTTATTTTGAAATAAAAAAGATGGACATGGATTGTGTCTCCTAGCTGTACATGTTCTACCATGAAATACATCAAGCAGAGGTCACTCTTCAAGAAATACAAGAAATATTCTTGCAACCTCGTAATTTTCCTTTATATTGCATGTGATTAAATCTTCAACTACTTCGCATGATAAAGGCTTTCATATGTATCCTCATCCATACAAATGAAAGGGATGCAACAAGATATATTCGAACAACTTGGTACACACACAACCTCAGGTGTATTCCACACTCATATCTCAAATGGTGTTGTAGATGTCACTCATCACCTTGTATTTATGACTGAATTTGACTGCCTTGTCAACTTTTTATGCACTCCAAATAAAGCGCAAAACCTATATGCCCTTTTCTTTATGTTGGACATAAATTTATATTCATGCCTTTGATCCACAAATATGAATTTCCGTAGCGTACTTCTACTTTGATAACAATCAATATTATTTCCATGTACATTAATTTTTTGGTTATCTATGTCTTGTAACTAAAATTGCCATATTTACACGTTCACTACATTTCACTATGTTCTACTATGTTTCTTTACCTTTATGTCTTTGTATCCCTTCACATTTTATTACATATGTACAATATATCTTTCTATTCAAATAATACATACAATTTTATCTCATCCTAAACACTTAAAAAAAACATCACAAACAAAGTTTAATGAATTGTCAACATAGTCTACATACAAAATAACACATTATCTTTTTGCATTCTACTTTAACAAAAAAAAATTCAACTAGCATGTATTTTTGGCAAGCATGCAACCCCGGGCGTATCCCACACCTAGATCTCAAGTTGTGTTGCACATGCCACTCATCACCTTGTATTTACGAATGACTTTGACCACCTTGTCAAATTTTTGTGCACCAAAAAAAAAAATGCAAAACCTACATGCCCTTTTATTTTTTTCTGGACATAAATTTATATTCATTCCCTTGATCAAAATATATGTATTTTCCTAACCTATTTCTACTTTTATAGCAATCAATATGTTTTCCATGTACATTATTATTATTATTATTATTATTATTATTATTATTTTTTTTTCAGTTATCTATGTCTTGTAAATAAAACTGCCATATTTACACGTTCACTACATTCCACTACTATGTTTCTTTACTTTTATGTCTTTGTATCCCTTCACATTTTCTTACATATATACAGTATATCTTGCTATTGAAATAATCCACACAATATTATCACATCCGAAACACATAACACATCACAAACAAAGTTTAAAAAACAAATCAAATTATACTCAACATAATACACATACAAAACAATACATTATCACTTTACCTTCTACTTGCAACTAGCATGTATTTTTGGCCTCAAATCCAATGAAACAAAGTCACACAATAGGCTTTAATAGGAACAATGCATCCAAGCCATAACTATAAGGCAAATATTATAATCATGAAGAAAAATACCTCAAAAGAGGTTTCTAGAGTTGCAACTCCTTGTCTTGATGATGTTTCCACAACAATTGTAAGATGGATTATTGTATTTCATTTTAATTTAGGTCGTCTAAATTTTTACTTAAATTTTGAATCTTGATTTTTTCTTCTGTAATCATGATGTGGAATTATAAAAAAATTGGAATGTTGACTTTCACAATGTAATCGTGACAGATCTTGGTGAATACATTTACCTTCTTTTATCTCTGCAACAATGAATGGAAACTAAACACAATTTATTTACCTTTTTGAAATTTTTTATTACATTCATGTTTACATGGATGGAGCATTCAAATTTACCTATATGACCTCATGTAGGTGTGCTTTTTGTTGAAATTCATACTATCTTTCTACTTACAAGATATCATCATTTTCTAAACTTATAGTAAAGGCCACAGGTTTTATGTTTCCACACTCGAATCATTAAATTTACAAGGGGAAAGAAACATTCTGCATCTCATCTCTCCGTCGAGTTTTATCAAATATTGAGATTGTTGTAGACCAGGGTTCTTCTTAAATTATCTTTTAATATTTAAGAGAGAACCAACCAGACCTAAAAAATGAACAATTAAAACCAACAAGTAGATCTTCTGCCATTTCCTTTGTTTTTCTCACTAGTTAGTATAATTTCATATCTACTGTAATGGTTGAAGGGTGCATACCCGTCTTCCAAAAGTCAATTTATCATTGTATTTTGTCAAATAGTGAATGATGAAGAATTTTATTTTTACATTCGGGCTACTCTAGTTAGCTTAGTGATCATTATAGATGATCTCTTGCTATTATATTAGGGGTGTGATGGCACCCCAAAAAAAAAATTTGAAATTCTTTCCCTATTTCACCTTTGTCCCCATAAAAAATAAATAAAAAGAGTGCGATAGTTGGCATTGCCATCGTTCACACTCGCAACATCAACTTTGGCAGTAAAACTTCTGACAACAACACTACAACTCTTAATTTTACTTTCAACATACTCCCTCCTCTTAATATTGTAATCCACATTCTCCTCAATGCTTCTTTTGGCTTTCCTTTTAAACTTTGGGTACAATTTCTAGTTTAATTATATTAGAAAAAACATACAACTTAACTAGATGGCTTAGAATTGAAGGGGGTTTTAAATCAGATATTCGTTCGGTTAAGTTATTTAATTGCTTAGAATGAGACTAAGATGTATTTTTCAATATTTACATTTATGTTTCTTTATGTTTTCCTCCATGTTTTTCTTGTTATTCAACTTTGATGATTATTTTTCCAATATGGAAGCTCTTAAATTTATGATAATTCATACAATTGACAAATCTGTTTTTTCATTTATATTAATTTGAAATAATGTATTTTCGTATCATTTTTCATAACAATGTCTACAGTTTTATGTATTTTCGTATAAATATTTCTAGTCTGAGTGGAAGTATATATTGGTGGTCTTCCACCTCCAAAAATAAATCCGAGGAACTTCTAGGACTTCGAAAAAATTTCAATATATTAATTTTTTTAAATTATTTATAATTATTAAATATATTTTTAATATTTTAATTATTTATATATATATTTAAATTTTTATTAATAAATTTAAAATCTTTTAAAAAATAATAATTATTTATATTTCTCATAATAATAAAATAATTAAAAGTAATTAAATTGTTATTTCACGCTTTGCAACTCGCTTTTACACAAAGCCTTCATTTTTTATTGTGACCAATGATCGGTTAGGGGATCCTCCCCATCCATCATCCCCATTCTCTGATGTGACTGTGGTTGCGTTCAAGGCACCGATCACCGATTTACCTAAAAAGAAAAAAACGAAGGAGATCAATTCCAAGTTCATGAAGAAAGTCAAGAAAGTGTCAAAGGTTCCTTTTCCTAG
Organism: Pinus albicaulis; assembly: GCA_034641835.2. Taxonomy (NCBI): domain Eukaryota; kingdom Viridiplantae; phylum Streptophyta; class Pinopsida; order Pinales; family Pinaceae; genus Pinus; species Pinus albicaulis. The sequence goes on from JAXQQM020065706.1 coordinate 12,529, forward strand.
AAAATTATATAGATTCATAATAGCATATATGGATCGGAACTTGATCAGGAAGTTCATTGGTTTGTGGTTGTCATTGAAGGCAATTAAACAATGGGCAGTGAAGAATTGTAAGGATAAGATGAATGGAGGGATAAGAATTTAATCAGTGGGAAATGGGTACATTTCCTTCCTTTTTGAGCACAGGGAGAACAAGGAGATCATTTTTAGAAACAGGTCATATTTCCTTGGGGCCAAAGGAATGTGTTTGAACCGGTGGACTATTGATTTTAACCCAGCGGAGGATATGCCCACGATAGTGCTAGTATGGGTAAATCTCCCGAGGCTTCCACTCCCATGTTGGGGGAAAGATTGCCTTCGAGCTATATGAAATGGGTTTGAAAGATACATCGATAGATAGGAATCTAAAGGAGGTAAATTTGCATGAAATAATTTGTGTAGAGGAAGATTTGGAAAAGGGCCTCCTAATGGAGATATTGCTAGCAATGGGAGAATGGAAGCACACCAAAATTGTGGACTGCGTCCAATTTCCATTTAAGTGCTGATATTATAATGAGTATGGAAACTTTGCAATGGATTGTGAGAAGGGTAAGTAAGGACAAGATACTCAGTTGTAAGATGAAGAACAATGGAAAACTCAGAGAAGAAATACAAATCGAAAAAGGCAGACAGAGAACTAGATGGCCCCAAACCAAGACGCCCCTACCTCAACCAACAATCCTTTTGGGCTGCTTTTGGGCTTAGAAGGACATCAAGAAGAGGAAGAAAATGAACCATTGGAAACATTAGATGAAGAAGAGGAAAGTGAGGGCAGTAAAGAGGAAGGAGAAATACCAAATTCCACTAGAGGTAGGATCGACAAAGAGAATAAAGAAGATGCAACTTCAACAGAGAAAATCGGTCCTAAAATTAAAGAAAAGAGGCAATCATTGAAAGATGACCGTGGTTTGGTTCTATGCCAAATCATATCCATGGATGCCTCCGTCTCAGAAACAATGCAGGGCCGAGGAGGTCTAAGAAAAATCTTGACTAGGAACTTGGTGCATAAAGGGTTGGGAAACAGAGATGTCAACAATCAATAAATCGACTTCTCTACCAAGAAATGGGTTTGACACTTCAAGAAATAGCTATGATAGAATTAAGCATAAACCAATGAAAGGCTGAGAAGCCAACCCAAAATAATGGATGTGTGGAAGTGTTTGGGAATGGGTTCAAAAGGAGGAAGTGGTTGTGAAGATGGAGGAAGGAAACCCAATTCTCCAAGTACGAAATGATGAAGTTACTATCATGAAACATAAAAGGAATGAGAAACCCCAAAAAATCCCTCGCAATAAAGGATTTGTTAAAGATGCACAAACCTTCAATTGTTTTATTACACGAAACGAAGTAAAAGAATGAAGAAATTATGGAAGCTTCCAAAATATTTTGGAAAAATATGAAAGGGGTAGCCCAAAGCTCAAGGGGGGCATCTGAGGGACATGATACCTTCTTGGATCCAAAGGTATTCACAGCCACTGTGACTCAGTCGACATCGAATTGGATAGTAGTTGAACTGGAAGAAATAAACACTCCAGAGAGAATTCGATTGGTGAACATCTATGCTCAGATCATATATGGTGAAAAAGAATAATTATGGAATAATATTATATTATTAAAGCAGTAAAAAATGTCATATAAACTCAATAGTAGGAGGGAAATTTAATACAAAAATATTTACGCAAGAAAACAAGTGGGGCTCGCTATATGTGATCCATTTGGAAAAAGACTAGAGGATCTAATTCTAGAGTGGTACTTGATAGATGTCAAGTCGCAGAGAGGGTGGTGCACATGGTCAAATACAAGGTGTGGGTAAGCTCATATAGAGGCAAGGCCAGACGGACTCCTAATACACAACGCATGGATATTATTAGGACGATATGATTTCTTAGAGATTATGCCATAGAGGGAATCAGATCATCGGCCAATCAAGATGATAATGGATAAAGGAGAAGACTTGGGTCCCATCCTTTTCAGATTCAAACCAGTGTCGATGTTAGAAGATGGGGTAAGGGAGATCATAATTTGGGCCTACAAGTTGCAGATAACAGGATCATTGGCATTTGTATGGGTGTTAAAGTTAAAGGAGGTAAAAAGAGTTCTATGAAAATAGGCTAGAGACTCATTCTCTTCTCTGGGAGAAAATAAGTAAAGGATATTACAAGAAATGAAACAACACATCAAAATTATGGAGAATTGAGAGATTATCTATAGTCATCTAGAAACAGAGAAGAAGCTCAATGCACAATACTACATAGAGTATAGGAAATAGGAGGAGTATTGGTGTCTAATGTCAAGAAGCACATGGCTAAAGGCAGGGGAAAAGAACACAACGTGCTTTCCCAAGTAATCCAAAACCCAAGAAGTGAGAAATAGGGTTAGGAAAATAATAGTGGAAGGACGAGGAAGGATCACTTCCTTTATGGAAATGAAGCAAGAAGATTTCATTCATTTCCAAAAACTCTATAATGCGGATTGTGATTTTTATATCGATAAAAAAGAGAGTTTTGTTAGCACGTTTTCTCCAGAAATACCCGAAGAAGAGAATCAAATCCTAGTACCGAATGTAGAAGAACAATAGGATATAGAAGACATATGCAATATGGATCCAAATAAGGCTCCTGAGCTAGTTGGTTTTCCCATCAACTTTTACAGATTATGTTGGAATGAAATAAATAAAGACCTCCTCAAGATGCTAAACTGGACGACAGGGAAAGTAAGGTAGGCAGGGGCATAAAATCCTCCTTCCTTGCACTCATCTTGAAAGAGACCAATCCAACATTTTTTTACATTTTTGGCTAATATCTCGTTGCAATTCCGTATACAATTTTATGAAAAAGATAATTTCCATCAAGCAAAAGTGGATTCTTCCAAGACTCATTTCAGAGAACGAGGGAGGTTTCCTTAGACAAATATGTATTTTAGATAATATAATTCTAGTTCAAGATGAAATTCACTCAAGTAAGGAAGTAGGAGAACCAAGTTTTGTTATCAAACTAGATATGGAAAATTCCTTTGATCAAGTGAGTCACTCCCTATTTCTTATTCTAAAAAAGCTGGGGTTCTATACACAATTTATTTCCTGGATAAAGTATTTCATAAAATTCCCTTATATTTCTCCAATAGTAAATGGGAGGCCAACCTATTTCTTCAAAGCCTCAAGGGGTCTTAGACAAGGTTTTCCATTGTCACCCTTATTGTACATTCTGGCAGCCGAAATTTTGTGTAGGAAACTCGAAAAGGAAAGAAGACTAGGTTCTCTGCGAGGGATCAATATTGCTAGAATTGTCAAAATTATTAACCATTTAGAGTTTGCAGACAATACAATATTGTTGGGAGGATCCTATAAAATCATAGATAATAGGTTCAAAGTCATATTGGATTCATATTTTCAGCCATTGGGATGGAAGGTCAACAAACAAAAAAGTAAACTCTTTGGATGGAACTGCTCAGGTTCCACATTGCAAGAGTTGGCAGTAGTGCTGGAGTTCTTGGTCCAAACTTGGTGGATGTCCTTCAAATAATTTGGAACTCCTATATCTCTAGGTTTCACATCCAAGGAATACTAGGAGGACATATTGCAAAAATTATACAAGAGGATCCAAGGATGGGGTGCGAGGTGGTTAAATTTGACTAAGAAATATATTTTGATAAAAGAGGTTCTATCAGCCCTTCCATTATATTTAGGTTTTGGGCTGCTAGCACTAAAATGTAATATCCTTCAAATGAGCGCTTTGATTTAGAAATTTTTGTGGAAAGAAGAGAAATATAGTGAAAAGGAGTTTCATTTGATCAACTAAAATGTAGTCTGACTATCACAAGAACAAGGAGGATTAGGAATCAAGGATCCTTTCTACATGAATCTCACCCTAGGATCCAAATTAGTGTGGAAACTAATCTTAGACTCTAAGAATTAGTGGAAGCAAGCGTTTCTCAAGAAATACTTCAACAAGATAAATATATTAAGGGAAGAGAACATACAATTGGAAGGTAAGGGGTCCAAAATATGACACCTATGCAACGGAACTTCTCTATTGATTATACAAAGATTAGGTCGGATTGTAGGGAATAAAGCACATATAAACCTCTATAAGGATATGATTTTGGTAGCCTTGGCAGAATTAGAACACGAAGAGAATTGGCTCCTAGTATATTGGATGAAGAGCAAAGGTTTGGCTTGAATAAAAGACATCTCTCATTGCAACTCATCTAGGGCTTGGTTGGGGTGGAAGTGCCAAGATCTCCCGGCCTATCTAGAAATTCTCTAGATTCATTTCATATACTTAATGAAAGGCTTATCACATCTCTCTTATGAATCCTCCAACTAGAGAACATGGGAAAAAATAAAATATCATAAGTATTTGATCAAATAAGGTTATAATATATTACGTAATTCACTTTATCGACCTCCTAAAAGGAGAATATGGAAAATTATTTGGAAAGAAGACGCCATAGCAAAAATAAATGCATTTTTATGGGTCCTAACATACAAGAGGATCCTCACAGTAGAGATTTTGCATAGGAGAAATATATAGGGTACATATTGGTGTGTACTTTGCAGGGGAGAAGAGGAGATGACTCCCCACTTATTTCAACAATGCGTATTTTCAATGAAAGTTTTGAAACTGGCCTTTGTGAAATTTTTTGTTGTAAAAAAATTCCAAGGAATTAGACAGAGATGTTCAAGACGCAAAGGAATAAATTTCGCATCGACACGATAAAATCCTTGGCAAGGAAAAGAGTTTGGTTTGCATTACCAAAGTTTTATGTTGGATGATTCTGCTAGAAAGGAAGAAGGTGATATTGAAAGACCAAGTGTCTTGTATACATATAATTGTTTCTAAATGACATTGCTTGTTGGTAGAGCATATGGGGGTGCAAGGATTAAAGGGGAAGGATCTGGATGTTAGGACGATTGAAGAGGATGAATGGGTAATTTATCCAAAGTCTTACGATAACGTTAATAGACCCATCTCCCGGATGTGGGTGGGTAACGAGGCATGTGGTACTCAGGTGGAATGGTGGGATGGCGCGTGGCCTATTTCCACCGCCATCCAACCTCGCATGATGCCGGTCTTAAATTTTTCCGTCTAGGTCTTCAATGTAGAGTTAATGAAGCCCATCCCCCGACGATTGCCTGCTCCTTCTTCAGTCATGGCGCCCAACGATGATCTCATTTCTGCTCCTCCCCTTCGCACCTGCTACTACCTTGCTGCCACTGAGCATAGCTCACGCACTAGCACTGGAATGCGATGTGCTTTGGGTGGCTGTGTAGACTTTATGCCGGGATTCCATTTTACCAATAGCTCTTTCTGCAATCACCTTCGCCCGTCCTCCTCTTCAACCAGTGATGCTCTGCAAGTTCAAGCAAGTTTCCTCTCGGCTCTCCCCTGTTCCCACAATTCTGCTGACATTTTTGCTCCCTCTGCTCTTCATACCATGCCTCGTCTGCGCTCGAGAATGCGCTGCAGGAGAGGCAGCTCCAGTGGCCAAGTGAAACGCAGGTCCTACTCCTCCACCTCAGATTCTTCGTCCTACTCTTCGGAATTTGGCCCTGTTCGCTTTCCTACCTCCGGACAAGGTCGTGGAAGGGGTCGAGATCAGTCCAATCCTACCGGGCACTTTCGTCTTTCCTCCAGGGCGCACTCTCACCATGCTCGTCTTCAATTCCCCTACACTTTCAGCAATATCTCCCTCTTAGCCACGGTCACCATCAAAATCCGGGAAGCTTCCTTGAGTCAAGTCATGGCTGCTCCTGTAACGGCTATGGCGACTACAGAGGAAGCCGAGCCTATGGCGACTAAAGAGGAAGCCGAGCACAACTTATCCCAGAAGGATATCCGGCAGAGTGTTGATCCTGGTGTTAAGGTTTGATGTGGGTATGCCAGTAGGTCCCTGCGCTCCAAACGACGGCAGCTCCTCAAGCAAGGATTGCCCTCCTCCTGATGAAGATGATCCATACAAATTTGCTTGCCTTATCGTTGAGGAAGAGCCTCCCTCATCTCATGAAGTCTAATCAGGTTTGCATTCCTGGTTTTTTGGTTTCTGTTGGCATGGAGGTGCTCCTACTTTACTGTTCCCCAGCTCTCATCTTCACTCTTTTGTTAAATTGCCGGTTGCCCTGCGTGGGCAGCATAATTCAGTTTATGACTCAATTTTTGGTGCTGACTCAGAATTTCGACATGTCAGTTTTGGGTTCTGTAATGGGTAGAAATTGTAAGATTCCAGGCACTCTGGTTATGTCTGTTGATGTCATTCCGTCAAGGTCTCTTTTCTCTTTGAGTCAGCTAAGGTTACAGTTTTATAGCTCTCTTGGTCAGCCTCCAACATGTTTTTGTATGTCAATGACCAGCATTGTAATGTGAGAATGCCGCAACATTGGGATGGAACTCCTGAGGCCTCTACCTCGTTGTAATTTTATTTTGTATCAATATAGAAGTATCCATATTCAAAAAAAAAAAAAAACGTTAATAGACCCATCCCGTGACCTTCCAATAGTCTCTTCACTATACTGAGGGTTGGGGAGGATGAATTATGGACATGGAAGGCCAGACAATGCAACCCATTTCTAAATTTTGACGGAGCCTCAAAAGGAAACCCTAAGCTGGTAGGAGCAAGAGGAGCATTATTCAGCCCTGATGAACACCGAGAATTTATGTTCACGTGGGGACTCGAGCATGCAACCAATAACAAAGCAGAGTTTTGGGAAATATGGAAATACATGGAGATAGAAAAGGAGCGGGATTTCCAAATATTGATGATAGTGGGAGAGTCATTGCTGGTCATTCAACAGGTTTCAAAGGCCACCCCAAGACAACGATATGGCTTTCCTCCCATTTTTTGGAGAATAGCCACATTGGAAAATCACCTTGAGGATATCCAACTAGTCCATGTAGGCAGACAACATAATATAGTGGTATATAACTTGGAAAGCTGCAACACACACATGGAGAAAGGGGAGTTATTATTGCTGAATGGAGAAAGGATTTGGGTGTTCATCCCATAATCCAAAGTATTTAATGGGAAACTTTGGGAACTTGATCAATTCAGAATCACTAGAAATATAATTAAAGGGAAACACGATCAAGGTCCACCCAAAAGCAACCCAAAGAAGGAAACACGTATCTCAAGTTTTCCTCCACTTGGGTCAATGCATGAAAGTACAAGCATACAGATGGAGAGATGACATATAAATGTGGAAAGGAATGAAAGTTTTTCGACTCTTTCAACTGTGCCATTTGAGAGAGCGAAAGATGCTAGAATAAATATGCATTAATTCGAAGCAGAGTTTTATTTTGGGGAAAACATAAATGGTGACACTCCCTCCCCCAGAATTAATGTTAATTGAAAGAGGAAGTTTCACTAGAGAGCAAAGGAAGGTTATAAAGCCAGGACATGGAGTAGTAATTGACTTGGCATAATTATTTGGGAGATGGAAAATTTTGATGCAGAGGTGGTATTTGGTGGAAATGGCAGGAAATGAGGTACCAAAGGAATTTTGGAATTGGAGAAAATAATTTGAAAAAATCTTCAAAAATTTGTTGGGAATGTACAAGATGATGGAAAGAAGGTTGTCATTGTTAGAGTAAGAGAAGAAAGATAGAATAGTGATAACAGAGCATAAGGTGGAGTGGTTGAGTGTTATAATAGAGCGTCGTTTACTTTGATTAGAGTCTCAGGTGTTACTAATGAATATTGGGTGGAATTAGCTAAGTGGGACACAAAGTAGGAGCTAAAGCAGGGTGCAAAGGAAATGGGCTTGAAATTGCAGGTAACAGTGCCTAGTAAGGAGGACGATGAGGCAGTGGATGAGGAAGCCAAGTAGCTACCACTAAAAGGTAATCCAGACTTGGATACCTGCCCCTCTGGGGAAAGAAAATTATGTTGTATTGTAAATATATATTACTCCACAGAAAATTTTGTAGAATTTATGATCTCTCTCACTAGAATAGGATAAATAAGCATGCTCGCAACAATAGGAATCTCAAAGACGTACTAGTATGGATGATGGAAACTATGATTGTAAATGACGTTTTCTATGATTTTCTATCCTTTTAATAGAAAATCTAAAATTCGTTCCGTTTAAAATAATAATAAAATAATTAAAAGTAATATAATTTTCTTTTCAAGAATAAAGCTAAGGAAATATTGTGTTTCATAATTGGATAGTGAAAGAAAATATTAATGTGTATTTCATTTAAATATTTTCATAGAAGTAGGATAATAAGTGAGTTTAATAATATTTATTCCTTCCTTAATAGGTGTGTGTGTGTGTGTGCATGTGAGTGATAATTTTTAAAAATATTTATTTCAAATGTATAATATAATTTCATAATTTCCATAAATTTAATATTTCAATGTAAAATTTATATAATTTTATTTTATTTATTTTTAAAGAAACAAATATGAAGGTTTTATTAAAAACTAATGTTGGGATCCAGCTACAATTAATATATTTCTTCAAGGTTTCCAATATTTCTGGTGGGTTTGAGATTGAGCACAGGGACTCAATACAAACCCTGAAATAGTAACACTTCAATACAAAACATTTATTCCCTATCCAACTAAATATTTTCCAAATAACCCCTAAGATTCCAATACATTTTTTTTTTCCATTTGTTACTGCTTATCAATTTGACTTTGACTAGCTTCTTGTTTTCCTTGGCAATACCTCTTTTTCCTATTTTTCCATCCTCGCTCCAACCCATGTTTTCTGATCGATTCGTGGATTTTTATCTTTGGAAAGAGGTTTATGTTTCCTTCATTAGTTTTTTCCACATGCTTGATCAACCTAAGAAATTTCATTTCTGGTCTTGTTTCCTAAGAGTTCAATGTATGATCCATAATTCATAAGAGTTTGTTGGGCTTGGTCCTCCTCTGTTTCTGAATTTTGTCAGTCCACTTTGATATGAATTTCTTCCTAATTGTATTTTAATTCATTTAGTGGATTCTCTTTGGTAAGCACTTATTCATGACTTTATTTTGCTTCCTCCTTGTCTTGTTTCTCTTCTTCCTTCTATACAATATAATGTTCTATCTAAGAAAATTCCCACCATTTGGCCCTCTGGTTATATTTATGGACTCTATTATTTTGCAGTTGCTTGAGGTAATTTTTCATTGCATGCCTTGTTTCATAACACACTTGGCATCAGAATGAAAAAATTTCACATTCAATATTTTGATCCCATACATAATATGGAGTCATTAGGTTTATCTCAGTAGGAAAACCCTTACTAAAATACATCTCCATGCATATTCAAGACTATGTCTTGACAAAATGTTTAGTTTCTTAACTACGGAAATAAAATTTCACTATTGTATTTCCAATATAATTTAATGGAGGGAGATTCCAAATATGCAGGGGAAGGTTTAGGAGCCTTACCCAAACTAGATCTAAGGAGCATGTCATCATAACCAGATAAAAACTAGGGGACTAGGGCTACATGAAGAGACCAACACTTCCCCAAAGACAGGGTCCATAATCCCAAATAATCTTCCTATCCTCACGGTTATCAAATACAAAAAAAGAAGACCAAACTAGAAGATAAATATTCGTATCATCAGACAATAGAGGTTTCCAAAAATCATAAATCCACTTATGGAGATCAGTGAGCCACAACCAAAACCCATTAAATATACATACCAAACCTTGTTCTAACCGAAAAAAGAAGAAAAAAGTATAAGGCTTTATCCCTGAAGGGAACATTAAAGGTTGGAGTCTCTTTAAGTGTTGGAGGAACAAATCCATCTTTAAAAATGGCATTGTAAGAAACCTTGGCTCTAGCTTTCTAAGAGGAAGAGCTTCGAAGTCCAACTATTATTCCTGAAAATTTTATTGGCTTCTCCACTAAATAATAGAGATTATCCATTAAATTATATAAATTTTAATATAAACTATAAAAATAGTATTACTATACTAATATTTTAAAATCATATATTTGCAACCCCACAACCCTACCCCATAAAAAGTCAAGGAGGAAATTTAACAAATAAATTTGGTCCGAACAAATAGAAAAGGATATAAAGTTGGAAAATTAGATATTAATCAAGGAGACACTAAAAAAAGGTGCAAGACATGCAAGGAATTAAACTTGCATGACTACCCTTCATTGGGAAAACACAAAAAACCACTAGTAAGTAATGAAGGTGGTCTCCTAAAACTGTAGAGTATTAAGAAATGACAAGAGAATAACAAAACTGAAAACCTTAATAAGAGAGGAAGAATCCTCAATCCTCCTGAATATGGAAAAGTAGTGAAGTCATAATTTTAATATCACATGAGATTCAACAAGAGTATGCACTTTGTGAGATTCTAAATTCTTTCCAAAACTTCAAGAATTTAGATCTATGCATTGAATTGTTATTGATATATGAAATTTACCCTCTTGATAGATGTGTAATCTCATAAATTTATATATATATATACTTTTATCTTCTCATGAAAGTTTATCTTGTTGGATTTCCCTCCAAAAAATGGGTAAGCTAACCCAATCCTCAAATTTGATTTTTGGAGGATATTTAACACTACTTTACAATATGGAGAAAAGTGAGGATGCTCCTAGGTAAAAGATCCATTTTTAGAAACTATGGATGATATGATAGCTCAAATTATTTATAAAACATTAAATTAATAAAAAAAAAATAACCTAGGGAAACCACAGGGTGGACACAAGGAAATTGATGGAAACAATAGACATGTTCTTTTATAAATAATCATTTTATTGCCAAACACTTCTCTTCTCCTCCAAAGTTTTAACTCAGGGAGATTATATCACAAACCCATCATCTTAGAGTTTCATTACCTCATATAATATGGACCTATCCCATTAAATTTCAGCCCTCTGTGGATCGATGTAGAAGGAATTTTTGAAATCATTATTAAATCATGCAACAATTGGATAATAGGATCCATTCTATATATATGGAAATATAATATTAAAACAAAAACAAAAAAAATATAAAAATCTAGGAAAAACATACCTAGAAAGCATGATAGCATATGATTCTTTCCTTAAAATCAGAGTTGGAAACCATCCACCAACAAATGGACCATGAACCCTTCTCAGGATAAATTCTAGATGATGGAAAAAATGCCTTGAAATCTCTTCCCTAAATTTGAATTATGAAGACAAACTTCAGAGGTGTAAATATAGAAGTCTCTAGCTCAAAGTATGAAAGAAGAACACAAAAGTTTTCCAAAAGAAAGCAAAAAATATATTTTGGAAAAACAATGTGAAATCAATTTTAGTGGAAGGGAATACAATTTCTATGTTTGATAGCATTAAATAGGAATCTCATGAATACATTTAAAATCTTCATTTGGGAAAAAAACCCTCTTTCCGAGATGGTGATGATAGTCTAAATGACATTACTTCTCTAAAAAGAAAATGATCAACTAAAAAAACCTATATTGGAGGAAGAAATATGGACAATGAACTTAACCCTAACGAATTTCCAAAAAAAAATTATTGGTATTATTGACATATTATTTAGTTTGATTTATGTAGAATGATTGAATTTCTATTTCGTTACTCGAAGATTGGACAAGGGAAAAACTTCAAAATTTTTTCCTTAGTCCCAAAAGACATAAAACCTTATTATTTCTCTAGGGTTAATCCGATAGTTTTATGCAATTAATCCTACAATGTAATCTAAAAAAATATTTCTACTCATTTAAAAGTGCTTTTTCCTAATATTATCTCAAAAAACCAAGGTGGAAAATTCCTTTGATTGAGTAAAACATTACTTTCTCTTCTCATTGCTAATTAAATTTGGTTTTGCTAATAAATTTATAAGTCAAGTTGTAGCATGCATTGGAGACCCTTGACCTTTCTACTAGTAAATAGAATATCAATGGATTTTTTCAAATATTCTTATGGATTAAGGTAGGAATTCCCCTTGCATCCACTACTTTACATAATTATGGAAGACTCTTTTAGTAGGAGCTTGGAAAAAGAAAGACTATCTGGGACCTTTATAGGGATTAGATAAATGAAAGGGATCAAAAGTATAAACCATTCTCATTTTTTTTCATGATGTCCTTCTTCTAGGAGGTGCCTTAGTTCTTATAGCCAAAGGATTTCATAAGGTCTTGTATAGTTTTGTGGCTACTTCAAGGGGGCTTTTTGATGATACCAAATGATGTAGGTGACAACACCGCCCATGGTTCTCTCATAAAAGGAATTGTAAATCTCTTTATAGATATGCAAAATTTAAAAGAGGGGATTGAGTCAAGGGACACAAATTCTAGAGCTAAGGAGGTTGGTTGTTTGGTTGGGATGTTGACGTTTTCTCATGAAAAAAACATGAATTTTTGGAAAACCATTAAAGGCTAGCTGGTGCATGAAATTAATGGACTAGTTCTTGGATTGAATGTGTTGCAAAAGGAGTATGTAGGCCCATGTGCTTGAGAATCTCAACAAGGAATATGATAGGAAAATGGGGGAGGAAAAGGCTTCTCAAGGTAGTAAGGATGGGGGGGCATGGAGACTCTCATTCATTCATGAAGGAGCAATGATTAGAGCAACAATCGACAAGCATCACTGAGTAGAGTAGAAATTCATATAAGAGAAGAGAAGTGAAGGGACCGGTCTTTGGTTCCTTGGAGGCTTTGGGTTGGGATACTAGTATTTTGAGCCATGTAACAACGTAGATACCTTGGATGTTTTTGCTTGAGATTGGAATCTCTGGAGCCCTGTAAGAACTTGTGTTCCTAGAGGTTGTGGGTTGAGATAGTAATCCCTGGATCCATGAACAAATTGGGAGTATATTAGGTTTTTAGTTGGAAATTGCAGTGGATTTTCGACTTCCTATAAAGGAGTGAATCCCTTACATTACCCTTGAGGGTGGACACTGGTGAGCCTCTGGGTTCGCTATGCATAATTTCTGCAACATGACGCTGATGGGATTGAGGAAGAGCCCCCGAGGAGCCCTTTTTTTAGCTAGTAGATTGGTGTTAGAGTGCTCTAAGAAAACACCTTTAGTCTTTGGAATATGTCTCGGTGGTGACAGTTGCAAGTGAGATTGTATACAACTGTCTAAGGTTGGGTGGAGAGTCTTGTCCTAGAATCAGTTTCCTTGAAAATTATAAGATACATGTTTTCTTTGTACTTGTCTGAAATATCATTAAAGTATGATGCATTTTGGTTGAAATGGATTTGGATTTATATATTATATTAATGAGTGTATGGCTACATATTTTCTTGAAATTGAATTTATTGTTGTGTTAAAAATCTTGCATATGAAATATTGTATTTTTTAGATAAATAACGATGTTAAATAAGTCTAAGAAAATGTGTGCTTCTAGACTGAAAATAATGTGTTTTGTTAAATGTTTATTAATATTGTTTATAACATATAATAAGCATTAGAATGTGTCTTGATTTGAATGATAACAAGAACGATGTTATGACCATGGATGAATAATAATTTGTATGAAATTTTCACCTACATTGTTGATAGTGCTTATGAAAAATGATACAAATACAATAAAAAATGTGAAAGGTGTTAGTCATATAAGGAACTTGTTTAAAAACCTAAAAAAAGTGGGCTTGCAACCCTTTTAGTAACATTAAATAATGATTATATGAGATACGATATGCTTAGAAAGGTCTGAGCATACACACAAGCATTTATTTTGTAAGCTACAAGCTGGTTAAACTATACAGGAGGCATTGTGTTAACGCTAAGAGATTTTTTCTCCCTTGTTAATGTAAGGATAACCTAATGCTCTTGAATGAAGGCTTGGCTAACCTTGTATATTGAGCAGTGTAGAAGTATTCCACTAGCATCATGGTGTAGCTGTTGATGCATGGGAAGGTTCTATATAATGCCATAGGTTGCTTACAGGCCCAATTTGGATTCTGGAACCTTCAACGCGTGGCATGAGAGGTGGATCCCTTCAAGAGTTAACTGCAGGCCCATTGAAGAATGTGGTTGCAGGACCGCATACACTTGCATACTGAGGAATTTCTTGTTCTAGGAGAGGGAAGGTAAAAGATTAGGAACTCGTTAGAGAGGCCTTTGGTCAAGCTTAAGAGAGGTAGCACTGCATTATGCATTAGCAAGCCACTTTCACTATCACTTCCACCGAGACGATTTGATTCTTGATTTTTACTAGAACCCTGTGGAAGAGCCTTGGTTCAAAGAAACAACGAGAAGAAATCAGTGAGGAGATAAAGCAAGATATCACATTATTTTTTGGAATCTAGTTTGAAATCATCGCACAAGTCTTCATAAGGCTCCCTTGGAGTTTCCATGGTAGGTATCGAGTATAATATCTAATGCAGCGAAGGGAGGACAAATCTCTAAAATTATATGATAAAACAGGGAACCCTACCCATTAGTTAGATAGAACCCTAGATGTAGAGAATACCCATTGGCATGGCCTGAATTTCCCTCTTTCGTGATTGGGAAAAGTTATAATGATGTGGCATGGATGTGAAAAACTCAAAAGGAAGACCCTGGAATTTTTTTTATGCATAGATGGGATCGATCAGGATGATGTTAGCTGGGATGAGTTGGCTTACACACAATGTTGATTTTGTCAGATTAAGACTAGGCGAAGTTGGATTAGAAAGAAAAGAGGAAAATACAGTTGTGTATCTCAGATTCAAGGTTTTTGAATGTATCAAGGGAAGCTAAGATGAAGGATTTGTGGGACAATTTAGTGACTTTGTACCAATCTAAGTATTTGGTGAAGAACCTGTTCCTATGAAAAAAATTGTATAACTTGAGGATGAAGGATGGAGACTTGGTGACAGAGCATCTAAATGCCTTTAATATTTTGGTAAGCCAATTATTATATGTTGATATTAAAATATTTTATGAACATAAGTGCCCAATTTTTTTGTGTTCTCTATCAGATTCATGGGATAGTCTAGTTTTTTCCATAGGGAGGAATACAAATACCTTAAAGTTTGATGACTCTAGTCTCATCCTTACTGTCGGAATAAATGAGATGAAAAATATGGGGATCCAAAATGGAGATGCCTTGTCTATGCAAGGATAGTCCTAGAACAAAAACAAAAATAATTCCTTGATTGGGAGATATAATTCTCTAAGAAAATGTGTGAAGGTATGTCGGAAATGCGAAAAGGAAGGGTACTTCAAAAAGGATTGTAGAGCTAAAGCTCCTGAGGAAGGAAAGGGATTTGATGATGCTCCTTCTACAGAGGAAAAAACCCCCTCATATGAAGGTGAGGATGTGTACTTGGATTCTTCTTTAAGTACACCTGTATATCACGAGGCATGGTTGATTGACTCAGGTACATCCTTTCACTTCACTCCCCATAGGAAGTGGTTCTACGAGTATGAGAAATATGATGGTGGTGATGTATTCTTAGGGGGTGATAGGAAGGTCATAATCGTGGGACGCAGAAAAGTCAAGCTGAAGTTGCAAGGTGGAAGGATTAGAACACTTCGTGGTGTTCTTCATATTTTTGCATTGGCCAAAAATATTTTTTTTGTAAGAAAGATGGATGATGCAGGTGTAAAATAGTGTTCGAGAAGGATATCTACAAGATGGTTCGGGGAGCACTAGTATTGATGCAAATAGTTCATATTGGAACTCTGTACAATCTTCTGGGTAGAACTGTTATTAATGGGTGCAATAGTTATGTGGTTCCTAAAAGTGGAGCATAAAACCTTGTGGTCTCTAGAGAAAATACCATGCTATGGCATCAAAGGCTTGGAAATATTGGAGAGAAGGGCCTTAAAATACTTCATGGTAATGGTATGGTAGAAGGTATGTATAATTTCTCTCTATATTTTAGTTTCTATGAACATTGTGTATATATAAAACATAATCGGGTTAGTTTCCCTTCTTGTGCTAAGAGGGCGAAAGGGATATTAGAACTTGTGCACAGTGATGTGTTTGGACTTGTGTTGGTTCCATTATTGGGTAAGTATGTGTACTATGTATCATTTGTAGATGACTTCTCAAGGAATACATGGATATATTTCCTCAGGAATAAATAATAAATTCTTTGACAGGTTTAAAGAATTTAAGGCTCTGGTGGAAAACCAGATAGAGAAGAAGATAAAGGTGTTGAGGACAGGTCATGGTGGAGAGTTCTGGAAGAAGGAATTTGAATAGTTCTATAAGAAGTTTCGTATAGCATGGCAGAAGACTACTACATACACACCTCAGCAAAATGGAGTTACAAAAATAATGAACATGACGTTGATGGAAAAGGAAAGAAGCATGCTCAGGGGTGCGGGGTAGAGTAGGAATTTTGGGAAGAGGCAGTGGAGACTGCATGTTACCTCGTTAATAGATCACCTTTATCGAGATTGGAGGATAAGAATCCACACAAGGTATGGACTAGTAAGAAACCCTCTCACCCTCTCTTTCACATCTGAGGGTATTTAGTTATGATGCATATGTACATGTTCCAAAGGAGAAAATAACTAATATATATAGTAAATTGAAAAGGTGCATATTTATTGGGTATAAGGATGGTTTAAAATGTTATAAGTTTTGGAACCCAAAAACAAGGAAGGTTGTGTATAACCGAGATGTGGTGTTTAGAGAAGTGAAATATGCTATTAAACATGAATTCCTACCAAAGGAACCTGAGAAGATAGAGTTTGAGCTAAAGGAGGAACAATTAGACTCTACAGTAGAATATGAATCAGAAGAGGAAGAGCCACAAACTCCAGCTTTGAGAATGTCTGTTCGAGAGAGAAGGAAACCAAAAAGGTATAGTACATCTGTTTTATGTTCAAATATTTATTTATCTATTATTGATGATGATCCCAGAACTATTAGGGAGGCAATAGATTCAGAGGATGGAAAACCCTGGAAGGAGGCCATGGATAATGAAATGGCATCTTTGGACAAAAATGATTCTTGGGATCTGGTAGAGTTGTCAGCTGGAAGGAAACCCATAGGAAGAAAATGGGTGTTTAAGAAGAATATCAATGTAGAAGGAAAGGTGAAAAAATACAAAGCTCGGTTAGTAGAAAAATGTTATTCGGATGTGTCACGAATTTATTTTGGTGATATTTTTTATCCTACTGCCGAGGTAGCTTCTATTTGATTACTTTTATTTGTTGTTTATTCTTTTGATTTTGAGGTGGAACAAATGGATGTGAAGAAAATATTTCTTCATGGAAAACTGGAAGAAGATATCTACATGAAGCAACTTGAAGACTTTGCGGTGAGGGGTAAGAAATAGCTGGCATGCAGATTAAAAAACTCTCTATATAGATTTAAACAATCACCAAGGATGTGGTATCAGAAATTTGATCCATATATATGGGGACTTGGTCTCTAGAACCAAAGCAGACCATTGTGTGTATTTTAAATTAATTGGTGACTGTGTTATTTATTTTTCCTTGTATGTGGACGATATGTTGTTGATTGGAAATGGAAAAGAAATTATCCAATATTTGAAGACCCAATTGTCCTCCAAATTTGAAATGAAGGATTTTGGTGTTGCAAACTATATTTTTGGCATGGAAATTAAACAATATCATGCAAAGAGGAATCTTTGGTTAAACTAGAGGTATTATGTTGAAACAATAATGCCAAGGTTTAATATGCATGATAATAAACTAGTGAAGGTTCCTATTCCTATAGGTGTAAAGTTATCGATTGAATAGTGTCCCAAGACACAAGAAGAGGAAGATGACATGTCTCGTGTTCCATATGCAAGTGCAATTGGTAACTTGATCATGTATGCAATGGTATGTACTAGACCAAACATTTCACATGCAGTGGGAGTATTGAGTAGGTTTATGTCAAAACCAGGGAAGGATCATTGGACAACAGTAAAGTGTCTTTTCAGGTATTTCATGCCACTAAGGATTATGGTCTATGCTACCAAGAAAGGTGAGGGTTGGATAGAGTTAATTTGGACAGCTATGGATTTGTTGATGCAGATTGGGTTCGAGATATAGATCAAATAATATATGAAAATAGGTATCTTTTTAACCTATTTGGAGGATCATTTAGTGGGATGAGTAAAATACAGTCTGCTGTGGCTCTTTCAACTATAGAGGCTTAATACATGGTAGCCACTCATGAAAGCAAGGAAGCAATTTAGTTGCAAATATTTTATTCAAGTATGGGGTTGGTACAACGAGCTATAAGGATATATTGTGATATCCAAAGTGAACTTTTCTTGGAAAATAACCTTTATTACCATTCAAATACAAATTACATTGATATTCAGTATCACTTTCTGAGGGATATGGTTTAGGAAAGAAATATGTTGCCGGTAAAGGTATACATTTTGATGGATGTTGTAGATGCATTGACAGAGTCTGTGAGCACTGAGAAGTTTTCTTGGTGTAGAGAAAAAATGGGCATTGCAAGGTTGGACCAATGACTAACCTCTCTTGTGTTCCCAGGGTGTGGAAAAGAAAACAATAAGTGGAATAATGTTGGGTGTCTGTTATATTCTTTCCACGACTTTTGCATGTGTGGGGGCGAAAGGTTCCCCTGTTCATTGTGTTGGGTATAGTAAGGGGGATGTAGCCCCCTTGTACAGAGTCCGGGGAATTTTCTCGGGAAATTTTTTTGGGCCCTATAATAGGTTGGCGGACCTACCTATGGTTTTATGCATGGGTTTTGCACATGGTTTTGGGCATGATTGTTTTCTTCCCATAATAATTTATAGATCTGATCAAGGGAACTATGGTGATGTTCTAATCCAGGGTTAATCAATTAGGTTTTATGAATTATTCAAAACACACACACACACACACACACACACACACACACACATATATCTGTGTGTGTGTGTGTGTATTGTAACATTGAAATGAAGATAATGAAAAATGAATATGGTAGTCCCGGTTTTGAGGGGAAAATATTTGTGTATATTTTTTCTACGTTTTATGTTCTTGCCATTGCATATTTTTTGTTTTAAGAATTCGTTTGTAGGTAATTTTTGTACATGGCTAAAACCTACACATAAGCTTATGGTCCTATAATTGGTGGGAAGTGGAGCCCACAGACCATCTCGGGACAGATATTTGAGCCTGGAAAGATTGAGTTTGCACCATATGAGGCTTGGCGAGATGATATCAGCCAGGATGAGTTGGATGGAAATATAGCTTGGATGACCATGCCATTGGCTAGGGGTGGACCCCTTAATAGTATATCTTGTTGGTCTTACCCTAGAAAATTTACAAGGGTGTAGGCGGAAGCGAGAAGGATGAATTGGTAGAGTTGCAACATGCATTAATAAGAATGAGAAAGGTGTGGGTGAGCAACCCCACCTAGGTTAATCAGCAGGAGGAGCAGACAGAGGCACTAGACTAGTGCACTAGGATAATGAAGGCAGGATGATTTATACCCAATGAACACCCTATTTTCCGAAAGGGTGGTCCACTAGGTAGGTGGCCAGGAAGAAAATAAGGATGCACCAAGGAAAGCATCGGGAAAATGGGTGCATGTCAACGTCATCCTGGTAGTCTCATCGAAGGTATTTTCAGAGGAGGAAGCGAAGGCACCAAGAAGGACCCAATAGGGTGACATAAGACAATTTTGATGGCAAGGAACACAAGCCCTAATGAATTCCTAATTGGTTAAGGGAGGACCCATGGCTAGGTCAACTGACAAGTATACCCCAGAGCAGCGTCGAAGGGGCAAGAGGAGGAATATTGGGATGAATGGAGTATTGGTGATGTGGCATGGGATGCCGTGTTATCCTAGTGGGGAAGTAGTGAACCAATGGGGATCAAGATTATATGGCCCGCCGCACATGTAACCTCGACAGTGAGGCCCCGATTGTTACAAAGGTGTGATCTCAGTAAATCATTGGTCAATTTCGAGTGGGATGATGTAAGGAGATTGCATGGTAGGGCCCACACAGATATAGATATACATTGGTGGGAACAAGGCCTTTCTTGATAGATCATCCCACCATAGAGATATAGGTGTAGTAAAAAGTGAAAGGAGAAATGTGTCGAGGAGGAAAGTAGAGAAGGCCAACCCCCTGACTACCACATAAGGAAATCATGAAATTCCATGTGGCATCTAGATGATGGGGTGGGGTCGAAGCTTTTGAAGGTAATGTCTTGCGGTTTGGAGGTCAGATTGAGCATTAGGGGAATTTTGAGGTCTAAAATGGGCCTACTAAGAAAAATTTACAACCAAAATAAACTTTATAAGAACCAATAGGATTCAATATGATGATGTCAACCATGGGGGATGATTCACCATTTTTAGAGTAAAAAAGTAAAAATAATAAAAAATAATAAAATAAAAAAACTATTTTTTCAACTTGTATTTTTAACTTATCTCCCTAAGGGGTTACTCAAATTTGGAGCGAGAGTACTTTTTGGATGCAAAATTTAATTCCTCATATAAAGAGTACCATGTTGCATACTTTCGATGGACCTTGCTACATGAAGAATGAGAAATACATGAAAAAACGTGTTTGTAATTACACTTTCATGTATTTCTCATTTTTCGTGTAGCACATTCCATTGAAAGTATTCAACATGGCTACTCCTTGGATGAGGAATCAAATTCTTCATCCAAAAAGTGTTTCCACTTGAAATTTCAATAAACCCATAGGGAGATAAGTTGAATATACGAGTTGAAAAAATAGTTTTTATTTTTCCCTCTAAAATTTGATGATGTAATCAAATCTTATTTTATTATTTCCACTGTTATTTTATAATTTCCTTTGGAGGCCCATTTTATACCTCAAAATTCCCCTAATGGAAAAATTCATACCACTATATTCATCTCGATGAGACAAATGCAATGGTGATGACTATATATAAGTTTATTGGAGTTGGAAAATTTAAAAAATTATGCCCCATTTTCATAATGACACCTTGAAGATTGGGTATGCCAGGTGACCGCATCTCACTCTAGGTGTTGTGAAAGTGGTGTTGTTACAGAGTGGTATCATAGCATCTAGTGTAGAAATTATACAAAAATATGTTTATCAATGGATTCAATTCGATCAAGCAATGTACTAAAGCTAGATATTGAATCCTTCTACAAATAAGTTGCAAAAAATAAACACGATCGCCAATCACAACAAGTAAAGAAAAAAAGCAAATTAAACCACAACACAAAATTTTTCCTGGGGATAGCTTTCTTCTCAATACCCCTCTATATTCTATTGCATATTCATCAAGGAATCATGAAACAATTACAATGCACTCTTCTCAAAAGAGTCTCCTACACTCTGCCTATCGTTTCACACTAATCTAGACAAAATAGGGCCAACACTTAGCCAATTCTCATCTTGTCTTCAGCTTTCCTTCCCCATGCAATTAATGAGGAATGAAATCCCTATTCCTTAGGAATTTCAACCCTCTTCAACTACGCAAGTATCATGGCCAATCCTGTGGTGTTTTAACTACATCTGGGCAGTTTGCTAATAATACAACTGATAGTCAACTTCCTTTTAACCTTTGTCTCAACTGGGTCTCCACTGGAACTGGCATGCATGCAACTATTAATAGTAAAAAATCAGTTGCATGGAAGATCACTGCATGTGAATTTAATCTGATTTAATTCACTTGACCTCTCACTAGTGCAACAAATAGTTACAACAAGTTCAACTGAATTTAACTCACTTAATTGAGTTAACTGATTTCTCATGCATTAAACTGATGCACTAGCTGCAACTTGAACTCTAAAACACATAGAATCACTCTACATGCCTCACCGACCACCCTCAACTAGAAATTCATAATCTAACCGAGTTTATCACACTCAGTTAACTATTACAAATGATTATGAGATAAGATTACATTTTATTGTCCAATTTAATTAAGGGATAATTAAATTAGACACATTTGAAATTTATTAAATAAATTGAATTGCACACTAATGTATTGCTAGGACCCATCATTACATGACCTGTGGTCCCACACTAGTGTAGGTGTTGTCATGTTGCTTCTAGATGCCAATTTCATTGTTTCTTGTTGCAAACTTGAACATCTAGGTTCAACACTTGGACTAAATGGGCTCTATCATGAGACAATAACAATTTTTAAAGAATTAAACATAAATTATTTAGGTGTTAAAATCCAGTATAAATAATTAATTGGGGGTATAATGGGTGTATTGACTCTACAAGATATAAGCCAATGTTACCCTATTGAGTGAGATAATAGACTTGAATGTGCAATTAGCAATTGAGACTTATTTCACAATTCAAAACTAATATGGACTATTTGGATGTATATATGTGCACAATATGGTTGCTTGTCTAGTAATAAAATTACATGTTATATGATTAATGCATATGTATTATTAAACATGGTTAGTATGATAACATGATTTCTCTGTCACAACAGGATTCTCCATGACAACCCCATGAATGGATGGTTCATGATTATTATGATGTTTAATTGATTATCACATGGAAAATCTAATAGTGTGGGTGGTTGAAAACACATCACAAGTAGCATAACACAGAGATAGTATATAAATGGTGATATGAATGTTATAGTATAGATTTTATAAATCACAACATGGGAGTGAATGGGTTAGAGCTATTGAAAAAGAAATATCAGTTGACCAAGGGGGATAGAATCATTATCCAGATTGGTTGGATACCTTGAGAAGCCTGAGGGTTGAAGTGAGAAACTTCAAGACTGATAATGAGAGGTTGGTAAGAGCTCAAGAAAGGAAAGCTAAAATCAATGCACTTATCTTGAAAATCCTCTTAGATTGGAAGAGACAGAGGCAATGAGATATGAGAGCTAGTTATAGAGAAATGAAGATCCATCATGAATCAAAAGAGAATACCAATGGAGAAAATGGTGGCAGGTTCAGGAAAAGACACAAGTAGGAAAGTGAGGATACAGTTCCAGGAGATGTACCTTTAAGAACCCGAAGAGGAGGAACTGGCACAAAAGTGAACCATTCTAACTGACTAGCTAGTTCTTCTACCAAGAGGCACCACCACTGTTCTCACCATTATCATCACAATCATTCATAAAGTAGGGGAAAATATTACATTCTTAAAGAATTTAAGAAATCTAAGCCACCCACATTTGATGCGAATATGAAGAAAGCATACGATGCAAAATATTGGTTGTTGGGTATGAATAATTTTTTCAAGATACATGAATATTCTGGAAATACAAAATCTAGAATTTCCACCTTTAGTTTGAAAGGGAAATAAGATATATGGTGGGAGGATTTGAAGAAAATTACAACCATTGTTGAGAAATAATTTGCCTCAGATGCGTTTGAGAAGCTCTTAAGAGAGAAATACCTATCTGAGTGTTATTAAGATATAAAGGAAAAGGACTTCTATGAAATTAGGATGGGGAAATTATCATATGAGGAATATGTCACTAATTTCCTCGGACTACTGAGGTATGTACCATATATCAAAGATTATAAAGCTAAAATTAAAAGGTTTATCAACGAGTTTTCAATGGAATTCAGAGATAAAATCAAGTTGTTGGAGCCACCGGTGCTGAAGGATGCTATTGAAAAGATGAAACACTACTATGAGTAGGTAAGACGCATGCCTAAAATTAAAATTAATTGGTAGGCCAAAAGAAAATATGGACACAAGAATAGTTGGGCCAAGAAAAGCTTAGAAATATGTATAGTAGCCAATGTCACGAAAACGCAAGTTTGAAAGCTGAGAACCTCTTATATGTTAGACTGTGTTGAGAACCATAGAAGAATTGACTTTCCACATCGGCAAAATATGGGATGAACGATTTACAGTACTCGAGAGGCTTGCACGGTGGGCGAGGTACTTGAAGTATACCAAGAAATTACGCACTATTGGACAACCATCAGGGAGATCGCCTAACATCCATCATTTAGATGGAAGGTAAGTTGCATGATTAAATTGTTTCCATTTTAATCGATCCAGGTTCTAATTATAGTTATGTCAGCCTAGACCTTGTTGACAAATACAAACTAGTATGGGAATTGCACGAAGAACCATGGTTAGTTTAGCTAGCTACTGGAAGAAAAAGGAAGATCAACCATTGGGTAAGGTCCTCTGCATTTTAGCTCAATGGCATACCAAAAAAACCCAACTTGAATGTGTTTCCATTGGGTGCATATGGCATACTTTTGACCTTAGACTAGTTGAACTTGCATAGAACCAAGGTGGATTTCTATGAAAAATAAGTTGAATTCTTGGATGAACAAGGAGAAAAAAAGGTGTTTCAAGGCAGGAAAAAACCCATTTCAGTATGAATGATCACTTTTATGGAAGCTAAACATAGCAGCAGGAAATGATGCACGTTGTTTGTAATGCAAGTATCTAGGAATGAGAAAGCTAACATTAAAATGAAATATTAAGAAGGTGAGATGCTAAGGAAGTACCCTATGAGGATGTCTTCCTAGTGGAGGTTCTTGGATTACCTCCTCACTGAGAGATGGATTTCTCTATTGAGATGGTACCTAGAGCAACACCATCATCCAAGGCATTTTTTATAGGATGAGCACCCTAGAGCTGGTGGAGCTAAAGTTACAACTAAAAAAAAATATTGTCAAGGGCTACATAAGGCCAAATGTGTCCCCATGGGGAGCACCTATACAATTTGAAAAGAAGAAATATGGAAGAATGATTTACTCAGTAGTGAACTGTTATCTCTACGATTGCATAAATTTGTGTTATGTCATGTCCTATCACAAAGTCATCATGTGCCACATCATTGTTGTGGATTATGTAACTATCTAATAAAATGTATTTTAAAGTGGAAGTCCAAAGGACATATTCATAATATGAAGAGTCATGTAAAGTTGAAAAGTCATAGGAAGTCAAACATTCATGAGGGTAGTCAAAGAGTCACAAGGAAGGTGAAGCATCACCTCTTGGTTATATATACACCCTCATTATATGAGCGAAGGAATTTTTCATCTTGGTTCCTCTTGCAAGGCATTAGAGAGAAATACGAGTTCTTTCGGGGAGCAAGGACTTGCTCCAACGCTCCACTATTACACCTAGTGATGTTCATTGTATACACGTGTCTTGGAAATTTTACTTAATAACAAAATCCTTTAAGGCCAACATGTTATTCATGCGTGGATTATGAATTTTATAATACTATTCTGCAAATGTCTTTATTTCATGTTTGGTTTCATCTGTGCTAAAGTGGTCTAACTATTTTAGTTATTTTAATACTTATCTTATTGAGAATATGTTGTAATGGTTTTTATCGTTTTCCCATCCTTCTGGACTATTCCGTGGGATACTAGACATATCTTTCTCATTTACTGTCTATAATGGCCATAACATCTTTTGAGGACTATTCCACTAGATGTTAGACACCTACTTCCTATTTGCGTGTCTCTACTTGGGTGGTATTATTACCTCTTTCTTAGAGGCTCACTTTAATATTTCCCTCCGCAATAGATTAAATTTGACACACTTGCAACTAAACATTCACCACGCACACTGACAATGATTTTTGATGGCACATATGTCTTCCTCTCTATTGTTGACAATTTGAGCCAAGGAAAATCTATAAGAATACATGACAACTAGGTCGATACTTTAGATGGGGCTCCTATTCCAAACAATGTGAGGTCTAATTGGAACTTTACATAGGGGAGACCTCTTTGTTGACGGATTTACAACACCGTCAACACTATAATAAAAGAGAATGGTCCCTATGTGTGTCATTTCAATTTCCTCAACCAATGGTAACACATTGAGATATTGAAATTTCCTCTCATATCTTTATGTGTGAGTGGAATGTGATCTCTCTGGGTGTATTGTGTTAGTGGAATGCGCGTTGACTCCTTTTTGAAGACCGTGAGTTGTATTATGTGTTGAGTTGGTTGATGCATTAAGTTTTGAATGTCGTGAATTTACTAAAATACCTTGTGATTGGTTATTCATGTAAATTGGTATGTCATTTGGTTGGTCATTGAATTGAAAACAAAGTTATCGATCAAACGAGAAAATTACAGTACTCATTTTTTTGAGGTAGCAAAAAAAACACCCGACTTTGAAAAGTGGTGATGCAGAATAACCCTTTTTGTTTAACACAATTTTAGCACTTTAAATTTTCTTATGATTTTTTTCTTTTTCTTTTTTTTTAAATGTCATGACTTTCATGTCGATTTTGAAAAGTGGTGAAGCAAAAAAAATAAAAAAAAATAAAAAAAAATAGAAAGACAATTTAACAGAACATAATTATAAACAAAATTTAAAATAACAAAAAAAAAACAAAATTAATAAAGTTAAAAAAAAATAAATTTAAATTTAAGGAAATAAAAAATATTAAAATTCAAAATATTAAAATAAAAAATAAAATTAAATAAATGTAAAATAAAAAAATGAAAAAAAAAATTATAAATCTAAAACAAAATCATATAAAATAAAATAAAAAAGTTATAAAAAAATTTAATTTGAAAAAAATAAATGGTTTCAGCGAGATCTCGTGCCTGGCTGGGCGAGGGAGGGGTGATTTTCGGAATCAAACCTCCCTCACCAAGCCGACCACGATGCTTGTCCACTGGGCAAAGGGGAGCTGCATGTCGGCTCTCCTCACCCAGCTGCAGACTCCTCTCCACCTGACAACCAGACCCTGCAACCGGCTAGGCGAGGGAGGGCCTATTCTCAGAACCAACGTCCCTCGCCCAAGCAGCCTTGGGGAAGTCGAAATCATTTTTTTTTTAATTATATATTATTTTATTTATTTAATTTCTTTTGATATGATTTTGTTTTAAATTTTAATTTTTTTTTAATAATTTACAATTTTTTTTTTTACTTTTTAATTTTTTTTTTAATACTTTTAAGATATATATATATATATATATATATATATATATATATATATAATTTTTAAATAGATCTTAATTTGTTTTTTATTTTTTATTTTTTAAATTTTTTATTTTTTTGTTTTTTGTTTTTCATTTTAATGTGTGTTTTTTTTAGTTTATAATGTTTTAAATTATTATTTTCAATAATTTTTATTATTATTTTTCATATTTTTAATTATTTTTTTAATGGTTCTTTTTTTTTTTTAATTTTTTTTTGGTTTTTTATTTTATTTTATTTATTTATATCATCAATATTATTTATTTACTTTTTATGTTTTTTTTTTTTTTTTTTCAATTTTTTTAATTCTTTCTTTCACTTGGCTTTTTTTTAATGTTTTTATTTTATTTTAAATTTACTTTTTTTAGGTTGTAGATTTTAGGCTTTTGTGATCAGTGTTTTGTGTTGTAGTGTTTTCCGGGTATGTCGCATCCATGTTTTTTAGGTTGTATATTTTAGGCTTTTGCGATCAGTATTTTGTGTTCTAGTGTTTTCTGGGTATGTCGCATCCATGTGTTTTTACATTTTATATGTTTGACTTTTTTTTTGTCTTTTTTTTATATTGTATTTTTTGGGTCTTGTTTTTTTATGTTAAAATATATTATTTTATTAACTTGTTATTGTCTTTTTAAATTTTTTTTGTTTTAGTTTTTATTTTTTCAATGTTTTCATATTTTCAATATATTTCATTTGATTTATATGTCAAAATAAAAGATATTTAGAAGTAATAAGTCTATGAGAACCATTTTTTGTAGATGGTGTACTTCCTTAGCGGTCGATAGGATTATGGAAACAACAAATTTGTTTTTGCATAATCTTTAAGATGTTTATTAGTTTCAATTTATTAAATTCAATATCAATATATATATATATATATATATATTTCTCAATAATGAAATACAGGTTTAAAAAACAATTTACAATCCAAATTTCCTAAAAAACAAATGTTTTAATTTGTATAAATTAATTTGTTTTGTAAAGTTGTTCATTCACCATAACTCAAGTGTTTCGTAGCCAGTGATTTCAATACATTATATAAAAAATATTATATTTAATAAATTGTTATTATAATGATAAACTTAAAATAAAAATAAATTACTATAAATATGTTGTCTTAGGGTAAGTTTCGAAAAGAGATATATTTTTAGCCTTTAAAATTAAAATTACTCTTGGAATAATAATCTTTCATTTACTTTTCATTTTTAAAAATTGTTTTAGTCATATAATTTGTCCATAATTTCATGGTTCAAATATGTTGGAAGCTTAAGAATTTTAAAACCATGATTGAAAACTTGTCAAAATATTAAGGTTTTTATGTGCTATGATATTTTATCTTTAATGCTATGGTTGAAAAAAATTACAATTTTAGAGTTATTGAGAGTCAAGGTATTTTATCTTTAACAAGATGGATGAAAATTGTTGGAAATTATAAGGATTTGAGACATGATTTTTTTATATTTAACATGATGTATCAAAATTGTTGGAATTTTACGTTTTTTCAAAGTCCTAATATTTAATCTTTAATTCCATTGTTAAAAAGTGTCAAAATTGTGACCAATTTTTGTTTTGTTATTCCAACATCAACATTTTTTTCTTTCAAGGGTGTTTTTTCAATCATTTTTTCAAGGAAAAAATTTGGTTTTTAGCATAATTTAAAAAAATGTTGAAATTTGACCCTAAAAAAAGAAGAAGTGCACTCTGGAATACACAATTTTAGTTTTTGTGGTGTTTTTTCATGCTTTTTGAGTTTTTTTGGGCTAGAGTTCTCATTTTGAGGTAATAGTTCCTGTTTCATTGGTAACTTTGTTTGAATATGTATTGTTAAATTCTGTGAATTACATTAATTAATGTGTAGACAGCTTTGTGTGTCAGTTCGTTGTGTCTTGAACAATGCAAATGCATTGTGTGAATGATGTTTTGAATGGTGTGTAATAGTTCAAATTCTTATCCTTGGCTATCAATCTGTAGGCCTGTCTTCTGGCCTACGTTTTCTCTGGCCAGGATCCAAAAATAATGCTTTTTTTCCAAAACGTTTCTCCTCTCTTTGCGAGTGAGGTCACACCCCTAATATTTGCATGCATTGTGAATGAATTTTATATCTACGTATTGGTGTTGTAACACACTATCCATTAACACCAAATCCCATGGATTTTGGACCCAATACCAATAAACTTGTTTCAAAATTGTGACTTGAATGAAGCCATTTGGTAGCTTTAAACAATGATTCAAACTATCACTCCTGGTTATCTTCTTCTATGAACTCACTGGAGTAGTATGGATATAACCATGACTCTGAATGCATGGTTGAGAGTTGGAAGACTTGGCATAATGCGATGTTGATTTTTTTCACTTTGATGGTTCACTAGAACAGTTTAACTCTAGGCCGGTTGTTTGAGGCTAGGAAATACAATATGTATATTCTTGTTTCGTTTTTTCATGAATATAACACCCCGTAGTGAGCCCAATCTTCTTGGATAGGGTTTCTTTGGTTCATTATAAAGTATTGAAGTTGGAATTTTATTACAAAATTATCGTTGGCTGTTTATTTGTGGGAATTCAAGCATTTCTTCCATCATCACAACAACCTCATTGTAGACCCTACGTTAGTATTTTGTGATTGTGTAGCGATTATTGGAGAAGCAATAGCTATTGAAGTTTGTTCCACTTCTGAATATTATTACCACAAATATTGAAGTGAATCGGCCATATTAGGGGATCTCAACATTATCTACAAGCTGGAAGCTAACGACATTGAGCGTGTAGCTCTATGTCGTTGAATGTATTTATTACTCTTCGTGTCTTCGGGCCTGTGCATTGACAATTTTAGACATTGAGCTTGTACATAAATGGGTTCACAATCACTCCTAGCTCTATGTGGAGACTTTGGTGAGGAGGAATTCATGAGGTGATTTGTCTTTGGTTGTTCTAGGATTCCTAAAGAAATATTGAATTCACTAGGTATGATCTTTGTGGTAGCCGACACATAAAAGGAAAACCATATTATGATTAAAGAGGATTTCAAAACCTCAAGATTGCTATCACCCTTTTCTGAATAATTCCAACCTTGTTATTTCAATAATTCAAATAAAAATAGGATTCATAAACAATAGTAGTGTTTCTTCCTCTTATACTTTACCATTGATTTAAGAAATTTGTCTCTGGCTGAAGTTTTGGTATAGTCACATATGGAAACATATTTCTTCTATATTTTGGCTATGTCGCTAGAAAACACCCTATGCACGGACAAAGTTGAATGCCTTGATTTGTCTTCCAATATTGATCAACGATTGTACAACATTTGGAATTTTATCACTCAAGTCCAAGGGAATGGTAGAGTTTAGGTTTCTATCTACAACGATGCTATTCACATACCAAATTTTTAGGTTTGATATTTTGAAAAGATTCTTTGAGTAGTATAATATTGAAGTTCTTCTTCTAAGTCACCACAAGTTCATTAAATATTGTAGAGTGAGATTGTTACTCTTATTAGTGATCCTGGAACCCCAGGCATTAATGATCTTCATGCACAACTTTCAAAAGAATTAAGGACTATTTATATTCTCTAAGTTGTACCTATTTTTCATTGTCTCAGATATTTGTTCATAATTTCACTTGTACTCTTACATTCTAAGGAAGTGCATTTTTAGTTGAAGCATTGTTGTGAAATGGATCAAATGGATGATATATTAGAGTTATTGAATACCCTAATACATTCCAATATTGATGGGATGGTGAAATTTAGCCCGAACGCTCTCTCTAATGTTCAAACCTATTTGCAAAATGCAGAAGAGAAGATTACACTTTTGCAGCTTGAGGCATAGCTTCATAAAGATGAATTACAATAGAAAATACATCATTATGAACTTGTTTTTGTTCATAAAAATCATCTATTTGAGGTTGAAACAGACGTCCATCAACAACCATCAAGTGGTCAAGTCACTAAAGTTGTGGTTGATTCAAATCCAATGCCCATTTCAATAACAATTTTGCATGAAAATGTTCATGTTCAACGTGTGCTTCCCAAGCCCATTATCAGATGTTCGGAAGATATTATCAACAATAGAAACAAAACTGGTCTTGGATATGACAAGGATGTGTCCTTTCATATTCTGGACTATACCAAGTCATTTCAGTTTCAAATTTGTATATTTATTCACGATGGTTCACATACACCTGTTCTTAGAGATCCCGCTCATCCACAACTGTAGATTGTAAAATTCCAACATTGTGATCGAGTTGGCCATGTGAAATATCACTATTTTGATCTTCATCCTTTTAATCATTTTGGTTAGCACACTCATTATTCAAAAAGATGCTTAAAAAAAAAATCCTCTTGCAAGAACAAATATTCCCCTTGGATTGATCACTTCTTGGAAATGGGATCCAAAAACCAAGAAGATATTTCACTCATATTAAAAAATTTCTTCACGAGTACTAAAATTTTTTACAGTTTACTTTATTCATCTTCTCAAGTCATCTACAAGTTTCAAAGATAAATTAAGGGAGCATGAGCCACCATCTAAACCTGTTTTCTGAGCCTACAACCAAAGACAACCATACCCAAATATAGAGTTGTTGCTAGAGACATAAAAATTCCTAAGCATTCCTTTGGTTGATGGCCTTCCTTAAACCACCGTAGGTTGTATACCTCCCTTTTTCTAGGTTGAAGGTCTCCCTCTTCAAAACATTAAGGATAACTTCCTCTAGCAGAATACTTCAACTTCTTTCCAAATTTAGAAGAGTTCCAAGAATCGCAATAAGTGTTCCTTTGGTTGGAGTCCTTCCTTAAACCATTGTATGTTTTAAACCTCCCTTTTTCCAGGTTGAAGGTCTCCCTCTTAAAAACATTAAGGATCACTTCCTCTAGCAGAAGACTTTAGCTTCTTTCCATATTTGGAAGAGTTCTAGGAATCACACTAAGTGTTCCTTTGCTTGGTGGCATTCTTTAAACCACTATAGGTTGAAGACCTCCCTTTTCCCAGGTGGAAAGTATCCCTCTTAAAAGCATTAAGGATCACTTCTTCTAGAAGAATAATTCAAATTCTTGACAAATTTGGAAGATTTCCTGGAGCTTCACTAAGTGTTCTAGTGTTGGTGGTCATCCTTAAACCACCGTTGATTGAGACCTCAAGTTCTCCCACCTTACGCCATAATTTCAAAGACCAAATTTAATTTCTTATTTTCAACCATTATAGTATTTTTATATTAGAGTTATCTTCTTGGACTCGTATATACCCCTTTATATTAAGGGGGGGAGGATGTTGGATACCTAATCCGCTAAGTGTTGGTGTGGAATGTGAAAAGCCACCGGAGTCCAAGAGACCACATGGATAATAAGACCAAGGGTCACAAGAATGTATTATAAATGTATATATTTGTGATTATAAATTTAATTGAAATTTATCTTATTTGTTGTCTTCTTCATGTGTGTGTTTAAAATTATGGAGAGAATAAGAAATTTCCAAAAATATTCAAAATTATCAATAACTATGTGGGTGATAACAAAAATTTCTATGTCTTTACATTTAGATCTCTTTTAATATCAAGGAGATTGTGTGACATTGTTGAAGTTGGTTTCCTCGTGATGAGACACATACACGAAGATATAAATGGAACTTTGGCAAGGTTATTGGCTCAAATAAAGTAGAAAGACATACTTTCACTAATAAAGATGTTAGACACTTATAGAACATGTGAGCATCACAATTATTGTAGAACTTTGATAGAATTTACAACTTCTCAAGAATTCAAACTGAAAAACAAGAGATACAATTCTACTCTACTAATATGAAAAATTGAAATCACAATTTAGAACAACATGCATAAACATGCTGCAATATTCCAAAATTTGCATACAAGCAAATTGGAATATTAGATTTTGCTGCTTTCACCTAGGAGAGGAATAAATGGGTAAGGAGGCCCATGAACAATAAAAATATGAATAATTTCCACCTTAATAAGGAAGGGGATCACCTTAGGAGATGGATTTTACACTTTCAGGTGTGAACAAGGGCCAAATAGATGTGGACATCGTCAAGTTTGACTAAGTCAACATGCATTCTTAAGGAGGAAGAAATCACCCAAGTAAACTAGCTCAATGTGAACAAAAGGATCAGCTAGACTCACATAAGAAGAGCTGGATTAAAGACCCCTCTGTGTGAAAGGAGGTGTTACAGGTGCACTAGTTCCAGTTGACCAAGTCAAAAACACTGCTAGAAGAGGAGGGAAGCCAACAAGGACAACACAGTTTTGAAGGAGGAAGCTTCACTAAGAAGTCACCTCAACAATGTGTGGGGTCCAGGGTGAGGAAGCTCACCAAGGATAAAAAGGAGGGAATAGCATCAAGGAGATCATTCATGTATTCAGATATCTTTGGTCTTCTGACTACTTGCATGCTTTCGCTGTTTAAATGTGGTTGCAACATTGTTTAATGCAAAGAATTCCCGTGCGGGAATTCCATCCTGTTCTTTGGATCAACTTGCTTAAGGAATCTAAAGGGAAGGTTATGAGCTTCAATTCCATCGGCTTAGGGCCACTCAACCAGCAACATCTACAAGGTATTCACATATTCGTAAATCGCGTTCTTTATGCAAAGGGGCAGCATTTGTGTTGCACCCATTGATTCCGTGCTAGTCTTTAAGAAGGAGTGTGTTTATTTCTTATGTTAGGTCCCTATATTACTAGTATAGTCCCTTATTGTTGTTAGTGTAACCCCCTTATTGTTATTATTGTACCCTTGTAACCCCCATATTGTTATTATTGTGCCCTTAAATTATTATTGTTAGGTCGGCTAGGATTACATTGTGGCCTCAATAGGATTACATTATGGCCCCATGGACTCCTATATATAGAAAGGAGGTTTTGTGAATTGTATCACTTAAGAACTGTTCATTTATGTAAATGTATTGAGGTTTCCCCTCGAAGTGGCTTATTTATAAGCATGCCTATATCTCTTTTCTTCTATTTTTTGAAGTCAAGCTACACAACATTTGGTATCAGAGGTTTGGATTCTAGGGTTTCGCTGCTCCAAACAGGTCATCGTGGCATTTTCGCTATAACTTTTTTTCTACGAATTTTCAGAAGCTGAAATTTTTAGGGTGCGAAGAAAACATCCTGCGGAAGCTCCTATAAAACTTTCAGAGTTTGTTTTGCAATAATTGCGGAGATATGATCTGTGGAAGTCAGGTATTATTTCAGGCTCCTAAACAGGTCATCGTGGAATTTGCGCTATAAATTTTTTTCTACGAAGTTTCAGAATCTGAAATTCATATGGTGCAAAGCTGAAATCCTGAGGAAATTCATAAAAAAATTTCAGAGCTTGGTTCGCAATATTTTTGGAGATATGATCTGTGGAAGGTAGTGCTTTTTCAGGCTCCTGAATTTCATCTCAAAGAGGTGATCGTGGGAAAAGTTCAATAACTCTCTCTCTGAATATTGGATTGGAGTGCCGTCAAAATTGGTCACAAGTACACGGCCTGTAGTTTCTTCGCTATCAATTTCAGAGACAAAGGACAAAACAGTGACACGTGGCGAGTCGTACAAGTTCGCTCTACTGAACCAGTCCAGAATTAGGTCATTGTGGGAGATTGGACACAACTTTGTCTTGGAGACTCAAAATCAGGTCAGACCTGTGGCATTTGAAAGAAGCTTCAGAGGGCTACTACAGGGCTGAATTTCAGATATCGAAGATTTTCAATCACAGAGATAATACAATTTCAATATCGAGCTCCTCAAAGCTAGTAAAAGGTGTGTATTTTTTTTCCGAATTGCATAAGTCTTGTTTGAAGAATCAAGTTGAATTGATTCCAAGGGCATATTGTAGAATAGATATCAATATTGGATTCTAAAATGGCCCCAAAAAAGAATTCAACACCCATTAAGCCTTTAGAAGGCTCTACTATGACTCATGAAGACGAAGAATGGCAACATGACATATCAAAATTACAAGAGCAAGTGCAACAAATTTCGCTTTCGCAAAGAACAACAAAAAATGAAATGGAAGTTTTGAAGAAAGGCATGGAAACTAAGATGGATGGTTTGAAGAAAGGCGTGGAAGCTAAGATGAATGGTTTAGAAGCTAAGATGGATGGCATGGAAGTGGGCATGGAAGCTAAGATGGATGACATGAAAGACAACATGGAAAACATGAAGAATGATCTAAAAGCATACATGGAAGGCTTGATGACAAGCTTAAAACCAGAAATGATTCCTAATGGCGGAAATATAGGAGAAGAACCTCATGATGAGAACAAAATAAATGTTAATCGTGATTTCATAAACTCGAATGTTGGTGTGAAGAACCACCATATTCCAAAAATGGATATGAGGAAGTTTGATGGAAAGGATCCTGTAACATGGATACTACAGATGGAGCAATATTTTGATCGCGGATTCTAAAATGGCCCCAAAAAAGAATTCAACACCCATTAAGCCTTCAGAAGGCTCTACTATGACTCATGAAGATGAAGAATTGCAACATGATCTATCAAAATTACAAGAGCAAGTGCAACAAATTTCACTCTCGCAAAGAGCAACAAAAAATGAAATGGAAGTTTTGAAGAAAGGCGTGGAAGTGAAGATGGACAATTTGAAGAAAGGCGTGGAAGCTAAGATGGATGACATGAAAGACAACATGGAAAACATGAAGAGTGATCTAAAAGCATACATGGAAGGCTTGATGACAAGCTTAAAAACAGAAATGATTCCTAATGGCGGAAATATAGGAGAAGAACCTCCTGATGAGAACAAAATAAATGTTAATCATGATTCCATAAACTCGAATGTTGGCGGGAAGAACCACCATATTCCAAAAATGGATATGAGGAAGTTTGATGGAAAGGATCCTCTAACATGGATACTACAGATGGAGCAATATTTTGATCTCCATAACGTGCAAAACACGCAAAAGGTACGCATTGCAACTTTACATTTAGAACAAAATACATTTGTATGGTATCAATGGCTTTGCTCCCGTAAAAAATTGTCACTTGGTCAATTTTTACGGAGGAAATGATAGCACATTATGAGGATACAAAGAGCAACACCTTCTTTACCCAATTGATAAATCTCAAACAAAAGGGTTTAGTGGGGCAGCACATTGAGGACTTCCAAAAATTGAATATAAGGGTAACCGATCTTACAGAGGAACACAGGATTGATCTCTTCCTAGGCACTTTAAAGGATAACATCCAACATGAAGTTCGCGTTTTGGAACCTGATTCATTGGAGAAGGCATTCAGGTTGGCAAGAAAAGTTGAATGTAAAATTATGGCGATAAGGAAACCTACCACTCAATTCTATAAAGAAGGAAGTGTTGCTACACCTAGATTTCCACAACCTACAAGGTTGACACCACAACAATTGGAAGAAAAAAGAGCAAAAGGGCTTTGCTACACTTGTGATAGCAAATACACTAAAGGTCATAAGTGTGCTGAGAAGAAATTATTTTACATAGATTGTGAAGAAGAAGAAGAAAATGAACAAGAAGAGGATATACACCAAGAACCACCCCTAGAAGAAGAAGAAATGAATCCGACCATATCGTGTAATGCACTGGCAGGAATTACCACTCAAACTCTCAAGATAGAAGGACATATAAAGAAGAAAAGGGTAATAGTGTTGATTGATTCAGGTAGCACCCATAATTTTATTCATTATAAGGTAGCCAAGGAATTAAATTGTTTCCTATACCCAGCACCAGAATGTCAAGTGATGGTTGCAAATGGAGGAACTATAAATTTCTCTCGAAAATGCCATAATATCAAGCTAACCATGGGGGAATATGTATTGAATAGTCCAATGCTTTCCATTCCTATGGGAGGTGCTGATGTTGTACTAGGAGTACAATGGTTACAATCTTTGGGGATTGTAGCTTTTAATTTTCAAGAACTTTTCTTGAAATTTTTTTCAGAAGGAAAGGAAGTCGAATTACGGGGTATTGAAGGGAAGCCAGGAAGGATAATAAGCTCTAATGTCATGACAAAGTTTCTAAAGAAAGAACAACGAGGCGTAATTGCACAATTATGCTCACTAGAAGTTCCGACATCAAAATCATCTATTTCTGCAGATCTCCAACAAGTCTTGGACAATCATTCCAAGGTGTTTGAAACTCCCAAAGGACTCCCACCTATTCGTGATCATGATCACGCTATTCATTTGATTCCAGAAAGTGTTCCTCCAAACATCAGGCCTTATAGATATCCTTATGTCCAAAAGAGCGAAATTGAACGTATGATTGCAGAAATTTTAGAGGCGGGTATAATTCAACCTAGTCAAAGTTCTTTCTCTGCTCCTGTAGTATTGGTACACAAGAAGGATGGATCATGGCGAATGTGTCCTGATTATAGGGAGCTCAATAAGCTCACCATTAAAGATAAATTTCCCATTCCTGTGATTGATGAATTATTGGATGAATTACATGGAGCAATTTATTTTACCAAGTTGGATCTTCGTTCAGGATATCATCAAATTAGAATGAAGACTCAAGATATTCCAAAAACAACATTTTGAACTCATGAGGGTCATTATGAATTTTTGGTCATGCCTTTTGGCCTTACCAATGCACCTTCTACATTTCAAGGGTTGATGAATTCCATTTTCAAACCCTTCCTAGAAAATTTGTGCTAGTATTTTTTGATGATATACTAATCTACAGCAGGTCTTGGAAGGATCATGTTGAACATGTTGACAGGGTGCTCAAACTATTGCAGGAGAAACAATTATATGCAAAAAGTCCAAATGTTTCTTTGGAGTACAAGAGGTGGAATATCTGGGTCATATTGTATCTCACGAGGGTGTTAAAGTGGACCCTAACAAAATTAAAGCCATTAAGGAATGGAAAGTTCCCACAACCATAAAGCAGTTGCGAGGATTTCTCGGGTTAACAGGGTATTATCGCAAGTTTGTTAAGAATTATGGGAGAATAGCACCACCTCTAACAACATTATTGAAGAAAGATGCATTTTCATGGACTCCTGAAGCAACTAAGGCCTTTGAACATCTTAAAGAGGCAATGTACCTAGCACCGGTCTTAGCTACGCCAGACTTCACAAAAACCTTTATTGTGGAATGTGATGCCTCAGGAAATGGAATTGGTGCAGTTTTAATGCATGAAGGAAGACCCATTGCTTTTGAAAGTCGTCCAATCAAAGGAAAGTATTTACAGAAACCTATTTATGAGAAGGAAATGTTAGCAATACTGCATGCACTAAAGAAATGGCGAACTTACCTAATGGGAAGACACTTCAAGGTAAAAACCGATCATGATAGTCTTAAACACTTTTTGGAACAAAGACTATCGTTAGAAGAACAGCAAAAATGGGTCACAAAGATGTTGGGTTATGACTTTGAAATAATCTACAAAAAAGGAAAGTTGAATGTTGTTGCAGAACATCTTAAAGAGGCAATGTGCCTAGCACCGGTCTTAGCTACGCCAGACTTCACAAAAACCTTTATTGTGGAATGTGATGCCTCAGGAAATGGAATTGGTGCAGTTTTAATGCAGGAAGGAAGACCCATTGCTTTTGAAAGTCGTCCAATCAAAGAAAAGTATTTACAGAAACCTATTTATGAGAAGAAAATGTTAGCAATACTACATGCACTAAAGAAATGGCGAACTTACCTAATGGGAAGACACTTCAAGGTAAAAACTGATCATGATAGTCTTAAACACTTTTTGGAACAAAGACTATCGTCAGAAGAACAACAAAAATGGGTCACAAAGATATTGGGTTACGACTTTGAAATAATCTACAAAAAAGGAAAGTTGAATGTTGTTGCAGATGCACTCTCAAGAAAGAATGAAGAGGTGGAAGCATTGCTTTGTGCCATTTCTATTATCCAACCAGATTGGATAACTGAAGCAAGAGATGAATGGAAGAAGGACAAAGATGTATGGACACTCATTCAAAAGTTGCAAGAAGATCCTAGTACATCTGATACATTTAGTTGGAAAAATGATTCCTTATGGTACAAAGATCGCTTATATCTTTGCAAGAATTCCCAACTAAAACAAAAGATTCTTCTCGAATTGCACACTTCTCCTTTAGGAGGACACTCAGGATTTTTAAAAACTTACC
This sequence comes from Pinus albicaulis, assembly GCA_034641835.2. NCBI lineage: Eukaryota > Viridiplantae > Streptophyta > Pinopsida > Pinales > Pinaceae > Pinus > Pinus albicaulis. Next base: position 51,368 of record JAXQQM020065706.1, read on the forward strand.
ACAGGGTGAAGAAAGAATTTTTTTGGGATGGCCTTAAATCTGATATTCAAAAGTTTGTGGCGGAATGTTTGGTTTTCCAGCAGAATAAAGTTGAGACAATTAAGACCTCGAGATTTCTACAACCTTTATCCATTCCAAGTCAACGTTGGGAGGAGATTTCAATGGATTTTATCACAGGTTTACCTAAGTCCGAAGGAAAGAGTGTCATCATGGTGGTTGTCGATAGACTTACCAAGTATGCACACCTTTGTGCATTATCTCATCCATCTAAAGCAAGTACAATTGCTACTACATTTATGGACACTGTTCAAAAGCTACATGGAAACCCAAGGGTTATTATGAGCAACAGAGATCCCATTTTTACTGAAAAAATTTGGGCGGAGTTATTTTCTTGTTTGGGTACTCAATTAGCTCATATCTCATCTTATCATCCTCAATCTGATGGTCAAACTGAGATAGTAAATAAATGTTTGGAAGGATATCTTCGTTGTTTTGTATCTCATAAACAAACACAATGGGTCAAGTGGTTACCTCTCGCTGAATGGTGGTATAACACTTCCTTCCATACTGCAGCAAAAATGACCCCATTTATGGCACTTTATGGATATCATCCACCATCCATCACATCATCTTTATGGGAAAATTCGAAGGTTCAAGCAGTGGAAGATCACATCGAGCATCAGCAAGAAGTTCTCCAACTCTTAAAGGATAACCTGAATTTGGCACAAAATCGAATGAAACAACAGGCACATCAACATCGTAGCGAGAGAAGTTTTGATGTAGGAGATTGGGTATTTTTACGGCTACAACCATACAAACAAATGTCCCTCAAGCAAGCAAAGAAGGATAATAAACTATCGCCAAAGTACTATGGTCCTTACAAGGTGTTGCAAAAGATTGGTACTATGGCATACAAATTGGAGCTTCCTGCTTCTTCGCGAGTACATCCAGTTTTCCATGTTTCATGCTTAAAGAAGGTTATAGGTGAAGATCTTCCAGTTCAAACAGTATTGCCATAACTTGATGGGGAAGGGAAAATCATATTGGAACCTGAAGCAGTCATGGAAAAAAGAACTCGACAACTACGGAATCGATCAATTTCAGAGTATCTCATCAAGTGGAAGAACTTACCCACCGAAGATTCTACATGGGAGGATGAGAATTTTATACAGAAGCACCCAGAGCTACTCAAGTGTTGAGGACAACACTTTTTTTGAAGGAGAGGGGCATGTTAGGTCCCTATATCACTAGTATAGCCCCTTATTATTGTTAGTGTAAACCCTTTATTGTTATTGTTGTACCCTTGTAACCCCCATTTTGTTATTATTGTGCCCTTAAATTATTATTGTTAGGTCGGCTAGGATTACATTGTGGCCCACTAGGATTACATTATGGCCCCATGGACTCCTATATATAGAAAGGAGGTTTGTGAATTGTATCATCCAAGAATTGTTCATTCATGTAATGTATTGGAGGTTTCCCCCTCGAAGTGGCTTATTTCTAAGGCGTTTATATCTCTTTTCTTCTCTTTTTGGAGCTGGTTACACAACAAAAATTATGGTAGATATCGCAGGATTTAAGGTCCGCGCTGACTTTGAGGTCATTCAGATTATGGAAGATGCAGACCCCTATCCTACGCTCCTATGGTTGGATTGGGAAATAGACATGGGAGGTATTATCAACCTAAATAAAATAAGCATGGTGTTCGAGAATGAGGGTACAAGGGTGATAGTCCCCCTAGACCCTGCAGAAGGAGAGCGGTATATAGAACCAGTGTGCGAAGAAGAGGATATGGATCACATCTATAAATTAACTGCTCAAGATGAAGATTTGATCAATCCTACTGCAGATGGTGTGCTTTGCTGGGATAAGGACAATGAATTCTTCTCTAAATCCGACGGGGAGATTGAAAATTAGCAGAATTGGTTACATGATGTATCTGTGCTGCGATGTCTAAGAATTACAAAGGGCAATCAGTGTATCTCCTCAGAGTTAAGATAACTTCCCTACTTTGATGGTTATGGCAATATTATATAATTTTTGCGAAAATTTGAAGCTAAATTCCTAAGGGAACAAAGGTTATGGGCCCTTAATCTATTCATGCGTGCAACCCCTGCGAGGTGGTGGGACACGCAAAAAGGGACGTTCTAGGATTGGGAAGAGTGTCGAGACATGATGATCCTATAGTTTGAACCTCCGGTCCACCTGTGCATAAAAAATTTCCTTGGCCCAGGGGACCCACGTGAGCACTTGTTCGTATGGATGGAGGAATGGTGTGAACGAACTACTTAAGAATGGGTTCACCTGTTCATTCATGCCTTGGGGAAAATCCCCACTGCATGGTATTTAGATGCAGAACTACACCAACGCACTTGCCACTGGGAAACATTGAAGGACGATTTTGTAAGGACATTTGGGTTGGTAGGTGGAATAGAGGCACTCAACGAAGCTTTGTAAGATATAGATGCCTTAGTATTTTGTAATATCCCAAATTAGGGAATTTCTACAACAATGAGAATATCTTAAGATATTCTAAAGTTGGAGATCCAACAATACATAAAAATGCCAATGGAGTAGCAGTGATACATTAATACCAAGGATGCCAGAAGATCGACATAACCATTATATTAGATTATAGTAGCAACAATGTATACAAGATCTTGAGAAAATGATCTCTCAAGCTAGGCAATGCAGCCTCAATAAAACATATACATGACAAATGGAGAAATACTGCTACATGAAAGAAGCCATGGCTATGAATGTGCAGTCTATAGAGGATGACTACTGAAAAATGGTGTCAATACACAAATATGACAACATAAAACTCAAATAAAATAGGGGGAGCAAGATCTCAACCCCTGGAAACAACAATACACAATCCTTGGAAGGATTGGCTGAAATAAGCAAAACTGCAAAATGACGGAGATGTTGGGTAGTAGCTGCAACTCAAAAAATAGAAATGAATGAAGAAGGCTGAAGATGATGCACCAGCTGAATAGACCTCCTCTAATGGATCTCTTAAGTGAAATGCTGATCCTATCATCGAAGATCTCACTCTATGAACAATTTGCAAAGCCCCATTGCAAATGCTCACTAGGAATAACGCAGTCACTAGATGAAACTGCGCTGTAGGGGCAACGGAATGAGTTGGACCAATGCCAAGATCTGCAATAAGCTCCAAAGGCTCCCAAACTAATCTCCCAAAGGAAAGAGAGACTCCTCCTCTGAAAAACAAGGGATGGAAGTGGTGTTGTGAACCCTCACTGCAACACCCTGCAACACAACATTATTCTGCTGCAGAAATAACGCTATCCTGGAGGAGGATGCTTGGCCTCAAGCCTGGATGTGAGGAAAATTAGTACAAATCCTTCGAGAAGCCTCTAAAGAAAGGAGAAGGATTCCTAAACAGGAAATCCTTGTGCTAAGCAGCACTACAACTCTGCTAAACAGCAGGGGAATGCATAATGTCTGAATAGACAATGAAATCAATAATCCAAATCATGAATAAAAATGGCTACCTTTCTCTCCTTTTAAACAAGTGAAAGCTCTCTCTCCATGGGTCCCACTCATTAGGGTTTCCCCCACCAAATAACCCTCTTCCCATTCACACTGTGCTGTCTATCAAAGTGTTCTCCACCTCCTCTCCCAGCACTATTGACTTGGTCAAACTTGACCTTGTCTCCATGAAATTGTCCTCTTTCACACATAAGGGTGTGAAATCCAGCTCTTATGTCTATCCCCTTTCACATTTGAGGGATTTTATTCAGGTTTTCAATAAGCATGGGAATCCTTACCCATTTATTTAGTTTCTAGGTGATAAAAACAGAATTTTAATATTCCATTTAGCTATGTGCTAAAATGGGAATATTACATATTTGATGAATCATGCCCATGCGCAACACAAGGGGCACCAACATGGGAAACACGAATGCAGGATATTGTCAACTGCCACAATTTAGCAATAGAATATTGTGATGAAGACCCATGAAATGTATCTATCCCGGAGTCAGAGGGAGAGTGCACAGTTGTTGGACCCCCACTGTAGACCGTCAATGTCACTAAGCCTCTGAAGCTGCGAGAATTCAACATTGGAACAGAGGAGAAACCTAAGCTGGCTAAAATTGGGGACTAATGGGATAATGATACTATAGGAAAAGTTACATAACTCCTCACATAATACCAGGACTTATTCTCGACAAAATTCTCGAAACTCAAAGGGATTACAAGGGTCCTAGGGGTCATGTGCATCACTTTAAAACTAGATGTGCGCCCTGTGAAGCAACGCCCTTATCATTTGAACCATAAGTAAAAACAAAAGGTCAAGGAATAAATCGAGAAAATGATAGCCGCGGGTATCATCGAACCAGTCGAACAGTCAGATTGGATAAGTCTTATGGTGGTTCAGGAGCAAAAGACTAAGGGAGATATATGGATCTGTATTGACCTGCACAAATTGAATGATGCCTGCGTACATGATCCCTTCACTCGCCATTCTCAAATGAAATCCTTGACAGCGTGGGGGGGCAGGTTAGGAAGCATATTCATTCACAAATGGGTTCTCAGGCTACCATCAGATCAGGATCACACCAGAAGATCACAACAAAACCACATTCGCCACTGAATGGGGATCTTTTCAATACACTGTCATGCCATTTGGGCTTAAGAATGCCCCTGCCATATTTTCGCGGGTGGTGGTCGCAATGTTCAAAGAGTTCATCCACAAGTTTTTGGAGGTATATTTTGATGACTGGAATGTCTTCGAGTTGGTAAAGAAGCATGTATCAAACCTGCATATGATGTTGGACGCCTGTAGACAACACTAGATTTCCCTGAATATCAAGAAGTGCATATTTTACATACCCTTCGGGATCTTGCTTGGTCACATGGTTTTTCGACAAGGATTGATGGTTGATCTCGCCAAGGTGGCAACTATCATAAACTTGGTAGTACTTACAATTGAGAAATAGCTGCGCTCTATCCTTGGACACACAGGATACTATAGGAAGTTCATTCAAGGGTACGCACTAATCACAAAACCTATGGAAAAATTACTAAAGAAGGACATTTCATTTTTTTGGGATGAGGAGTGTCAGAAGAGCTTCGAGCTACTCAAGGAGAAGATGGTCTCTGCGCCTATTCTCATCTTTCCTGACTGGGTGAAGGTTTTTCATGTTCACATAGATGCATCCGGAATCACGCTGGGAGTTGTCTTTACGCAGCCTGGCAACAGATACATTGACCATCCAGTTGAATTTTCTAGTAGGAAAATTTATGGTGTGGAGTGCAACTATTCCACTACGGAGCGTGAGGGGTTGGCCATGGTCTACACACTGCAAAAATAGTAGCATTACCTATTAGGAGGGCACTTCAAGATATTTACAGATCACTCGGCTTTGAAGTACCTAGTGAATAATCCTGTGTTGGGGGGGGGGGGGGGAATCTTCCAGTGGCTACTGTTGTTCCAAGAATATGACTTTGAGATCATCATCAAGCTGGGGAAGTTGAATGCTGGACCGGACCACTTATCGCAAATCGAGAGTGGTGAAGAACCGACCAACCTAGAAGAAGGATTTCCTGATGTGCAACTATTTGCTATTAAGGTAGTTGATGCGCACTTCGCCGAAATTATTCACTTCTTGTCTACGGGGATGGAACCTACAGAGTATTCAGTAAAACAGAAGAAAGAGTCGGTAACCCACGTAGCAGATTTTACCATCATTGCAGACCATCTGTATAAGCTGGGAGCTGACGAGGTGTTGTGAAGATATGTTTTCGAGCATGAAAGGCACACTATCTTAACAGAAGCTCATGGGGGCATAGCAGGAGGCCACTAGGCAGGGAAAGCAACAACGTAAAAGATCTTGAGAGTTGGGCAATGGTCGCCTACAATGCAGAGTGACTCCCACAACTATTGCAAAGCCTACGATACGTGCCAACAGACAGGAAGGCCATTGCACAGAGATGAAATGCCCCTGCAACTGCAAATGGCCTTGCAAGCATTTGACAAATAGGCCATCGACTTCGTTTGGCCCATCAACCCGCCCGGAAAGAAGACAAGTGCACGCTACATCATCACTGCAACTGATTATGTAACCAAATGGGCCGAAGCACAAGCTGTGAAATATTTTGCTGCAGATACTGCTACACACTTCATTTTTTAGAAGATTTTGACAAGGTTTGGCTATCCAAAGATCTTAATGAGTGATAGAGGTACGCACTTTGTTAATGAAACAATATAGGCCTTGACTGAAGAATTTCAGATCCACCACGTGAAGAGCACTTTGTATCATTCATAGGCAAATGGAGCGGTAGAAGATTTTAATAAAATCTTGGAGTAGGCACTGACTAAGGTATGTAACGCCGATCACAGTGACTGGGACGCATGCATCCCATGAGTCCTTTGGGCCTATCACACCACTTCCAAGAAACTGACAGGAAAAACACCCTTTCAGATGGTTTATGGAAAGGAGGCCATTATGCCCATGTAATACATTGTGCCTAGCCTACGCATCATAGCCTTTACGAACATGGTGGAGCCTGATATCATGGAGGAGAATTTAGCGCAACTTGTGGCTTTGGAAGAAGATCGTTTCATTGCTAATTTTCATTAGCAGGTTCAAAAGGCTCAGGATAAGGCATGGCATGATCGACATATTCGACAAAAGACATTTGTGGAGGGCGAATTGGTCCTACTGTATGATAGCCAGTTTGTGAAATACCTAGGGAAGTTCTGTCAGCACTGGCTAGGTCCCTATATGGTAAAAGAAATCATGGATGGAGGAGTTGTTCAGCTAGCTACCTTGCATGGCAATATGATACCATGATATGTCAATGGCAGCTGGCTCAAACCATATCGAATCAAATGAATATATGGCCGGAGTAGTTGTATGGGGCAGAATATGCGCAGGGGTCGGTCGTAGGTCTGGAATCCTGGAGAAGTGTGTTGGGAGCGCAGGAGTGCACTGGGAGTGCAGGGGTGTGATGGGAGCATAGGAGGTATGCTGGGAGTGCAGGGCTACGCTGCAAGCACAGGAGGTGCGAAAACTAGCCGTTGGAATAATAAAACTGGGTAAAAGGAAAATTTTGTTGTTGAAAGGAGTGGGCGACCAACAATTAATGAGGTGATCTCCGAAGATTTTTTACCGTTTACTTGATGGTAAGTTCCTGATAAGTTTCACCTAGCCTTTGGATGATCTCCAAGGCTATAAAAGTAGAAGGATAGCTTAGAAGAGGGTTCCATATATCTTGAACAGTTTGTGCTTAGCGACATTCTGTGACTATCACACTTTGTTAATTTCTGGGTGTACTGCACCCTCTGATAGTAGCAACCCTGAGTTCATCTTTCATGTCAAAATTGTAGAAATTTGCTGAATAAATCACTTATTCAATGGAGATTAACCTGATTACACATCAATTTCGAATTGCATGCATAACACATAATCTCATCTACAATTAATTGTCACATGCGGAAATAATAGAAGCAATCTCACATCAAATCAATCACACATTAACTCAGTATGTATGGGGAAAACCTATAGCTGAAAACCCCGCAGCTATTGTGTATATTATAATGGAGAAATCATGTAACAAAACAAGTACAATACTCCTCACAAGTACTCAGTACTTTCTCATAAAGTCACACACAATCTAGCTTAGTTTTGAACAGGTTACTGGTTCAAAACTCCCCGCCAATTGCCTTGCCTCTATTGCGCAATCATGGCTTGGTTATGTAGAGATCCAAGGTTCAAATCTCCTTGGATTGACTGCGCAATTGTCATGGACAATTCCTCCAAGTGTAATGCAAATCCCATGCAAAACTGATCCTCCAACTGATAGCTTTATTCACCCTTTCATCTACCTCTTTCACTGGTCTCCACTGAACTGATCATGCACTGTAGTGAACTGATGTGTTCTTGAGTTGACTAATGAGTTACTAATTAATGAATTAAATAATATTTAATTCACTCCACTCATAACTAATTGATTAGCCAGTTAAACTAATCTCAACTAGTTCAACTAAGATAAACAGAACACAACTCCACTATCTGTCTCATTAACTCCTCCAAAACTTCTGCCACTGAAGTCCAACTGAAGTCAACCATGCAAGATGCCATCAAAACCTAGGAACCACGTGATTCCTCTGTCAGTTGCATGAGCCACCTCCATGACTCGAACTGAAGTGCTCCAAGAGAGTAAACTGCTGTTTATAGTCAAAATATTATTAAGGGTAAATAATATTTGACTTCCATATTTTTAGGAGATACAGTCTAAAAATAGCCTGGGACCTAAAAATAAGAGTCTCATCTATTTTTACCAACATGTTGCATGCTTCAAGAATCTCCAACTGGAATTCCCAAATTATGCTCCGTATGTCTAAAAATAGACATAGTCTAAAAATAGACTTTGCGCCAGAATTTGCCTGCGGGCCCACTTAGTGAAGGCGACTTCATTTCACTAAGCTCCATCATCTTGCTGCATTTTCAACACTCCCTCTTAGCAAGATATGGATTATATGCAACCCCTATCCTGCCTCTGTGGAATTCGAACTTGCTCCTGGTGAGCGCCTTCGTCAGGATGTCGGCATCCTGATCCTCCGTGGGAACATATGAAAGCATCATGATTCTCCGCTGAACACAATCTCTGATATGATGGTACCTGATGTCGATATTTTTGGACCTATCATGAAATAATGGATTAGCCAAGAGCTTGATGCAGCTCTGGTTATCACAGTAGATCACTGTAGGCTCCAAATGCAACCTGAACAAACCTGCGAGGATCTTCCTCATCCAAATAGCTTCACATGCAGCCAAGCTTGCTGCCATGTACTCGCCCGCCGAACCGAGCACATCGCTTCCCCGCCGTACCAGGAAACCGTCGACCAAATGCTTAAAACCTCCGGCGTTCTTCCGCCTCCGTTGACCCCCGCCCAACTGCACCGCGAGCTTCGCAGCTTCGCTCCCATCCTCACGTGGCACTCAGACCATATCCTGATGTGCCACTAAGATAACGCAATACATGCTTTCCTGCCTTCCAGAAGAGCTTGGTAGGCTTAACCATAGCTTTCAAAAGCTGGTTAACAGCATAGCATATATCGGGTCGTGTATTGACCAGATACATAAGCGACCCCACCAACTGTCGATAGACAGTGGCATCCACTACCTCCGCTGAAGTAGCATCATCCTTCCTCCAACCACCAGGAAGAGGAGTGTCAACAGGCTTGCAGCCATGCATGTTGAACCTCTCCAGAATCTCCCGGGCATACTTGCCCTGAGAAACAAACAGTCCTCCACTGCGCTGCCAAATCTCCAATCCCAAGAAATAATGAAGGATGCCCAAGTCCTTCATCTCAAACTCTCGTGCAAGATCCTCCTTGCATGAAAGTATCAACTACTCATCGCCAGTCAAAATCAGATCATCTACATACAGTACGATGATCAACAGCTTCCCCTCCACCACAATCTGGTACAGGTTTGGATCCGCCTCACTCTTGGAGAATCCAAGCCCGGTGAAGTAGCTGTCTGTCCGAGTGTACCAAGCACGAGGTGCTTGCTTCAGCCCATACAGTGCTCTCTTGAGTCGGCACACATGCGACTCACTGCTGAAGATCTCAAAACCTTCAGGCTGCTCTATGTACACTTCTTCCTCAATAACTCCATTGAGGAACGCAGTCTTCACATCCATCCGATGAATGTGCCACCCCATCTGCGCTGAGAGAGCAAGGATCGTCCGTATGGAAGAGTACCTTGCGACAGGTGCAAAAGTCTCCTCATAGTCAATCCCCTCGATCCGTGAGAAGCCACGGGCGACAAATCTCGCCTTGTACTTCTCCACACTCCCGTCAGCCGCCTGCTTCACCTTGTAGATCCATCGCGAACCTACAACTGATTTCCCAACCGGTCTTGGGACAAT
>JAXQQM020067859.1:0-71305 GCA_034641835.2 Pinus albicaulis
GGAGTGAAATAATTATGGAAATTTAGAGCAAGGAGTATATGACTGAGGGGGAATTGGAGTTATAAATATTAAATGGAAAATTGGTATTAATAGTTAGGAGAGGAATTTAACTTTTGAGATATGAATTACCACAGTGAATAAAATAAGGAAAAATCCCCAAACTTAGAATCTTAATTGAGATTTTAGAAATTGAGTACTAGTCCCCAGTAGTATGTGATTAAGTTGAGAGATGTAACTGTAAGTAAAGTAACTTATTGGTGGTAGAGTTACGTAAGAATGTGACAAACCATATTCTGTCTTAGGGTGGAATTAGTGTTAGCACTTAATTTAAAAAGAAAAAGAAAAATAAATTGTCGAAATGGAGATGCTACATTCTTGATTATCCTTAAATAATTCCATTTAATTAATCAATTTTATTAAGTTAGACTTAGGTCATTTTTATTTACTTCTTAATTAACTTATTTGAGGAATTTCACAAGATTATCTCATGAAACCTTTTTTTGGAGATCTCATTTTCCTTAGTCTCTTTGACACAATTCAAGACTAGAACACTTGTTTGATGCTACAAAAATTACCACAAGGGTTATCAATACCATGTGCCCAAACTACTTTAATTCAATTGACTCCATATGTAACATTATAAAAGCATGGAGAAGTCAAAATACTACATGTATGTTATTTAATTTGATATGGTCACACATTTAACAAATGTACACCAATATCATGGATAAATAGCACCAAACTATATCCATCTTAGCTACATATCTATTACGCAACGAGAGGGATGAAATATCTCGTGGTGAAAACTTCTTTTTTTAAGTGCATAACTTGAGGAAATGTTTGCACCTTGAGACATTTGATCCCACTTGGTTCTTAATAGATCTAGAGTTAAGATGGATCTAGGCTAGTTTGATAAAATACATTCAGTAGTTAATAAAATCTACTTGAAGCTCTATTGTTAGACCATAAACCTAATAAGATCTTCAGTTATATTGTAAAACCCAAAAATAATATATACATTTTTCTTGGAAGGAGTCAGGGATATTAGCTATCACTGATTTAATTTCATTTTTAATGTTATCATTCGAGCTCCTACATAAAAATTGATAACATTTGTAACAAAACTAAGTTATTATTCTAGTGAATTTTCATGTGAACATTAAAACCAAGGGTTTACACAGTCTCAATTAGGAGAAATTTGAACCTAGATGTGCGAATGAAATTTTCATGTCATAATATGTAAACCAATAAAAATGATTTAAATTTAAAAATATGTAAATTTAAATATTTTGGAGGGAAAAGGAGAAAAACTACTTTTTTTAATTATATTTTTTTTATCTCCTTATAAGTTTACTCAAATTTCAAGTTTGGACACTCGTTGGATGCAAAATTTAATTCCTCATCCAACAAGTACCGATTATGCATACTTTTGTGGAGACCCACATTGATAAAATTAATATACATTGAAAAAACGTGTTGAACAGATTTTTTCAATATATCTTCAATTTTTATCAATGTGGGTATCCTAAAAAACATGCATAATGGGTATTTGTTGGATGCATAATTTAATTCTGCATCCAATGAGTGTATACACTTGAAATTTGAGTAAACCTCTAAGGAGCTAATCCAAAAATAGAATTAAAAAAGTAGTTTTTTTTCCCTCCAAAATTCATAACTCTTATTTTATTATTTTTCCTTAGGAGGCCACTTTTAGGTTGATATTTCCTCCAATTTGAAACTTAGCAACTCAAATAAAAATAATGTGAATAAAAAATTATAAACAAAATGTAAGAATACATGCAATATATTTTTCTTTTTGTCGAGGTTGTGTTTCTCTTCACACTTGAGTAAAATTTTAAACATATAAAATAAAATGAATAACATAAAAAAAAAACTTGGAAAAATCTAATATTTGAAGACTATGTAACAAAGTGAGCAAGGATGTTCTAAAAAATTTTAACCTAGAAAACATGCACCCAAATAGCTATAAAATCTTCATGCAGTCTGCCTTTATTGAGTGGTTTTCTTTTTCAAATAGGATATGGAAATTTCTCAAGGTTATAGTATTTGTTTTGGAAATTAGGATTTATTTTGACATAGCTAAAACTTTTTATTGAAATGAATATCTCACATTAGTCAAGAATACATTTAAATAGGTTGCATTAGAGAACAATACCATATGAAAAACCATAGTTTGTGAAAACTAGGTTACATTAGAGAAGAATACCATAGGAAAAACCATGGGTTGTCAAAACCTGGAGGCCAAAAACCTTTATCCATAAATTTACTAATTTATATCAAATTTATTTCAATTATTAATTATTAATGTTATTTTCTTTCTTTCTTTTTTAATGTAATTTTACCTTTAGTGAAGAATAGCTTGGGAAAAACCATGGGTTTTGAAAACTTGAGCCCAAATGCCTTCATCCATAAATTTACTATTATATATCAATTTTATTAAAATTATTAAATATTAATTTTTATATCAATTTTTGTTGTTGACATGTTTTGAACCACTAAGTGTAGTTCAACATCAAGCCTTGGATGAAACTATTGATCGAACATAACTATTATATATACCATAGAGATACACAACTATTATATATACTATAGAGATGAAAAACGATTAGAGAAATGAATGTTGAAGGAATTAATAAAATAACCAAAATAGAGGTTAAAGAATTAATATAAAAAGAAAATATCAAATCTAGTCATAAAAAAAAGGTTTATAATAATATGTTATTATTATTTTGATATAATTTTAAGATTATTTTTTTAGGTTGAAATTATTTCATTGACTTAAATCTAGACCTAGAAAATATCGAGACGGATCAAATCTCTTGTAGGTTCAAACCTATTTTAAGGTGAAGATAGATTTGACCTATCTCTAAAATTTGTAAATCCAAATTTAATATGGATTTAGGCTAGTGTAAGTTGATTTCCACTTTCCTTATTATTTTTATTTAATTAATTATTACATTAATATTTATTATTATGACTATTTGATGCAGGAGCATCAAGACCATTTTTCATTTGTAAATATGTGATAAAAGGGGGGTGTGACATTTTTATTATTTTATTAATTAATTTGTCATTTTTAATAAAATAGGAGATAAAGTGAGGATTTTGTAAATATCCTTTTATTAATTAAAAGGATATGAGAGAAATAGATTAGGAGCAAAATTTGGGATTAGGATTTCTATGTATGGGACTTTGTTGAGGATTAGGTGGAGTGATTTTTGGAGTGAATTAAATGCATTTTTATGTATAAATATGAGTGGGCTTTGTGAGGAAAATAGACACTTGAACAGATTGAGAGTGTGAGTAGTGAGAAGGATCTGCTTGGGAGACTTCGGGCAGTTTGTAAAGGGCCAATAATTGGGAAATCAAGCCAAGAAGAAGGACTTCCATTTCAGGTTTGCATGAGTAATGAAAGAAATTGATTTTGAGTTAATCTCCATTGTAAAGCTGTGGGATTGTTGTTTATGAATGCAAAAACAATTGTATGAATCAAATTTGTAATGGGATGACAATTCGATTTGAGTAATGGGTGTCAATATTGTTAAAAAAACCCACAATGTAAATTTATTGAATGAGAAAGGCGTAGAATTGGTACTGACTTGTTGATTGTTCCAAATTACGAATTGAGTTCACTAGTTTTATTTGTTATGTTGATTTAATTAAATCTTGAAGTGAATGGTTTATTCAAGAAGCAAGGTATAATTACATTAAATGTTTGATTCTCGCATTAATCTATTAACCTGCATTACATAGATTAAAGTGTTAGAGGTAAAATCTCTGTGGATCGAACCAAAAAGAGAGATCGTAAGGAATTCTGATCACTCCTTTGTGAAGAGCACTTCAATTTAAGACCAGTGTGTAATTATCTGCATTTGAATTCTAGAACATCAGTATTGTAATCAAACCATGAGACTTAATGCAAAGGAAAACGAATTGTGAATAGCGACATCAGTTTTATAAATTGCAGAATGTTGTTGCTGGGGTCATTTTTCAACTGGTTCAGGTTGTAAAGTGTAAAGGCAGAACATTGGCACAATTTGTTCTATAGAATTCCTGAGCAGATGGTAGATGGTATAAACAAGGGTGCTGGCATTAAACCAAGCAGTTTGAGTCTGATACATGAAATCGGGTATGCAATTGTATAGAAGTCGATTGGGCAATTTTAAAATTGTATAAGCTAAAATCTATTTATAGATGCCAGATTCATTTTTGAATCGATCCCCGTGTTTATTGAAAATCTTAGCGCTGAAAAGTGTATCGATCTAGTGAATTAATTTTTAATGTTCTGAATTCCATTTGCTATTAACACTATTCTAAATCCAGAATTGTGGAATGCTGAAAGCGTTGGTAACAGTATTCGATTTCTGCCTGCGAGCCATTAGACAATTAGCATTTGAAATTACAGAGAAAGACCACAAGTCAACGAGCCTGAAAAATTTATTTAACGAAGGCGCTGAAAGATTATAATCTGGAAAAGTCGAATTACAGTGTTAATGAATGCCGGAATGGTGTTTTGAAGGACTAAAATCAGTGTGTTGAGCCTGTGCATGAAATTGAATTGTGAATGGAATATTTCTATGTGGATTAGTCGAAGTCTAATGAATGTGTGACCGGTTGATTTGAGCCAGGTTGATTCCATGTTAAGGAAATTGGTTGTATAATTGTTTAATTGCAGAGAATTCAATTGCAAAGAAGTTCTATTGCAGATCGATAAGGCGTTCATGGAGTGAAAGGATCGACTATGGAGGTGTGTATGAATGGTACGTTGTGGAAGGTCAGTTTGATGCTGTGTTATAAAATTTATGCAGGATTTCAGTTTGTATTATACGCTGGAGGTATTCATAAACTACGAGTCAAATGATATTTGAATGATTGTATTGATATGCATTGAACGATTAAAGGAACTGGTGTATTAATGGATGGTGGCATTTAAGTCAATGTGTGAATATTGGTAAATGTTGGAATATGAAAATTTCATTAAGTTGGTTTTTCAATGTCAAGCTTGATTAAAGAAAGGCAAGGGGGCATTATAAATAATAAAACGAAATAAAGATTTTGTAATGTGAATTTAAATCTTTGGGAATTTGGGTTGTATCCAAGTTGGGTTAATTGTATGAAGATTGTGAGTTATGATATGTTGAAAAGCTTCCGCGTGAAATGATAAATGTGAATTTGCCAGGAATTGAAAGGTAAGTTTCCTCATATTAATTGAGATTTCCAGTGGTATAAATTTGCTAGACATTGAGGTTTTGATTTAGGCAATGCTGAGATGCATGTTTATATGTATGGTGTTTAATGATTCTGGGTATTGCAGGGTTGTCCTGAATCATTTTTGGTATCAAAGCTTGGCTCTGTTGAAATAGAAGATATTTGCTTCTTCTTTTTCTGAATGAGGACAGAAGGTTTTGTTGAGAACTGAAATGTATGACTGAAAGGAAGATCAAATTTTTAAATCTGATGTGCAAGCTACACAATTTCCGTGAACATGATTGTAGAAATGAAGGGAGGACAAGATCGTGCAGGATCTTAAAGGTGAGATAATTTTCTGATTTAAAATTTATGATTGAAGTTTATGGTTGCAGATAATATGATGGTAGTAAACCTGACATTCAGCTAAAGGATGGATAGGGAGGAAAATTTCAGTGTCCTGAAGAGGAACTGAGTTGAAGAGATAGCCTAGAGAGAGAGCAGAAGAGAATGCTCAAGAAGTTCCAGAGGCAGTGAACCAATACTTACCAAAAGACTAAGTGAGGAGAGCTTGGTGAGGTAAGTGGTAGCAGAAGAGATTGCTGTCATAGAGGCTAGTGCAACTCATGGTGAGTGAGAAACTCATGGAGAAGATGATCATGGAGGATCAGAGAAGAGGTTCAGAGGAATGCCACAGAGGTGAGATGACTGCAGAAGTCTGAGAAAGAGAAATTGCAGTAATGAAGGTACAATTGTAGGTACTAGAAGAATGGTTGTAAGAGTAGGAAAACTAGAATAGAGGATGGATCTTTCCACTGAAGGGAAAAAGAGTGATTTGGCGACCATTGCAGATAAAGTTGAGGCAAAGTGTGATTGCCTTATTGAAAAGGGAGCTTATAGTTCCTGAGCCACAGATGGAATTTGAAGATTCCACATGAAGATTTGTTCAGAAGGAAGTATTAGAGGAAGCAGTCAAGACTGAAAATTCTTGTGGTTTTAAAACTGAAGAGTTGTGTATGTTTGCAAGTACAGTACAGGGAGATGAGCAAGCTTTAGATTTTGTTCAAGAGAGAGAATTGAAATTGAAGGCTGGTCAGATCAATGATGAGATAGCAAGATCTCAGGAGGAGATGAAGACGAAGGAGTCTAATCAGAATATTGGTGCAGAGAGAGAAGGACCAGCTGATGACTGGTCAAGAGCTCATGAAGGTATGGAAAATTGTTTGAAGTTTCCAAGTTCTACTCCTAATGAAATTTTTGAGTTGTATAGGAAGATATATCTTCAGAGAAGAGAATTGGAGAGGCAGAGGACTTATGTACAGGATAATTTGTTGAGGAAGCAAGGCAGGGAAGTTTTCATGAATGACAGTCATGAAGCAGAGGATGGAAAGAAGGAGAGACTAGCTGACAGTCTCATGGTGAATGCAAATCAGCATACTGATGTGCTGACAAAGGAGTTGGAAAGGAACTTAGAGCAGCATACTGAAGTGTTGCCAGAGGAAGCTGAGGAGAAAGCCACAGTTTTCCCGAGTCCTGAAGAAGACTTGGAACTGTAGAGGACTGAATCAACAAGTGAAACCATTGGGTCTTGTGATTTTGAAACTGACAATTTGATTATGTTTACAGGTGATGTAGAAGACAGTCCATCATTTGGGATTGTCTTGGAAGAAGAAGAATTGTTGCATAAAGGAAATGAGACAATCATGTCTCATATGCAGAGGCTTGTTACCGTAGGTGACAAGAAAGAGTTGGCTTGTCTGTATAGCCAAGAAAATACTGTGAGGCAAAATTTTGGAACTGCTACAGTAGTACAAGATGAGACTACAATGTTTGAAGAACTTGATTTGATTGCCAGAATCAATCAAGAGGATGATGGACAATTACTGAAGATTGTCGAAGAGGAAGATGGAGGTTATGCTGGAGTTAATTTGCAGCATGTTGATGAAATGTTGAAATGTTTGTTGGGGACATTTGAACCAGAGAAAGAAGTTGCAGATGAAATTGCAGGTGACGAGCAAAAGAATGTTTCAGAGGGACAAGAATTTTGGGAGGCAGCAACATGTGGGGCGACATTTATGGTGATAGCTGAGACAACACTGACAGCGGCAACATCTATGGGGGCACTGAAGCCTTGTGGTTTTTATTCTAACAATTGTTTTGTGAGTACAGGTTTTATTGAAGATGCTGGAGAAAGTCTATTAGAAAGAGAAATTGAATTGATGAGATAGATGATGATGAAATAATCCCATAAGAGGCCAGCAACAGTAAAACAAAGGAGAAGTAGCAAAAGAAAGACAACAAAATATTGTGAAAGCCTAGTCAGTGGGGCGATGCAGCATAAAGTGAGGAGAGCTGGAGAAGAACATCAGAAAGAAGCAGCGACAAGTGGAAAGTTGCAACACAAGATATGGGATCCAGGCATACATAGATCCAAACACATGATCAGGCGATCATGATTATTTTAACGTTGGGAGTCTGATGCAGGAGCATCAAGGGAATTTTTCATTTGTAAATATGGTAGAAAGGGGGTGTGACAATTTTTAATATTTTATTAATTAATTTGTTATTTTTAATAAAATAAGAGATAATTATGAAAAGTGAATATTATCTAAATATTCTTTTAATAAATAAAAGGATATGAGAGAAATAGTTTAGGAGAAAAATTTGGGATTAGGATTTCTATGTATGGGGTTAGTTGAGGATTAGGTGGAGAGATATTTTGAGTGAATTAAATGCATTATTTGTGTATAAATAGGAGTGGTTTTTGTGAAGAAAAAAAACACTTGAATAGATTGAGAGTGTGAGTAGTGAGAAGGATCTGCTTGGGAGACTTCGGGCAGTTTGTAAAGGGCCAATAATTGGGAAATTAGGCCAAGAAGAAGGACTTCCATTTCAGGTTTTCATGAGTAATGAAAGAAATTGATTTTGAGTTAATCTCCATTGTAAAGCTGTGGGATTGTTGTTTGTGAATGTAAAGACAATTGTATGAATCAAATTTGTAATGGGCTCACAATTCGATTTGAGTAATGGGTGTCGATATTGTAAAAGAAAAAAACCAGAATGCAAATTTGTTGAATGAGAAAGGCGTAGAATTGGTGCTGACTTGTTGATTGTTCCAAATTATGAATTGAGTTCACTGGTTTTATTGTTATGTCGATTTAATTGAATCTTGAAGTGAATGGTTTATTCAAGAAGCAAGGTATAATTACATTAAATGTTTGATTCTGGCGTTAATCTATTAACCTGTATTACATAGATTAAAGTGGCAGAGGTAAAATCTCTTTGGATCGAACCAAAAAGAGAGATCGTAAGGAATTATGATCACACCTTTGTGAAGAGCGCTTTAATTTAAGACCAGTGTGTAATTATCTGCATTTGAATTCAGGAACATCAGTATTGTAATCGAACCATGAGACTTAATGCAAAGGAAAACGAATTGTGAATAGCGGCATCAGTTTTATAAATTGCAGAACGTTGTTGCTGGGGTCGTTTTTCAACTGGTTGAGGTTGTAAAGTGTAAAGGAATATCGTACAATTGTTCATCGTAACTTGCGTTATTATTATTACAAATGTGCGAAAATTGTGAATCATTTCGCTATACCTATATTTATCAAAAATGTGTTTTAGGCTCCACAAAAGTTTCCGGCCGACGGAGAATTACACAATAGTTTGGCCGAAATTTTGATAAGAAGTTCGCTCGAACTATTAAGACGTTAGTTTTAACGACTCGTAAGCGGAAAACATAGTTCGGCCGAAGTAACGCGTCACCAATTACGCAAAACCAGGCTCTGAAAACGGTTCTGCAACTTTGGACTGATTAAACTCCATGAAAGGTTGTTAATTAACTGTCAGAACCAAGACAAGCATTTTCAGAATTGAATCTACTTTCAGGAAATATAACTTTTATGGAATTTCGTAAACGTTTATTAATTTTAATTATTTTTCTAATAAAATGAGTGGAAACAATTTCTGAGGGTCATCATGATTCAGTGAAATCAAAATTTTGTATCTCCCAAAATACATTGTAAAAAAAATTGAAAAAATTATGGGGCATTACATTGGTCCATTGACTCTAATGGGTAGCTTTTAGATTTTTAGTTTATAACGTATATGTTAAGAAATTTGTTGCCACGCGAAACATATAAAAAATACGCAGTTTTTCGTATTGGACCAGTTCAAAAAATTCTACTAATTATGATATGCATCCATTGGCTTTGTAAATATGACGAAAACAAAGTAGACTCTGTCTAGATTGTTATAACACATTTGTTTTTTCAAAAACACAAATTTTCAATGAATACAGCATTGCGACATAACATGACTTCTTATGAATTCTTTGATTGTTAAGAAACACACACTCAAAGAAACGTTAAGTTGACATATCAAATCTACATAAAAAAATTTCAAAAAATAAGTAATAGAAAGCTAACAAAATTTCTCACAACTTTTATTTTTATCGCAAAATGAAATTCTACACAGAAAAATTGTTATAGTTTGCAGAAATTTGAAGAACCGAAAAAAATGAAATTTTTTTCTCAAAAAAGGGCAAAAAGTGTAACCCAGCTTCACATTTTCACCCGACTTCATTATATTTGTATCAAGTAAACATATAAATTTCATTGAATTTTATGATGAAATACATAGTTCCCCATAACATATATTGTGAAAAATACTATTCCAAATAGGAACATGATACATTTTCACCATTTTAGCACATGATAAACATAGTAATAAAAGATAGTTGTTCCTAGTTTCAAGAGTATGTGCAATTGA
This sequence comes from Pinus albicaulis, assembly GCA_034641835.2. Lineage (NCBI taxonomy): Eukaryota > Viridiplantae > Streptophyta > Pinopsida > Pinales > Pinaceae > Pinus > Pinus albicaulis. Next base: position 9,982 of record JAXQQM020067859.1, read on the forward strand.
GGAGAATAATAGATGAAGGCTATATAAGAACATCTATCCATATTGAGTGGGAAAAAAAACTTTGAGTCTATGATTCAAATCTACATAAATAATCTCTTTAATGTGTTAATGTGAGAAAGGTCGGTTCTGGCTTTGTTTCATTATATTTGTGATCAGGTGAAGATCACCCAAAACTAACCTTTCCCACATTGACCTATATAAAAGGATTATTTATGTAGATTTGCATCTTAGAATCCAAGTTTGTTCTAGTATATTTTTCCACTTTATATACGTAGATGCTATTGTATCGCATTCATCTATTATTCTCCTCAATTTCCATACTGAAATGTTTGAAACTACGAACAATTGTCTTTTATTACTATGTTTATCATGTGCTAACATGGTGAAAATGTATCATGTTTCTAGTTGAAATAGTAATTTTCACCATATATGCAATGGTGAACTATGTATTCCATCATAAAATTCAATGAAATTTATATATTTACTTGATCAAAAATATAATGAAGTAGAGCCAAAACCAACCTTTCCCACATTAACATATATAAAAAGTATTATTTATGTAAATTTGCATCATAGGCTACAGGTTTGTTCCGGCATATTTTTCCACTCTATATGCATAGATTCTCTTATATGGCCTTCATCTATTATTCTCCTAGATTGTAGAAAATGGAGTGGATGAAAATAGGAACAAATATCTTTTATTACTACATGTATCATGTGCTAAAATGGTGAAAATGTATCATGTTCTATTTGAAATAATATTTTTCACCATATATTCAATGGGGAACTATGTATTTCATCATAAAATTCATTGAAATTTATATATTTACCTCATCTCAAATATAATGAAGCAGATCCAAAGCCAACCTTTCCCACATTAACATATATAAAAATGATTATTTATGTAGATTTTTATCATAGAATCCATGTTTCTCCGCTTGATATGCATAGATGTTCTTAAATCACCTTCATCTAATTGTCTCCTCAATTGCATATATTGAAATGGCTGAAACTAGAAACAACTATGTTTTATTACTATGTGTATCATGTGCTAAAATGGTGAAAATGTATCATATTCCTATTTCAAATAGTTTTTCTTACCATATATGCAATGAGGAACTATGTATTTCCTCATAAAATTCAATGAAATTTATATATTTAACTTATCGCAAATATATTGAAGCAGATCCAAAACCAACCTTTCCCACATCAACATATATAAAAAGGATTATTTATGTAGATTTATATGATAGAATCCACATTTTTTCTAGAATATTTTTTCACTCTATATGCATAAATGCTCTGATATGACATTAATCTCTCATTCTCTTCAATTTCATACAAAAATATCTTCAAAAGACCATATTTTCTATTTTTTTTCTTTCCCTTACAAGGTGAGTATACCTAAAAATGCACCTAAAAAACATAAATGTGTGGGAAAATGCACAATTATGGGTGAACTTTATGGGTTCTCCACATTCATCATCCTTTATTACGTATTTATAACATCCATACCCACCATATGTTGAGCATTGTCTTGTAAATAATGAAAAATCTAGGGAGAAATAGAGTGGGATTCTTATCAAATATAGGGGAGACCTAATTTGAAGGGAAATTTGAGGAATCATCGACCCAAATGTATTTTTTACAAAGGGAGAGAGGACCCAAATCAAAGGAATCTTATGTTAGAGAGGTTAGCCTAGCCTTAAGAGCGAAATCAAAAATTCCAATTCACTATAAATATCCTGGGTGGATGAGACCAAGTGATGACCCATTCTAGGAAAAATTATAAAGAACCACTTCTAGAAGTAAAAAAATGAAAAAAATTGCATGAAAAGGCAAGTTTTTTCATAAAAATCTTGAAAAAACAGATTTATGGGGGAACTTAGAATTTTGTTAAGAGATTTGTGAAAAAAATGCGTGTGGGGAGCTTTGTGAAGAAAATCCATGTTGAGAGCTTTGTGCAGGAACATGTTGAGAGATTTATGGAGAAGATCATGGATCTTGAAACGATCCGCAATATTGAAATTTCCTCTATAAATTATAGCATTTGGTAATTGAAAAGAAGCATTCAATTGGATGAATATTAGACCCACCTAAGCACCATGTAATAATATAGCTAGTTTATGTGATTTTGTTAATGTGCATGGTAATTCAATGCATTGATTGCTTGATACATGAATTTGTAGGCTTTTTTTGATGAATAAACCCGTTTGATGTGGCTTGTATTGATCCATGGCTTCGAATCCACCCAACATGTCCCATCTGTCAATCTTCCTCGCAAAATATTCCCCACCCTTCTCCCACAACCACCCCCAATAATCCAATTCCTAGTCGCACTTCCACTATCTTCAGCCCCAAAATTTGTTTAGGATACCATCTACCCTGCTTAATTTTGTGGATTCGAAGACATAGATTGATACAAACCACGTTAAAGATGTGGCCACATCCAGGTATATTTCTCACATCTTCAGACTCCTTGTAGTCGCAAAAGCAAATTGAGCACTCTTTGATCTCCAGATTCAAACTATTGGCACTTAGGCCTTTTCTTGGCATCCATCATGTCTGTTAAACGTGAAGTCACACATACTATTTCTAATCCTCTCACATGAACGTCATTTGAACTTCCCAAAATAGACGATGGTGCTGTTGGGGCCATGACCATCCACAACTACAATGGAGACACATATAAAGTTATAACGATAGTGAAGTTGGGGAGCACATAGACAGTAGACATTTATGATTTGAATTTGAAGTCGTGGAGTAGAGTGGGACGCCTGCTGCTAAATTTTAGAGCATTGCAGATGATAGTGCCAAGCAAGATTGTTGTTTCTGATGATTTCTTGTACTGAAGGTCTATTAAGGTAAATAGATCTCTTGATTTCTTTCATCCTCTCGATTTTCCAAGGAATAATATTTGGGATCTTGGTATTTTTGCTGTGAGAGTTATCGCTCCTCTCTTTGGACATTATCTATTGTTTTTATAAAGGGTTAATATGATGACCATGTTTTGAGTTTATATATGTGGTTTTTTTTTTATATATAACTCTGTCGTTGGCATGATATTTTGCGATATTTTCATCTAATAGGTTTCTCAACAATATCAGTATGTATATATATTGGTGTATTTAAAAAATGTAATATATATATATATATATATATATATATATATATATATATATATATATATATATATATATATATATATATATATATATATATATATATATATATATATATCTATATATATAAGTGTATTTATAAAATGTAATTTTTATATATATTAATAAACATTACTGTTTAAAAAGTTTGTAAAATTATATATATATATATATATATCTTGGTGTATTTATAAAATGTATTTTTTATTTATATCAATTAACATTATTGTTTAAAAAATTTATATAATTTTATATAATTATTTTGTAAGTAATTTTATTATTTTCTTAAAATATTATATTTATTTTTTTAAAGATATATAATCATTTGCAAATGAAATTAATTCCATAGATTTTTATCACAAATATACAAAATTATTGTGCAAAAAGTTATTTTTATTTGCAACATTTTAATGCATCTATTACGTTGGAGCAAGATTCATTTATCCTAACATTAGCTATACATACACATGAATAACATCTTTAAAGAACTATTGATATGTAGCTCTTACATTATATGATACTCAAAAGTAAAAAACTAGGAACATCTACCTTTTATTACTAAATGTATCATGTGGTGCTAAAATGGTGAAAATGCTTCATGTTCCTATTTGAAATAGTATTTTTCACCATATATGCAATGAAATTTCATCATAAAATTAAAATAAATATATATCTTTACCTTATCACAAATATAATGAAGCAAAGCCAAAACCAACCTTTCTCACATTAACACATATGAAAAACATTATTTATGTAGATTTGAATCATAGACAGTTTTTTCTAGCATATTTTTCCACTCAATATGCATGGATGTTGTTATATAGCCTCCATATATTATTCTCCTCAATTGCATGTACCTAAATGAATGAAACTAGGAACAAATATCTTTTATTACTATGTATATCATGTGCTAAAATGGTAAAAATGTATCATGTTCCTATTTTGAATAGTATTTTTCACCATATATGCTATGGGGAACTATGTAGTTCATTATAAAATTCAATGAAATTTATATATTTACTTTATCACAAATATAATGAAGTACACGCCAAACCAACCTTTCCCACATTAATCTATATAAAAAGGATTATTTATGTAGATTTGCATCATAGACTCCAAGTTTGTTCTAGTATATTTTTCCACTTTATATGAATAAATGCTCTTATATGGCCTTGATCTGTTATTCTCTTCAATTGAATATAGTGAAATGCTTGAAACTAGTAACAACTATCTTTTATTAGTATGTTTATCATGTGCTAACATGGTGAAAATGTATCATGTTTCTATTTGAAATAGTATTTTTCACCATATATGCAATGGTGAACTATGTATTTCATCATAAAATTCAATGAAATTTATATATTTAAGTGATCACAAATATAATGAAGTAGAGCCAAACCAACCTTTTCCACATTAACATATATAAAAAGGATTATTTATGACAATTTGCATCTGAGGCTCCAAGTTTTTTCTGACATATTTTTCCACTCTATATTCACAGATGCTACTATATGGCATTCATCTATTATTCCCCTCAATTGTAGATAATTAAGTGGATGAAACTAGGAACAAGTATCTTGTATTACTACATGTATCATGTGCTAAAATCATGTATACCACATGGTTGTTGAAGTTTTTTCTATGGAAATTTTTTTCTAGCATATTTTTCCACTCTATATACATAAATGCTCCTATATGGAATTAATCTCTTATTCTCCTCAATTTCATATAAAAATCTCTTAAAAAAAAACACATTTATATTTTTTTTTCTTTCCCTTGCTAGGTGTGTATACTTGAAAATGCACCCAAAAAACATAAACATGAGCGAAAATGCACAATTATGTGTGAAATTTATGGTTTCTCAACATTAATCATCCTTTATTACCTATTTATAACTTCCATACAAACCTGATGTTGAGCTTTGTCTTATAATTGTTGAAAAAGATAGGGAGAAATAGAGTGGGATGCTTATAAAAAATAGGAGGATACCTAACTTCAAGGAAGATCCGAGGAATCATGGACCCAAATATATGTTTTCCAAAGGAAGAGGACCAAAATGAAAGGAATCTAATGTTAGAGAAGTTAGACTAGCCTTAAGAGCTAAATCACATACAACAATTCACTATAAATATCATGGATGGATGAGAACAAGTGAAGACCCATTCTATGAAAAATTAGTAAGAACCACTTCTATGAGGAGAAAATGAGAAAAAGTGCTTGAAAAGGAAAGTAGTTTGTAAAAAATCTTGAAAAGTAAGATTTATGAGGAATCTTAGAAATTTGTCGAGAGATTTGTGAAAAAAATCCATGTGGAGAGATTTGTGAAAAATATCCATGTTGAGAGCTTTGTGGAGAGGAACATGTTCAGATCTTTATGGAGAAGATCATGGATCTTGAAACGATGCACAATATTGAAATTCCCACTATAAATTGTATCATTTAGAAATTGAAAAGAGGTGGTCAATTGGATGAATGTTAGGCCCACCTAAACACCATGTAATAGTATAACTATTAAATTGAATTTAATTCCTAGTTTATGTGATTTTGTTAATGTGCATGGTGATTTAATGCATTGTTGGCTTGATGCATAAATCTGTAGAGTTTGTTTTATGAATTAATGTTACATGTAGACCACATGGTTGTTGAATTTTTGCAGTGGAAGCGAGGATGAGATCAATTTTTGGGGTCATAATCCACAGGTCCTAGGATCAAGACCATACGATAATTGAAATGATAGACCCCTATAAATTATTTTTATCAAATGGTATCATAGCACAAAATATTCTTGCATGTAGTGTGGAGGTGAAAGAACAAAATAAGGTACAAGTGATTGAAGACATGGTAAGATATTAGTTTTCTCCATGTAGGCGAAGATAAAGGAAGGTGAGAAGATTTTCCACAACCAAGACCAAGGAGTGCTCGAAGGGGTCTAGAAAGGAGAAGTAGGAAGATGCAAAAATTAGAAAGCCAGTTGAAAATTTGGTGAGGTATTGTGTGGCAGCGAGTTACAACTCATGAGCTGAAGGTATTACGATAATAATGGAAACAATATGACAGAGGTCATAAATTTTAGTACCTTGGGAGTTTGATGTAGGAGCATCAACCGATCCTATCAGAAATTAGCAAGAACCACTTATAGAAGGACAAAATGAGAAAAAGTGCATCAAAAGGCATGTGATTTGATAAAAATATTAAAAAATTATATTTACGAGGCATCTTGTAAATTTGTTGAGAGCTTTGTGGAAAAAATCCATGTGGATATCTTTGTAAAAAAAATCCATGTTGAGTTATTTGTGGAGAGGATCAAGAAGATCATGGATCTTGAAATGATCTAGAATATTCAATTTCCTCTATAAATTGTAGCCTTTCAGAATTGAAAAGAGGTGGACAATTGGATGAATATTATACCCACCTAAGTGCCATGTAATAGTATAGCTATTACATTAAATTTAATGCCTAGTTTATGTGACTATGTTAATGTGCATGGTGATTTATTGCATTGATGGCTTGATGTAGAAATATATAAACTTTTTTTGATGAATTAATGTTACATGTAGACCACAAGGTTGTTGAATTTTTCAGTGAAAGCGAAGATGAGGTTGTGTTTGTGGGCTCATAATCCACATGTCCTAGGATTGAGACCATATGAAAACTTGAAATGGTAGATCCTTATAGATCATTTTCATCAAATAGTATCATAACACAAAATATTCTTGCATGTAGTGTGGAGGTGAAGCAACAGAAGAAGGTACAAGTGATTGAAGACATGGTAAGATATTAGTTTTCTCCGTGTAGGTGAAGATAAAGGAAGGTGAAAATATTTTCCACAACCGAGACCAAGGAGTGCTCAAAGGGGTCTATATAGGAGAACTAGGAAGATGCCAAAATCACAAAGTCAAGAGAAATTTTGGTGAGGTATTGTGTAGCGGCGAGTTACAACTCACGAATTGGAGGTATTATGAGAAGAATAGAAAGAATATGGCTAGGAGGTCATAAATTTTAATAACTTAGGATCTTGATGTAGGAGCATCAATCCATCTTATGAAAAATCAACAAGAACCACTTCTAGAAGGAAAAAATGAGAAAAAGTGCATCAAAAGGCATGTGGTTTGTTAAAAATATTAAAAAATTATATTTATGAGGTATCTTGGAAATTTTTTGAGAGCTTTGCGGAAAAAATCCATGTGGATAACTTTGTACAAAAAAGCAATGTTAAGTTATTTTTGGAGAGGATCATGTTAAGAGATTTATGGAGAAGATCACGGATCTTGAAATGATCTACAATATTTCAATTTCCTCTATAAATTGTAGCATTTGGGAACTGAAAAGAAGCGATCAATTGGATGAATATTAGACCCACCTATGTTCCATGTAATAATATAGCTATTAAATTAAATTTAATGCCTGTTTTATGTGATTCTGTTAATGCGCATGGTGATTTAATGCATTGATGGCTTGATACATAATTCTGTAGACTTTATTTGATGAATTAATGTTACATCTAGACCACAAGGTTGTTGAAGTTTTGAAGTGGAAGAGAGGATGATGTTGTATTTGTGGGCTTATAATCCACATGTCCTAGTATTGGGACCATAATAAAACTTGAAATGATAGACCCCTATAAATCAATTTCATCAAATGGTATCATAACACAAAATATTCTTGCATGTAGTGTGGAGGTGAAGCAATAGAAGAAGGTACAAGTGATTGAAGACATGGTAAGATATTAGTTTTCTCCATGTAGATGAAGATAAAGGAAGATGAGAAGATTTTCCATAACTGAGACCAAGGAGTGCTCGAAGGGGTCTAGAATGGAGAATTAGGAAGATGCCAAAATCACAAAGCCAAGAGAAAGTTTGGTGAGGTATTTTGTAGCAGCGAGTTACAACTCATGAGCTGAAGGTATTACGAGAAAAATAGAAAGGATAGGACTAGGATGTCATAAATTTTAGTACCTTGGGAGTTTGATGCAGGAGCATTAACCCATCTTATGAAAAATCAGAAAGAACCACTTCTAGAAGGAAAAAATGAGAGAGTGCATCAAAAGGCATGTGATTTGTTAAAAATATTTAAAATATATATTTATGAGGTATCTAGAAATTTTTTGAGAGCTTTGTGGAAAAAATCCATGTGGATAGCTTTGTGAAAAAAATCCATTTTGAGTTATTTGTGGAGAGGATTGTGTTAAGAGATTTATGGAGAAGATCATGAATCTTGAAATGATCTACAATATTTCAATTTCCTCTATAAATTGTAGCCTTTGGGAGTTGAAAAGAGGAGGTCAATTGGATGAATATTAGACCTACCTAAGCACCATGTAATAGTATAGCTATTAAATTAAATTTATTTCCTAGTTTATGTGATTTTGTTAAATTATGTGCATGGTGATTTAATGCATTGATGGTTGGATGCATACATTTCTAGACTTTTTTTGATGAATTAATGTTACATGTAGACCATAGGGTTGTTGAATTTTTGTAGTGGAAGCGAGGATGACCTAAATTTGTGGGCTCATAATCCAAAAGTCCTAGGATTGAGACCTTAAGAAAACTTGAAATGATAGACACCTATAAATCATTTTCATCAAATGGTATCATAGCGCAAAATACTCTTGCATGTATTGTGGAGGAGAAGTAACATAAGAAGGTACAAGTGATTGAAGACATGGTAAGGGATTACTTTTCTCCATATAGGTGAAGATAAAGGAATGTGAGAACATTTTACATAACCTAGACAAAGGAGTGCTCGAAGGGGTCTAGAAAGGAGAACTACAAAGATGCCAAAAAACCAAACTGTGGAGAAATTTTGGTGAGGTATTTCAGCATCTTGGGAGTTTGATGTAGGAGCATGGACCCATCTTATAAAATATCAGTAAGAACCACTTCTAGAAGGAAAAAATGAGAAAAATTGCATCAAAAGGTAAGTGATTTCTTTAAAATATTAAAAAAAGAGATTTATGAGGTATCTTGGAAATTTGTTGAGAGTTTTCTGAAAAAAATCCATGTCGAGAGCTTTGTGAAAAAATCCATGTTGAGAGATTTCTGGAGAGGATCATTTTGAGAAATTTAGGGAGAAGATCATGGAGAAACCACTACAAAATATTAAGATGATAATAAGGATTATGTAAATAATTCAAATTCACTAATTTCGTTTTCTGTGTCTTATCAAAATTATGATTTTTAAGGTGGTTGATAGTAGAAAAATAAAGGATATTCATAACAACCTCAATTATTATAATCCTCAATTACAGAAAAAAATGTATCTAAAAAACATAAATGTGTGGAAAATTGCACAATTATGGGTGAAATTTACGGGTTCTCCACATTCATCATCCCCTATTACTTGTTTATAAAAATGATTTTTGGTGTCTATTTTCATCATAGGCTCTAATTTCGTTCTGATATATTTTTCCACTATATATGCATAGATGCTCTTATATGGCCTTCATCTATTATTCCCTTCAATTGCAGGTAATGAAGCGAATTAAACTAGGAACCATTATCTTTTATTACTACATGTATCATGTGCTAAAACTACGAAAATGTTCATGTTCTTATTTGAAATATTAATTTTCACCATAAATGTAATGGGTAACTATGTATTTCATCATAAAATTCAATGAAATTTGTGTATTTACCTTATCACAAATATAATGAAGGATATCTAAAACCAACCTTTCCCACATTAACATATATAAAAAGGATAATTTATGCAAATTTGCATCATAGACTCCAAGTTTTTTCTAGAATAATTTTTCACTCTATATGCATAAAATCTCTTATATGGCATTAATCTCTTACTCTCCTCAATTTCATACGAAAATCTCTTCAAAAAACCACATTTTATATATTTTTTCTTTCTCTTGCAAGGTGTATATACCTAAAAATGCAACTAAAAAACGTAAATGTGAGCAAAAATGCACAAATATGGATGAATTTTATGGGTTCTCCACATTCATAATACTTTATTACCTATTTATAGCTTCCATACCCAGCATATATTGAGCATTTTCTTGTAACTGATGCAAAATCTAGGGAGAAATAGAATGGGATGCTTATCAAATATAGAAGGAGACTTAATTTCAAGGAAGATCCAAGGAATAACAGACCCAAATATATGTTTTCCAAAGGGATAAAGGACCCAAATCAGAGGACTATAATGTTGGAGAAGTTATACTAGCCTTAACAGCCAATTCACAAACAAAAATTCACTATAAATGTCATGGATGGATGAGCACAAGTGATGACCAATTCTATGAAAAATTAGCAAGAACCACTTATAGAAGGAAAAAATGACAAAAAGTGCATAAAAGGCAAATGAGTTGTTAAAAATATTGAAAAATCACATTTATGAGGGATCTTAGAAATTTGATGAGAGATTTGGGAAAAAAATTTGTGTGGAGAGCTTTGTGAAAAAAATTCATGTTGAGAGCTTTGTGGAGAGGAACATGTCGAGAGTTTTATTTTGAAGATCACGGATATTCAAACGATCCATAATATTTAATTTCTGCTATAAATTGTAGCCTTTGGAAATTGAAAAGAGGACATTAATTGGATTGATATTAGACCTACCTAAGTGCCATCTAATAGTATAGCTATTAAATTAAATGTAACGCCTAGTTTATGTGATTCTGTTAATGTGGATGGTGATTTAAAGAATTGATGGCTTGATGCATAAATTTGTAGAATTTTTTTGATTATTTATTGTTACATGTAGACCACAGGGTTGAGACCATAAGAAAAATTGAAATGATAGACCCTTATTGTAATATCCCTATTTTCAGTTTTTATAACTAGTGAATAAACCTAAAGGTTAGGTGGAGCTATGGAAAAGTTATGTATGGACATATTATTTTTGAAAATAAATAAATAAATGTGGAAATTATATTAGTGTATAAAGACAGAGTAATTTGAGTAAAGGAATTCCGATCCATGGGGATGGACTAGAGTCCCAAGACTTTCCCAAAAATCTCCAGAAATTATTGGAGAAAAATAAAATAAATAAAAATTATTAGATGGGAGAAAATGATCTAATAAAATCCTTAGTAAAGTGGAAAATTACCGAGAAGGGGTAAGCATAAAAATGGGCTGATGAAAATCTAATTTTAAAAGAAACTTTTGTGGAAAAAACAAAAGAGAAACCTAGGCTAAGGGAAAGAACATCCCAAAAATAGCGGGTTGCCGTTATGGAGACAAACTGAGGGAAAGAAAGCTTAAATAAGCTTCTTGTAGTGTGACAAGGGGGTCGTCTACATAGATTAATAATTGGTCTCTACTCAGGGGAGAGCTGTGGAACAAGCTTGTGGTTGAGAGGACATTAGTCTTTACACAATGGTACGTAATTTTTGTAAAATTATATGTTTATTACCAATTTGAATGTAGTTATACTATTATGAGTTACCATATATATGAAATTGAATTTAGAGGATAAATATGAGGTAGAGCTAAGAAATATATATTTCTGATATATGTTATTAGAATGGAAATTTTATAGATTGTTATGTAAAGTGAATCAATGGACTTTTTGTGTCTTGTATAGTGTTCTTTTTAGTAATAATTTTCCATATGTATTTGATAAAGGCTAAACTATAAATTAATATAGTTAAGTCTCACATTCTATTACATAGGCTCACGATGGTCCAAGAGAGATATAAACAAAATCTCTAAACCCTCGAACAGGGTCTAAATATGATGTTTATTTAAAAATATAAGTATGGAAATAAATTAAAAACTAACATTATATGTATAATAATTAACAGTCATAATACAGTAAGGCACATGTCTATAAAATTTACTAAGTTGATATAAAATTTAGATATGAATGTAAAACATAGGTTTTGCATATATTTTGTCAGGTGGAAATTTTTTGGAGTAAGCAATAATTCAAAGCTAAAGTCATATATGTGCCAACATAAACTAGATAAACATAAAATATGTATTGTTCAAAATTTCATTCACATATCTCTCAATTATAAATCCTCGAGAGGAATTGAAGATGAAAACGTTCAAAATAATAAGTTTTGAATTGAACAGTGAGATTATAAAATTACATTAGGGTCACAACCCTAGCAATATCATAACCAACAAAAACAAGACAAGCAAAGTGGAGTGTATGTGGTATTGTGTTCATTGGTCCAATGACTGACCTAAAATTTGCAAATATTTTCTATCATACGCTATGATGGATGAAAATGAGAGACATTACATTTTGTATAAGATATAATAACAAAGTTGAAATAAACAGTGAAATTGAAATTAGAATTTTATTGACGAGGAAAGAATAAAATTTAGGGAGTAATTTCTAAAATTAAAGAGTATATGAGGTGAGAAGGGATACATGGAAATTACTGTTCAAGTTGTTATTTTATCCTTGTACCTACAATATGATCGAAGAGGATCATAGAGGTCCAAGTAAAAGAGGCTTAAGTACAAAGGCTCAAAATTTAAAGTGTCAGAAATGTGGCAAACTCAGTGTCAAGTTGAAAATATCATCTTTGTGATTCCATTGGTGCAGACGACACTCAATTTCAAGTCCATATGGAGTAGTTAGAAGAAGTCAAAGTTTATGGGTTGACTTGGTGATGTGGAAGCTTAAGGAGGTGAAAAATTTGCATAAATCCAACCACTAAATTCCGACCCACTCCAGCCAGATTCCAGGTGAAATTGTAGGTCCATTAAATTGACTCCTTTGGTCAATTTCAAGAAAATAAAAAATAGCCTATGTTTTTATTTTAAAAAAATTATCAAAAAATAGGGGGCAGGTCAGTCATGATCCCCACCCTACCCCAATGGACCAACGAACATATATTGAAAAAAGGGGGGTCAGTGGCCATAACCCTTCTGCCCCATAGAATGCAGTGACAGTCCCATTAATATGGGAGGGGCACGACCTGTCGATACCACCGCCCCTACCCACACTCCATATATGCATTCAAATGCCGGCGAGAGTTATAGGGTGGGCTGCACGATGCAGGTCTGGCCCACCCAACTTACCATTTAAACTTATATGACGAGTTTTAAAAATATTCTGATGGGTATTAAAAAAAAAATCTGCCTTTCTATGGAGGGGGCGGGGTTTGACAACCCAACCCCCTCCCTCAAATGACAGATCTCAACCAACAAGGCTATATGTTCCCTTGGGGAGTCCACCCAACCCTTAGTTATATAAACCCATAATTCATAGGTGCACTCAGGCAGACCAGGAGAGGCATGGAGCATGAGATAGAGAGGAACCACAAGTGCCTTGCAGGAGGGGGCAGAACCATGAACTGAGCTCATTTCCAAAGGGGCCAGAATCAGGAAAATTTTATATGGATTCCGGACCTCTTGGCAACACAAATCCTATAGAGATGTCCATTTCTTCATCATAGGTCTGTAATTTTTTGGCACTTTCAGCTATGGAGGTATAAGGGTGTAATTTTGCATTGATACTAGTACTTTAATTTTATTTTCCCCTTAATGAAGAGCACCTTCCCATTGATTGAGGAGGGTCCAGAGACATAGTCCCTTCTACATGAACTCTAATATCAATTCCTTGTCTTATTTGCATGATTTTATGTGCTTCTCTCTTCTTATGTTCATGCCTTCTAAGTTTCATGGTTAAGATTCAATTTTACATGTAATTCTTTAATCCATCTCAAAGCAAAAGATTTTGGATCAAGTGGTATCAGAGCAGGTCTTTGTAGATGTGAATTACATGTTTCTATTCTAACTAGAAACATGATACTAAGAGGCAAATGGAAACTAAATTCTTTTGATCCTGAAGTAGGATGTGCACATCGAAGAAGAAACGTGGATGACAATGTTTGAAATGAGGAGGAACTAAACTTTCACAAAACATTTTACACCATGGCCGATAGGGTCGAGAAGTTGTTCTCTAGACTTAAGAAAGTAGAGAAAGCAGGCAAGAATGATTCAAAGGGATGAGGTTCAATGCATCGAGATGATGGAGGAGATCCACCTCCTTCTTCTCCGGCAAGTGAAATTTTTTCCTCCTCTTCTCACCATCATCATAGGAATTTAGGAAATGTATCTAATAAACTTTTATTTAAGTTAGATGTGAAATTTTATCTTCCCATGTATAATTGTTAAATTAATGCATAGAAGCTTAACAACTGGATTAGGAATATTGAGCTTTACTAGAGGATTCAAAAGATTGTGGAAGACAAGGAAAATATCCATTGGCTTCTCCTCGACTGAATGGTACTACTCTTATTTGGAGGGAGAGAAAAATGCAAGGCCATAGTAATTTGGGTAGCCTTCTTTCCTCATGGTCAAATTTTATTTCTACACTAAAATATCAGTTCTATCCCTCAGGTTATAAGAAAAAATCCTTAATGGAGTGGTAGTACTTAAAGAAAGGTAAAGGCCAAAACGTGCAAAGATTTACTGTGGAATTTAGAAAACAAGAACTAGGTTTGGACATTTCATTAGATTCACCTAAAGTAGTAACTAAGTATATTGGGTCATTACATAGTTACATTAGAAATTCATTGTTAATTTTTGAACCTACTACTATTGAATCGGCCAATGTAATGGCCATTCATCTTTAAGACAAGGGTAGAAATGATAAAGATGATCATTCAAAGAAACCACCTTTCAAACCTTCAAATGGAAAATTCAAGGGGAGAGGAAAGGGAAAGGAAAATAAGACGATTTCAATAAACAAAGATGAATGAGAAAAGCCTTATTGCACTCACTGCAAAAAGGAAGGTCATGAAGATGATCATTTTTGGAAGTTTTACCTCCAAAAGAAGCCAAAGAGATATGGTGGTAAGGGTAAGAAAAAGATGGTAGGACCACACAACAAGACCTTGGATCCGACTACAGCGATAAGGCATTTATCACAACAATAGGCACAAGAGGTACTCTTTCTCTTCATGTTAGTTATGAATTGCATGGAAGCACTATTTCAATAGATGAGCCTCTTCCTAATGGATGAAAGATAATTGAGTTGTTTCATATTAGAGTTGTTGTAAGTCATACAAAAGTAGAAAATCTATTTGATTCAGGCTCTCAAGAAAATTTAATCTCAGAATCCTTGGTTAAAAATATAGGCTTAGAAGTTAAGCCTCATCTGAAACCTTATCCGCTTGGATAGATATATGAAAAAGAAAAATTAAATGTAACCAAGCAATGTAAGGTTAAATTTGTAATAGCTTCTAAACCAATGGATGAAGTATAATTGGATTTCATTCTATTGGATATTTGTGGTATTGTGTTGGGGAGTCCCTATCTTTATGACAGGAAAGTTGTTTTCATTCGACATGAAAATAAAAACAAAATCACAAAAGATGGGGTAGAATATATTGCAAGAGCTCATCAAACCAAGGTCAGTGCCAGTCTTGTAGTTGCAAGACAAATGAAGATATTGGTGAATTCGAGCAAGGGGTGTTTGCTCATAGTTGTGAGAGAAAAATATTAAGGAACATATGACGCTTTCTAAGGATGTGATCTGACTCATAAAAATGAATTATTTGAATTCATTTCTAACTATGATGAGTTTTTTCATGAACCAGAGGATGTCCTCTTAAACGAGAAATCCAACATGAGATTCATTTGTAGCATGATGCCCCATTTCTAAACATTAGTATGCACAGGATGTCATCTATCAAGATGGACGAGATAAAAAAGCACGTATAGAAATTATTGGACCAAGGGGTCATCCGGACAAGTACTTATCCATGCAGCTCACTGATCATGTTAGTGAAATATGGCACATGGAGGATTTGCATGGATTATTGGGTGCTAAAAAAATCACGGTGAAAAACCGATACCCTCTCCCTCACATTGATGATTTGTTATATTAATTAAATAATGCTATATATTTCACCAAATTGGGTTTGGGTAGTGGTTATTGTAGAGCACGACGTGTGGAAAACTGCTTTCAAGGCCAAACAAGGGTTGTTCAAATGGATGGTGATGCTATTTGGACTCTGCAACGCTCCAGCCACATTCATGAGGGTCATGAATGATCTTTTTAGGCCTTTAATTTATAAATTTGTCCTTGTATATTTAGACGATATTCTTGTATTTAGTAGGAATTGGGATGAACATGTATGCACTATAAAGAAAGTGCTTGATGTATTAAAAAGGGAAGAACTACATGGAAAATTGTCAAAGAGTGAGTTCGATAAAACCTCTTTGGTTTACCTACGTCATATTGTCAGTAATTGTCAATCAAAGATAGACCCCTCCAAATTTTGGGTGATTTTTAAATGGCCTAAGCCTACCAATGTAACAGAGGTTTGCATGTTTATAGGTTCCGTACAGTACTGGATGAGATTCATTGCCAAATTCTCCGTTATTACATCACCCTTACATGCACTGACAAGTGTAAAACATTCCTTTCAGTGGGGAGGAAAGGAACATAAGTCCTTCGAAGCACTGAAAGAGAAAATTAGCATTGCACTGGTCCTAGCTTTACCTGATCTCCAATAGTCTTTTAAGATTGAAACAGATGCCATTAGGTACGCCATGGGAGGTGTATTGTTGTAGCAAAAGAAGACGATATGTTATCATTCGGAGAAGTTCTCATAGGTTGTCATCAATTACCCCATTTATGAAAGTGAACTGTATGCCTTGGTCCAAAGTGTGAAAAAATGGAAAGACTACCTATTTGGTAAGGAAACCATTATCCATACATATCATCATCCCTTGCAATACATTCAATCATAGAGCAAGCTGCAATAGGCTCGTCATTTTAGGCAGATTGGTTTTCTACAGTGATTTCATCTGGTAATAAAGTATAAGAAGGGCACTAACAACAAAATAGAAGATATTATCTCTCTCCCTCCTATTGCTGCTTCTATTATTTTTCATAATGCTTCATTGTCTTCTGAAAGTTATGTTGGACAATATGGTAATGATGACGAATTTAAAGCAATATATTCAAAACTAACTGATGGATCATAGATGGACAACTATTATTTGTAGGGGAAGATGTTGTATCACCTTGGAAAATTTTGCACACCCACAGTAGAAAAGGTATATGTAATTCAAGAGGTGCATAACTCTCTTGTATCAGGTCACTTTGGTGTTGAAAAAACCATATGTCATTTAAAAAGGTTTTTCTTTTCGCCCCATATGAAAAACATTGTAACCCAATTTGTAAAAGGATGTGTGATGTGTTATGTTTCAAAGCCCTCTAATAGAAAAATCAGGCTCTACACACCATTCTGTATTCTAGGTCATTCATGGGAAAGTGTGTCAATGGACTTTGTAGGAGGTTTTCCTATGTCTAGAAAGGGTCACGACTATTTGTATGTTGTCATAGATCTCTTTAGCAAAATGTGCATATTACTGCCTTGTAAAAAGCAGGTCACTACAATGTAGACTTCTTATCTTTTATTTCAGTTTGTTTGGGTCCACTTTGGGTTGCCCACATTAGTTGTGTCAGATCAGGACTCTTGCTTCCTTGGAGAGTTTTGGAACAGCTTCTGGAAAATGATGGACACCAAGTTGAAGAGAAGTACGACATTCCATCCATAAACAGATAGAAAAATAGAGGACTCCTCCATAAGGACTCTAGCCATGACCTTGTTGGCCAAAAATATGCGGTGATAGTCCCATTAATACGAGAGGGGTGCGGGTTTTCAACCTCGCTGCCCCTACCAACACTCCGTATATGTATTCAATTTCTGGTGGTAGTTATGTGGAGGGTTTCCTGATGCGGGTCCGCCCCCCCCCCCAAACTTACCATTTAAAGTTATAAGAAAGTTTTAAAAAATATGCCAATGGGTATTAAAACAAAATTCCACCTTCTCATCTTGTAGAAGTTCCTTCAAATCAATGGTCCTGTTTCTTGTTTCTCATAAGCTTCGTAAAACATATTCGATTTCTGGGAAACCTTGATCATGGTCCTATACATGTCTTTGACATACTCCATTGCTCAAATCAGTGAATGTTCAATGGTTCATGCCTACAATCCAATCAGCAGGAAGATCGCTCTAATGCCACTTGATCTGCTTGAATTCCTGATACCCTTAATGAAGATGGCGTACAAAGGAGGAGGACTTGACATTCATAGCCAAGGCATAACTCAGACATTGGAGGTTGTGCAGAGACCTCTGTATGTAGGTTTGGGATACAATGAAGAAGGATGTTTGAAGGACATCAAAGGCAAAAATACATTTTTTGAACTCACGAAATAAGAGGATTGATGGGAACACTTCACCATCATCCTTTAGAAGCGCATGTTGCAGTGAAAGAGCTGAGGCAAGCTCTCACCACCATGATCACACCAGAGACCTCCAAGGAAGGTATAATAAGTCTCACTATTCTAGAGTGAATTTTGATTAAAAGGATGTTTCTAATTATGAATTTAAATCATGGCATCGAAAAACTTGTAATTTTTTTGGTTTACATAACCATGTCATTTCTAAGTGTTGGAAAATAATGGTAGCAAAAAGGAGGATGAGGTGTAAAAAGCCTTCTCCAAAATAGTTAAGCATGTCTAGAGGAAGAATACCTTTTGCAGCCAGTGCATCCAAAGTAGTCATAAAATATCCGCATGTTTGAGGTTCCATCTAGAGAAACACATTAAGGATGAAGTGTCAGTGCATGAATCAGTTGAAACCATTGTTCGACAAGAAAACATGCGACAAGGAGATGATCCATTCACTTCAGTAAGTGAGAGATGGATTTTCTAGATGTGGTAGTGTGTCATGAACTTCTTTGTAAACTATAAAAGTGATGATGTGTTTTCCATCACTTGTTAAGCAACAATGATATTTTGGCCTTGTTTTATAAGTCCTGTGATGGATTTCTTTCATGCAAAAGTGATGATGTGGTTTCCATCACTTCAAAATCAGACAATGATGTTGGTCTTGTAATGATGGTTGGGGTGTGATTTCCATTTCTATGTAAGCTTAACCATCGAGTACATGTTATAAACTCCTGGAAAGTATGGGAAATTTTTGGGTCATAGTTGGTCATAATTTGAGCATGTAGTTTGTAGGAGATTGTACGAAAAGTTTTCAGAAGATGTAGGTTTCGTTTCATCACTTAAGGCTCCGAAGAAAAAAGGTGAAGGAGATGGAAGGGTGACCTTTTTGAGGACACATGTGGTGCAAGAATAGTATAAAAGTACTTGAAAATTATTGTTGATGCTTTTGGAGGACAAAAAGCTCCTTAGTGTGGAGGATTCATCCAGATGGTTCTAGAGACACACACATGAAAAATAGGGTTGATGAAAGCTCAAAAAATAAAATTATTTGGGTTTCCCTTGAAGTAGGTTAAATTTGAATATCTCGTTGTCCTGATCACAACAGTGCAAACAGTTCATAAAATCGAGCTTGTATGCAAAAGTTATAAACAATTCAAGTTAGAGAGTTGACTGGCTGACTTCGCATGTTAAATAAGGCACAATTTTTCTGAAATATAGCAACCAAATTTTGGCCAAATCTTACCAGATTACGGGAGAAATTCTGGGATGGATAAATTCCCCAATAATTCCTATTTTCATAATTTTTAAAAATGTATGTATATATATATCTATATATCTATATATATATATATATATATATATATATATATATATATATATATTAAAGATAATTAAAAAATGGGGATGGTGGGGCACCACCCCTACCACCCCACCCATCACATGATTGCATTAATATGAAAATATATTAAAAAATGGGTTGGCAGGCCATCACCCCTACCAGAACCCATGGTTATGACAACCGTATATACATATACGCTGGGGTGGTCGGCGGTTAATCCCGCCAGCCCAACCATATACCACTATATATATATATATATATATATATATATATATATATATATATATATATATATATATATATCCGACAGGAGTTGTTAGGGCGGGCTACCCAATGTGGACCCGACCCATACGACAGTTTAAAATTTCTTTCGTTATATGTGTTAAGAAAAAAGTGCTCAAAACATGTGCAGATTTTATGGGGAGGGGGGATTTAATCCCTCGACCTCGCCTTAAAAAAACACCTTTTTTACCACTAGGCCAATGGCCTTTAACTTTTAAACTCCACCCATCAATTTTATTTAAACCCATCATTTCACAAATGTGCCCATCAAACCTTAGCAAGGATTTCGAGGCAGAGGAGGAAGGTTGGATCATGTAGTTTGAGATAGATTCATGTTTTATGTGAAGGGAATATTTTGAGCCTAGGAAGGTATAATCTTCAGAATGTCTTAAACTTTATATGCAATTTAACCAGGGTAGTGATACTTCTCATCATTCTCCTCTTGTAGAAGTGCTTTCAGCTCATCATTGTATGTTGCTTGTTTCTCATAAGCTTCATAAAACATATTCACTTTCTCAAACACCCTAAGCATGGTCTCGTACATGTCTTTGAAATCCTCCATTTCTCAACTCAACGAATGATCAATGGTTCACACCTGTAATCCAATGAATAAGAAGACCACTATGATACTGTTGAGCCCCAACATTGTTCTTTCTTTCATCTTACTTTACCCCATTTTCCTTTGTCCATTGTTATCCCAGGCCCAATTGATCAATGAAATTAGTTAAAATTACTTTTATAATGATTAACATGGCTAAGTTGCTAAGTTTTGTGATTTTGTCATTATAATGCAAATTAGCTACAGAATGCAGACATTCCGTAGCTAACCGGCAATTCTGCAGTTGTCTTCACGTTCAAGCATGTTCCAGGTGTCCTCTCAGGAAAAGCCACACATGGGTATATTCCACGTCATGTCCTCATCGTTCGTTGCTCACCATGAAGAAAGAACCGAATTCTGGACGTGGTTTTGGTACATGGGAACTCATTCAAGGAGGCAGACTTCTAATAGGACTGTCCTAGTCCATATTTCCTTTTTCTCTTTACGTTGCTATCTTTAGAGTCCTAATATGATTTTGATGAGGAAAGAAAATGATCCCCATATTGTTGCAAGTTCTGTTATGTAAATTTGTTATAAAAGCACTCGGGAAACTGAGAGACAGATCTAGATTTTGCTTAGATTTCATGTATTGACTGCTACATTTCTGAAGACCGAGACTACTCTGTTTCAAGTTATTTCTCCTTTAATGAAGAAGATAGCTTTGCTTTGAACACGTTGAGTTGATCTAGAGCTAGATTCCATCTGGTGGTAGAGGGCCCCTGCCTCCTGCACGGCTTTACTTTCGTAATTTAGATAAGTATCTTAGTTGTTTTTATGTTTTTGAAGTTTGAGTTCATAGTTAATTTCATTAGCCACTATAGTTATACTTGTTCTAAGAAACTCTTCCAAAAGATCATGATAATGAATGGGAAATGGCTATAGTGTTGTAGGATTTAATTGTAATTTCTTTTGTTCACTATCACAGTTGAACTTATACTAAGCAAACTCTTCCAAAAAATCCTTATGATGTCTAAGGCATGACTGTGATACTGAATGTTTCAGTTGTTTGTTTACACTAAGTAGCATAGTTGATCTTGCTCTTAAAACGCTCTTCCAAAATATCATAATGATGGGTACGAGATAGCTGTGATGTCTTAGTTTTTTTTAAATGCTTCCAATCCTTATGTTTGCACTTGCACTGAATTGTACAGCCAAGATTGTTCTAAGAAGCTCTTCCAAAACACCATTCATGATGGACAAAACAGGCTGTAGAATCCCATAGATTAATGCATGATAACTTAGTTACGGTACTTCAGAGTCAAATTGCATTTAACTCATGCTCTATTATTTGTTTTAAGTTTGATAATGGCTTGTTAGTTCAACACTGTTTTAGACTAGTGACATCTTAGTTCAGTTTTAGCTTAACTCATTGTATTTTCACTCCACATTTAGTTGTCATCCATTACATATTAGATTACATTAGTTGTTAAACTTAAAAAACACGGCCTTCATTATTTACAAAACCTTCTTTTGTTCTAAATCTATAATTGACTCATAACCATCTGGACAGAAGACAATATCATCCCAAGGCCTGAAGTACTTTTGCAACTTCTTTATCATCTCACAAACAAAATTTTCCTCAAAAGACTATTCTAAAAATCTATAACCTTTGATTGAAGTGTAGTGGTGTCAAAATAAGTTGCAGAATAGAGTTAGGAGCTAGTCTTAGAGTAGAGATTTTATGATGTTAACAATATTTTTCTCCAAATATGTTTCAAAAAATCTTTAATCATGGATAAAATGCTGTATCATTATAAGTTGATTGTTTAATTGTTTAGTTAGGAGAATTTCTATACTTAGATGACCATTTCTCAAGCTCTCCCAAAATACCTTTGATGAAAGAATTGGACAAGTTAAGTTTATGTTTTGATTCATTTTCTTGAAATCATTATCAAGCTTTGTATTATGCTTAGTCATAGTTTAGGTTTGATTCTGTTTCACTATTTGCATTTGCATTTGTCATTTGTCAGCAACCAATTAGGCTTCACTCTATTTTTAACTAGTATCTTCTTTCCACCAACATTTAGTTATTTTCCTTGTGAACATAAAACCATCAAAAGACCAAAAACATCAGAAAATACTAAATACAATGCATTAAGAAACAAACACCTAGGCACATACAGTGCACTTCACTTCAGCAGTTTACCAACCCTGGTTGACAATTAAATGAACTCAATTTAGGAGACTAGGTTGAGCTCAAACAGATACCACTTGATCTACTTGAATTCCTGATACTCTTGACCAAGATGGGGTACAAAGGAGGAGGACTTGGCATTCATAGCCAAGGCATAACTGAGCCATTGGAAGTTGTGCAGATACCTCGCTACACAAGTTTGGGATATACTAAAGGAGGATTTTTGAAGGACATCAAAGGAAAATAAAAATTTTTGAACTCACTAAGAAAGAGTATTGGTGGGAACACTTCACCATCATCCCATAGAAGGGCATGTTGCAGTGAAAGAGCTGAGGAAAGATCTCATCACCATGATCATACCAGAGGCCACCAAGGAAGGTGTAACAAGTCTCATTCAAAGAAACAAATGCGTGTCAATTATATCGTGGTAAACTTGTTGTGAGTATATTGTAGCAAACATCCCAAGTTGTGGGGTGAGAATCTTCCATATGTGAAACAAGCCAACAACTCAACAGTTCATTCTTCCTCGCAATGCTCACCATTTGAGATATGTTTTGGTTACTTACAAAAGGACCCTTTTGACATGGTGTATGTAAGGGATGAAGATGCCATTGTAGGCTTTAACCCTGAATAGCAATTATCTACACATGAATCTTATAATAGAAAATAAACAATAGTGAGAGCATAAAACATAAAACAAACAAACACAGAGATTTTCCCCTGGATCGCAAATTGCACTTTGGCTATCACAGTCTATCCTTATAGCTTGTCGTACCAACCCCATACTTGAACAAAATATTTGCAACCGGACTGCCTCCTTGATTGCATGAGTGGCTGCTATGTATTATGCCTCTGTAATTGAAAGAGCCACTATAGACTATCTTTTACTTATCCAACTAACTGTGCCTCCAAATAGGCTAAACACATACCCACTTGTAGATCTTCTTTGGTCCAGATCTCTAGCCCAGTCTACATCAACAAAACCACGAATGTCCAACATTCTTTCCAATCTTGTTCTTCCCTGGTAGCATAAGCCATAATCACTAGTGCCATGTAAATATCTGAAAACCTGCTTCACTTCTATCCAATGCTCCTTCCCTGGGTTTGACATAAACCTGCTCAATACTCCCACTGTATGTGCAATGTATGGTCTAGTATAGACCATTGCATACATCAAGCTACCCACTACACTTGCATATGGAACAGGGGACATATCCTCCTCTTCCTCTTGTGTCTTGGGACATTGTTTAGCAGACAACTTTACACCTACAGGAATAAGAACATTCATCGGTTTACTATCCTGCATATTGAACCTCTGCAATATAGTCTTGACATACTTCCTCTGGTTTAACCAGAGTGTCCTCTTTGCCCGATCTGTCTTAATTTCCATGCCCAAAATATAGTTTGCAGCACCAAGATCCTTCATGTCGAATTTGGAGAACAGTTGGGTCTTCAAATCTTGGATAATTTCTTTGTCATTTCCAACCAACAGCATATCATCCACATACAAGAACAAATAAATAACATGGTCACCAATTAATTTAAAATAAACACAGTGATCCTCCTTGCTTCTAGTGAAGCCAAGTCCCCGTATATAGGTATCAAATTTTTGATACCACACCCTTGGTGACTATTTTAACCCATACAGAGACTTATTCAACTTGCATATCAGTTCTTTCGTACTCTTCACCATAAAACCTTCAGGTTGCTTCATGAAGATCTCCTCTTCTAGGTCCCTGTGAAGAAATGTTGTCTTCACATCCATTTGTTCTATCTCAAAATCAAATGCAACAACAACAGATAAAAGTAATCTAATAGAAGTAACTTTGGCAACAGGAGAAAAAATATCACCAAAATCAATTCCTGACAACTGGGAATAAACTTCTGCTACCAACTGAGATTTGTATTTCTCCACCTTTCCTTCTACATTCATCTTCTTCTTAAACGCCCATTTTCTCCCAATGGGCTTCCTTCTAGCCAGCAACTCCACTAGATCCCATGCCTCATTTTTGTGCAAGGATGCCATTTCATCAACCATGGCCTCCTTCCAGAGTTTTCCATCCTTGGAATCTACTACCTCCCTGACAGTTCTGGGATCATCATCAGTTATAGTTAAGGAAAAACCTGAATAGAAAGCAGATGGAATATACCTTTCTGGTTGCCTTCTTTCCCGAATTGATCTTCTTAAAGCTGGAGTTTGTGGCTCTTCCCCTTCTGAGTCTTCTTCTGTTGTAGAGTCTGATTCATCCTCCTTTAGCTCAAACTCTATCTTCTCAGGTTCCTTTGGTAGGACTTTATGTTTAAAAACATTTTTCACTTCTCTAAACACCACATCTCGGTTGTACACAACTTTCCTTGTTTCTGGTTTCCAAAGCTTGTAACCTTTTAAACCATCCTTATACCCAATAAAGATGCATCTTTCAGATTTATTATCCAACTTGGTCCTTTTCTCCTTTGGAACATGTACATATGCATCAAATCCAAATACCCTTAGATGTGAAAGAGAGGGTTTCTTACCAGTCCATACCTCATGTGGAGTCTTATCCTCCAACGCTGATGAAGGTGATCTGTTAACTAAGTAACATGCAGTCTCCACTGCCTCTACCCAGAATTCTTGTCCTAACCCGATACCACTGAGCATGCTTCTTGCCTTTTCCATCAGTGTTCTATTCATTCTTTCTGCAAATCCATTTTGCTAAGGTCTGTATGGAGTAATCTTCTGCCATGCTATACCACACTTCTTACAGAACTCTTCAAATTCCTTCTTGCAGAACTCCCCAACATTATCTGTCCTCACCGTCTTTATCTTCTTCTTTGTCTGGTTTTCCACCAGAGCCTTAAATTATTTAAATTTGTCAAATACTTCATATTTCTTCCTCAAAAAATATATCCATGTATTCCTTGAGAAGTCATCTATGAATGAAACATAGTACATAGAATTTCCTAGTGATGGAACTGACAAAGGTCCAAACACATCATTCTGCACAAGTTCTAATATCTTGTTCACCCTCTTGGCACCAGAAGGAAAACTCACCCGATTCTACTGCCCATATACACAATGTTCATAGAAATCGAAATCCATTGAGAAATTATACATACCTTCTACCATACCATTTCTATGCAGTATCAAAAGGACCTTCTCTCCAATATGTCCAAGCCTTTTATGCCATAACATGGTATTTTCTCTAGAAACAGCTAGGATTTCTGCTCCAATTTTAGGAACCACAGAACTGTTACACCCATCAATAACAGTGCTACCTTGTAGCTTGTATAGAGTTCCAGTCCGAACTCCTCGCATTAATGCCAGTGCTCCCCTAACCATCTTGCATGCATCTTTCTCAAACACTATTTTAACACTGGCATCATCCATCTTGCTTACAAAAATCAGATTTCTGGCCAATGCAGGAATATGAATAACACCAAGAAGTGATCTACTCCTTCCACCTTGCAGCTTCAGCTTGACCTTTCCACGTCCGACGTTTCTAGCCTTCCTATCATCCCCTAGGAAGACATCACCACCATCATATTTCTCATACTCGTAGAACCACTCCCTATGGGGAGTGAAGTGAAAGGATGCACCTGAGTTAATCAACCATGACTCATGATCTACATGTGTATTTGAAGAAGAAGCCAAATACACATTCCCAGCTTCATCTGAGGTGGTTTTTGCCTCTGCAGAAGGAGCATCATCAGATCCCTTTCCTTTCTCATGAGCTTTAGATCTGCAGTCCTTTTTGTAGTCCCCTTCCTTTTCGCATTTCTAGCACACCTTTACAAACTTTCTAGGTGATTTAGATCTGCCTCTAGATTTAGATCTCCCACTTGAAACCTTATTCTTGTTTCTGTTTTGGGACCTTCCTCATATAGATAAGGCATCTCCATTCTGGCCCTCCATATTTCTCCGTCTCATTTCCCATGAAAGCAAGGCTGAGACAATGTCATACAAATTCAAGATAGTTGTATTGCTACCTATTGCAATAACTAGACTGTCCCATGAATCTGGTAGAGAACAAAACAAACTGATGCACGTATCTTCATCTGAGATTTTAATATCAACAGATGATAGCTGACTTACCACAATATTGAAGGCATTTAGATGCTCTGTCACTGAGTCTCCATCCCTCATCCTTAGGCTATACAAATTTTTCCATAGGAACAATTTATTCACTAAAGGATTAGATTGGTACAAAGTCCCTAGCTTGTCCCACAAGGTCTTTGACGTAGCTTCCCTAGATACATTCAACAATACTGAATCTGAGACACACAATCGTATTGTGCTCTTAGCCTTCCGATCTAGTTCCTTCCAGTCTTCATCTGACATTAACATTGGTTTAGTACCTGGATCTACCGTGATCCACTGATATTTATCCACCAGCAGATCCTCCATCTTGAGCTTCCACAACTCAAAACTCTAACCTTTAAATTTCTCGATCTCTATCTTCCTACCACTTGCCATCTTCTTTCACCACAAGAATCGATCCCGCAGAGCTCCCACTGAACAGGATCTACCTCAGGCCTGAGCAAAAAACACTCATCAGCAAAGGCGTCCCCTTGAGGCCGAAACATCTCTGATACCAAATGTAGGTTTTAACCCTGAACAGAAATTATCTACACATGAATCTTATAATACAAAATAAACAATAGTGAGAGCATAAAACATAAAACAAATAAACACAAAGATTTTCCACTAGATCCCAAATCGGGACAACCAGCTTGATTTTTCATTATTTCTTTTTAGTGTTACAACACACATATATACATGCCAAAGCATACATGAACCCTAATCCATTAACCTTGGATTAGAACATAACCGTAGTTTCCTTGACGGGATCGAAAAAATACCAGGGGCCGAAAACCATCGTACCCCAAAACCATGTGCAAAACCATGCACAAAACCATGTGCCCGGACTACCCACTGAAAATTAAGGACCAAAAATTTTCACCAGGGTGCTACCCCAGACCTGACAGGGGGGGCTACTGCCCCCCCTCTTACCGCCTCATGTGTGATTAGTCTTGGAAAGAATATAACACATACCCAACAACCACTGGATGTGTTAATAGGGAGAAAACATAGTTGTTCACCCAGCCAATACAGATCATTCAACAAACAGTGGAGGAGTAGTTAGAAAAGAGTCATGCTCAATATAAGGCATGACATGATAAGCAACGAGTTGACCATAAATTTCAAGTTGGTGACAAGGTGTGGTTCCATATCAGCAAGGATTGAATGAAGAGGGAAGGAAAGAAATTGTGATCAATCTAGTATGGTCCATTTACCATATTGGTGAATATTGGGAATAAAAATTTGCGACATGATTTGCTTGTATGCATGCAGACATACTCGGTCATGAATGTTAGAAATATGAAACCTTATGAACCACCATTGATTATGTACACCGAGGAGGTAGGATCAGTGCCTCTAGTGGATGAATTTGCACCATAGTATCTCAATGAATTGCGAGAAGACATCATTCTCGATTGAAGAACCAAGACATTGAGATGGGGAAATGTGGAATATCTCTGTGTTAGTTTGAAAGGGATGCACCCAAGTAAAGCTAAATGGCTTAAGGGAGAAATTCCATCACCAACCTATTGATTGATACAGGTTTTTGGGGTCAAAAATCTCTTCATTGGGGAGGAATGATCTAGGAGGATCGTACAGGTCCTCGTACAAGTGGTTTAACTACAAAGGCTCAAAAATCAAAGTTTCAGAAATGTGGTAAAATCAATGTCAAGTTGAATATCCCATTTTTCTAATACCAATGGCCCAGATGACACTCAATTCCAAGTTTGTATGGAGGAGATAGAAGAAATAAAAGTTTATGGGTTGTGTTGGTGATGTGGTAGGTTAAGGAGGTGACAAATTTGCAGAAATTTGGTAACTGGATTCTGGCCCACTTTGGCAGGATTTCGGGAGAAATTGTGTGTCCATTCAATTGACTCCTTCAGTCAATTTCCAGAAAAATAAAAAATGGCCTATGGTTTTATTTAACAGGAGTTGGTAGGGCAGGCCGCCCAATGCGAACCTGACCCATATCAAAGTTTAAAATTTATTTTGTTATATGTGTTAAGAAAAATGTACCCAAATCATGTGCAGATTCTATGGGGAGGTGGGATTTGATCCCTTGACCTCCCCTTAACAAAACACCTTTTTTACCACTAGGCCAACATCCTTTAACTTGTAAAATCTTCCCATCAATTTTATTTAAACCCATCATCTCAAAAATGCACCTATTAGACCTTAGCATGGATTTCGAGGTAGAGGAGCCAAGTTGGAGCACAAATTTTGAGAGAGATTCATGTTTGATGCCAATGAAATTTTTTGATCCCAGGGAGGTAAGATTATCAGAATGTATTAAACTTTATATTCATTTTAACCAACATAGTGATATTTTATCTCCTCCTCTTGTAGAAGCACTTTCAACTCAGCATTTTCTGCTGCTTGTTTCTCATAAGCTTTGTACAAAATATCCACTTTCTCGGACACCCTAAGAATGGCCTCATACATGTCTTTGACATCCTCCATTTCTCAACTTAGCAAACGTTCAATGGTTCATGCCTACAATCCAATCAACAAGAAGACCTATTCGATACCACTTGATCTGCATGAATTCCTGATACCCTTAACCAAGATGGGGTACAAAGGAGGAGGACTTGGCATTCATAACCAAGGCATAACTGAGACATTACAAGTTATGAAAATCCCTCGCGACACAGCTTTGGGATACACTGAAGGAGGATGTTCGAAGGACATCAAAGGAGAACCAACATTGTTGAACTCACTAAGGAAGAGGATTTCTAGGAACACTTCACCATCATCCCATAGAAGTGCATATTGCAGTGAAAGAGCTAAGGCAAGATCTCATCACCATGATCGAACCAGAGACTACTAGGGAAGGTATAACAAGTCTCATTCAAAGAAACAAATGCACGTCAACTTTACGGTGGTACACTTGTTACAAGGTTGTTGTAGAAAACATCCAAAATTGTGGGATGAGCATCTTCCATATGTGCAACATGACTACAACAGAGTAGTTCATTCTTGTATACAACGCTCACCATTTGAGACATGTTTTGGTCACCTACCAAAGGACCCTTTTGACATGATATATGGAAGTGATGAAGATTCCAGTGGACATTATGATAGGGAAAAATCACATTGGTTCATGCATCAGATATAGATCATTCACCAAATAATGCAGGAGTAGTTGGAAAAGAGTCAAGGTCGATATAAGGCCCGACATGATAAGCACCAAGTCGACCATAAATTTCAAGTTGGTGACAAGGTGTGGTTCCATATCAGTAAGGATTGAATGAAGGGGGAAGGTATGAAATTGTGATCAATCCAGTATTATCAATTTACTACATTGGAGAAGATTGGGAATAATGCTTTCCTACTCGATTTTCCTGTATACATTTAGATGTACTTAGTCATGAATGTTGAAGATCTGAAACTTTATGAACCACAAATTATTATGGACACTGAGGAGGTAGGATCAGTGCCTACAGTGGATTAATTTGTACCAGAGTATCTCGATGAATTACTATAAGACATCATTCTCAATTGAAGAACCAAGACTTCATGATGGGGAGATGTGGAATATCTTTGTGTTGGTTTCAAAGAGATGCCACCAAGTAAAGCTAAATGGCTTGAAGAGGAAAAGGTGAGGGAGCAATTCCATCACTTGCCTATTGATTGATAAGGATTTTGGGGGTCCAAAATATTTTCAGTGGGGAGGAATGATCTAGGAGGATCGTAGAGGTCCAAGTACCAGTGGCTTAACCACAAAGGCTCAAAAATCAAAGTGTTAGAAATGTGGAAAAATCAATGTCAAGTTGAATATCTCATCTCTCTAATTCCAATGGCGTAGAAAACACTCAATTCCCAGTCAGTATGGAGGAGTTAGAACCAGTCAAAGTTTATGGGTTGACTTGGTGATGTGGCAGCTTAAGGAGGCAAAATTTTTGTAGAAATTCGGCCACCGGATTCTGATCCACTTTGGCCAGATTCTGGGCAAAATTGTGGGTCCATTAAACTGACTCCTTTGTTTAATTTACAAAAAAATAAAAAAATGGCCTATGGTTTTATTTAACAGGAGTTGTTAGGGTGGGCCGCCCAATGCAGACCTGACCCATACCAAAGTTTAAAATTTCTTTTGTTATATGTGTTGAGAAAAAACGTTCCCAAAACATGTGCGGATTCTATGGGGTGATGGGATTTGATAGCTCAACCTCCCCTTAACAAAATGTCTTTTTTACCACAAGGGAAACGACCTTTAACTTGTAAACTATGCCCACCAATTTTATTTAAACCCATCATTTCACAAATGCACCCATCATACTTTAGCATAGATTTCAATGTAGAGGAGGCAGGTTGGAGCACATAATTGAAGATAGATTCATGTTTTATTCCAAGGTAATATTTTGATCTCAGGGAGGTAAAATTTTCAGAATGTATTAAACTTTATATGCATTTTAACCAGGGTAGTGATATTTGTCCTCCTCCTCTTGTAGAAGCACTTTCAACTCAACATTGTCTACTACTTATTTCTCATAAGCTTCATAGAACATATCCAATTTCTCAAACATGTTGAGCATGGTCTCATACATGACCTTGAAATCCTCCATTTCTCGACATAGAAAATGTTTAATGGCTCACGCCTGCAATATAATCAACGAGAAGATCGCTTTGATACCACTTTATCTGCTTGAATTCCCGATACCGTTAACCAAGATGGGGTAGAAAGGAGAAGTACTTGGCATTCATATCTCAGGAATAACTCAGCCATTGGAGGTTGTGAAGAGACATTGTTGTGTAGGTTTGGGATACACTAAAGGAGGATGTTCGAATGACATCAAAGGAAAACAAACATTGTTGAACTCACCAAGGAAGAAGATTTCTAGGAACACTTGACCATTATCCCATAGGAGTGCATGTTGTAGTGAAAGAGCTACTTCAAGATCTCATCACCATGATCACACCAGAGACCACTAGGGAAGGTATAATAAGTCTCATTCAAAGAAAAAAATGCACATCAACTATACCGTGGTACACTTTTTGTGAGGCTATTTAAGCAAACATCCCAAGTTGTGGGATGAGCATCTTCCATATGTGCAACATGCATACAATTGAGCAATACATTCTTCTAGGTAATGCTCACCATTTGAGACATGTTTTGGTTACCTACCAATGGACCGTTTTGATATGATCTATGGACGGGATGAATATTCCAGTGGACGTGATGGTAGGGAAAAAGCATAGTGGTTCATCTAGTAGATACAAATCATTCACCAAGAAGTGCAGGAGTAGTTGGAAAAGGGTGAGGCTTGATATAAGGCTTGACATGATAAACACCCAGTCGACCATGAATTTCAAGTTGGTGAGAAGGTGTGGTTCCATATTAGCAATGATTGAATGAAGGGGGAGGGCAAGAAATGCGACCAATACAATATGGTCCATTTACTATATTGGAGAATATTGGGAATAACACTTTCCGACTCAATTTTCCTATATAAATGCAGATGTAATTAATCGTGAATCTCAAAAATATGAAAATTTATGAACCACCATTGATTATGGACACTGAGGAGGTAGGATCATTTCCTACAGTGGATGAATTTTCACCAGAGTATCTCGATGAATTTTCAGAAGACATCATTCTCGATCAAACAACCACAAATTCGCAATGGGTAGATGTGGAATATCTTTGTGTTGGTTTCAAAGGGATGCACCCAAGTAAAGCTAAATGGTTTCAAAAGGAGAAGGTGACAGAGAAATTCGATCACTTGCTTGTTGATTGATAAGGCTTTTTGGTGTCAATAATATCTTCAATGGGGATGAATGATCTAGGAGGATCGTATAGGTCCAAGTACAAGTAGCTTAACTACAAAGGCTCAAAAATCATAGTGTTAGAAATGTGGGAAAATAAGTGCCAAGTTGAATATTTTGTCTTTCTGATTCCAATGACGTATAAGACACTCAATTCCAAGTCCGTATGGAGGAATTACAAGCAGTCAATGTTTATGGGTTGACTTGGTGATGTGGTAGCTTAAAGAGGTGAAATTTTTTCCTAAATTTGGCCACTGGATTCCAGAGCACTTTGGCCGAATTCCAGGAGAAATTATGGGTCCATTAAATTGACTCCTTTGCTAAATTTCCAAAAAAATTAAAAATTTCCTATGGTTTTATTTAAGAAAAAAGATTATAAAAAAAGGTGGTCAGGTTGGTCATGACTGCCACCCTACCGCAACATACCAATGAATATATATTAAAAAAAGGGGGGTTGGTGGCCATGACCATGCCACCCCAAAATATGTGGTGATAGTACCATTAATATAGGAGGGGTGCGAGATGTCAACCCACTACCCCTACCCACACTCCATATATGTATTAAAATGTCAGTGGGAGTTATGGGGTGGGCCACCCAATACGGGTCTGGCCCGCCCAACTTACCATTTAAAGTTATATGACAGGTTTAAAAAATATGTTGATGGGTATTAAAAACAAATCCACCTTTTTCACAAAGGGGGCAGTGTTTGACCACCCGACCCCCTACCTCAAATGATGAATCTCAACCAACTGGGTTAGCATCTCCCTTGGGGAGTCCACCCAACCCTCGGTTATATAAACTTGTAATTCAAAAGTGCGCCCAGGAAGACAAGGAGTGGAAAAAAGCATGAGAAGGAGTGGAACCACGAGTGCCTTGCAGGAGGGGGGGTGGAACAATGAACTGAGCTCATTTCCAGAAGGGCCAGATTTGTCCAGTGTCAGAATCAGGAAAATGTGATATGGATTCTCCACCTCTCATCGACAAGAATCCAATGGTGTTATCCATTTCTTCATCAAATGCCTCTAACTTTTGGGCACTTTTAGCTATGGAGGTATAAGGGTGTAATTTTGCATTGATAATTTTACTTTAATTTTATTTCCACTTAATGAAAGAGTGCCTCCCAACTGATTGAACAGGGCCCCAAAACATAGTTTCTCCTGGATGAACTCCGATATCAATTCCTTGTCTTCTTTGTATGATTTATGTGCTTCTATCTTCTTCTATTCATGCCTTTTAAGTTTCATGGTTAAGATGAAATTTTATATGCAATACTTTAATCCATCTTAAAGAAAACGATTTTGGATCACAGTAATAAAGACTATAAGCATAGCTGAAGTAACACACATAATTAATGACACAAGTGAATAAATCTGAATCGATTTCATTACAAACCTGGGAAAGGAGGTGTACAGGTTTGCAAAAATGTTGAACTAGTATTGAAAAAGTACAACCATCTAGGAAAGGAATTAAACATGTTACTTTCAGAAAGTTAAAATGGAAATTACAAACTGAATATCGAATAAGATATGTAAATATTTTCAAGAGTGAAATATTATTAAAAATAGGAGGATAGGTTATCAAACCTTTGTGTAAGGAAGCTGATGAAAATCCTATAGATACATATAAAATTTGAATGGTATTCTGTAAATGGAAATTTACAAAAACTACGACCAATAGGAATGATATTAACTAATATTAATTAACAAAGAATACAATGAGAATAAATATTAAATAAATCTAGAAGAAAATGAATAAAACTAAAATATAAGAATTAAAAAATTGATCTATAGAATATGACATAAAATGGATCTGGAGTGATAAATAATGAACATTAAGTTCATACAGTCGATACAAATATAGAAATTAGTATTCGCTCTCTATCATAAATATAGAAAAGGATGGATTCAGTAGAGAGTATATACATTTGGCGTAACAGAACGAACTGAAATAATACAAATACAAATGTTATGAAAGTTGAGAAAATGCAATATTGAAATAACATAGATTCTGAATAATTATGCACATCCTAATTTATGAAAACAAATAGATGATTAAATCATAGTGTGTGGTACAAATAAAACTAAACCAAGTTCAAAAATCTGAATTAACATCACATGTAGATAGCCATACAAATATTCATAATTAGCATAAGCAGGGATCAAATTTACTGTGACAAAATAGTCCCATCGTATGAGACAGAATGGTATGACTCTATTTAGAAGAAAATTTTTAGTAAAATGTCAAAACTCTAAATTTCACAGATACGACAATAAGCTAGCATTAAGCATGAATATATATATACATTGTCTCTCACAAAAAAAAGTGAATATGAGTAGTTATTTCATATGAGTATATAGGAGTATACTCTTATTCTACGAAATTATAGCAATATGAAGAAAGAGGGAAATTTCAACAAATTCATACTTTATTTAACTGACAAAACAATTACATGTATAAGAGATAAAAAAACCCAAAACTAAAATTAGGGGTTTTATAATACAATATAAATTCATAATTAATCAATAAGGATTTCAATTTCGTAAGGGGGAATATCTCTATAATGTGACCTAAGGGTCGATATCTTCCCAAAGAAAAAAGTAATGAATTCAATTTATTACCTTATTAATTCTTAAAATTACGATGTGTTGGGAAACATGAGATATGGATACTATCTGCGTTAACAATTCATTGGTAAATGCTAGAAAGTGAGGAGAAATAAAACATGATATTCTTCCTAAATTTCAAATAAAATTAACCAGAAATTTAATACAAACAACAATTCAATTATAATAGGAAATAGGGTTTTTCAAAGTTAATTTAGTATGGGGTCTCTAATGAATTGCAGAATCGAAATGATTTTAAAAAAATCTCAAATTACCTAAACATTGGAAAGTGAAAATTTTAGAATGCCCCCAAAACCCAAAAATTTTATTATAGCGAAATAAGAAAATCAAACTAATTTCACGAAGAGGAAATTGGGCAAGTTCAAGTACTAAAATACTAGGTAAAATGAGCAGAAATTTTCAAAATAAACCAAACCATTCATATCAAGAGGTTGATACAATGATTAAACTTACCTCTCACTACAAAATTTGGAAGTTCAATACACTGGTTGAGGGAGACCATGGGTAAGACTACCAGGGTTAAGTAAAAATTCTACAAATGGAATCATAATAAAATAATTCAGTAAATAATGTATTGGAAATAGAATGAAAAACCCTAAGAAATGAATAAAATGGGAAAGCACAAAAGAGGCATTGTGCACCTTAGTGATAACCAAATACCTCTATCGAGGGTTGAGAATCACTGTGAAATTGAAATAGATGAGGAAATGCAAACTAAACCTCGATCTGTGACACTGGAAGAGACACAATCATTTTGGAGGAAGGTAAGGAAACATCCTCCATGTTTCAGGTTGAAAAGGATACCCCTCACCAGAATGAATGAAAACTTAGCTTTGTTATGATGGAAACCACTAGAGAATAACCTTGCTGCAATCAAAAAAAAAAATGAAATGCCAAATTACCAGGGAGTGGAATAGTCCAAAATCCTTATGGTTTTCAATGGAAATCTCCACCGTCCAATGCCATTATATCTCTAGCATACAAGTGGTATAAAAAGGGCACATTTACCCACGTGAAGCCATGTGAACAATGGAACTTATAGACCCAAATGCGAGACAATAAGATTTGAATAGGATAGTGAAATAACTCTATAGTTAATGACCTTTATACTTACCTTCTTGGGTTGAGTGAAATTTAATACAACCATTTATAATTATCAATATTTGAATCATATTACTCCAATGGTAACGATGGTCAATGCAAAGATTTATAATTATAAATAATTGAATCATATTTCTCCAAGGGTGAAGAGGGGTCACATTGGTAGGATATGGATTATGGTTAACTTATGGAATAATGTAATTCATGTTAGGGAAATGTAGCAATAACCAAAATTGATAAAGGATATATGAATTTCCATGTCATTCCAAATTTAATTAATAAGGTTAAGAAGTAGGAACATGTTCGATGGCTATAGATAAGAACAAAATAAAATAAATAATTCCCAAGTGATGAAATCAAAGGACATTACAATAACTGTAAATATGAATGTCACAAAGGTACAATTACATTTTCCGAAAGGGTAAAAACAACTAAACATAATATTGAAAGAAGATTTTTTTTTCCTTAGTGGGAGTTGTTACCAGTGGTATGAGAGCCCATGTTAAGAAATTTGGCCTTATGGGCCCCAACATAAATAAAATTCACTGATGTCAAAAAAAAAAATATAATCGAATGATAAAGTCATTTTAATTGTTATTTATGAATGCTAATTGATTTTTGTGTATCAGATTGAACCACAGAGAAGTTACAGTCACTGTCATGGATGACAGAGAAGAGTTGTATGTAGAACTAGGGGGTGGAGGGGCCCTATCGAACTGAAATGCTCAAATGATGGAAATTATAAAGAATCTACAGCAGAAAATGGTTCAGTTAAGGAATAGCAATGAAAATTTACTGCAGGTCAGTACTAAGAAAGAGAGGTTGATCAGGGAAGTAACATCTAGGTCTAGTCATCATAGCAAAGACCCATAAATAAAATGAAAGAAACATAACCCAACTCAGAGAATTCTGAGGGTGGGGAAGAATCTGTTTCAAGGTAAAAAAAGAAACATGATTTGCAGGGAGAATTTTGCAAAATTAAGCCTCCAACCTTTGATGGGTTGAAGGAAGAGGATTCAGAAGCCTGGCTCCTAAACATGGTTAATTACTTTAAGGTATATGAAAATGGAAGTAATCTGAAAGAAATATTGGAAGTTTACCAGCTGCAAGGTAAAGCCACGCTATGGTGGGAAGAGACCAAAATCATACAGTTGCTTGACGGAAAAATTGTTTCATGGGAAGAATTTCAGAGAAATTCAAATCTCGATACCTTAGTGAGAGGTATTACGATAATAGTGAAAATGAATTTCATGAGCTAAGGCTTGGACAACTCACTATCGATGAATTTGTGACTAAATTCACCAACTCATTTTGTTATGTGCCATACATAAGGGAAGAAAGAAAGGAAAGGATGGTCAAGTACCAAGCATCTAGCCTACTTCAAAATATTATTTTCTGAGATTCTTGACACCTTCAAGAAGATGCCATCCCCATGTGGAGCCACTGTTAGTCACCTATAAAATTTTGGCATACCAAACAGGTGGCTAAACATGTTTCTGAGCGTTCAAGAGAAACATTTCCTTTGTAAATCTCTCATTCTTGAAGCCTCCATGTGTCTTCTATCCTTTAAGGAATCTTGACTATTGTTTCCATTAAAGAACCCTGCAAATTAGTGAAAGAAACTGCTTTAAAAGGGCCTCCATTTGCTCCATTTCATCCCCCATTTATCACCCTCTTTTCCCTTCACAAAATTCCTCCAAATCCCCTTCAGTTCACTTCATCTCATCATAAAACACTTTTTAAACCTCATATTACCCTTTATTTGGTTTAAAAATCTTCTTTTTTGCCTACCAGAACACCTCATTTGGCTTAAAAAGCACTAATTTTGGACCTAAAATCAACATATTTGCACTATAATAGGCTTAAACCCCCGAAGGCTTATATTCTGTAGCCCCTTTCCTCATATAACCCCAGCCCTGCAACCGAGCACTTATAAACACAGACCCCACTGTTGAAATCCCCAAAATCCCTTTAAAAGGCCTAAAAAGCATCTCTCCACTCATTTTAAAGAATTAAGCCCCCAAGGGATTATTCAATTTAGCCCTCCCTCCATGTGACCTAAAGATTTGATATCAAGCGCTAAAGAAATGAGAAACCCCAATCAAAAATGCTTTTTCCCTTCGCTTTCCACCTTCCGATGGTTTGAGTTTAATGAATACAGACCACTGAACTGCACAAGATCAACGACCATCGTGACATCGGGCACCCATTCAATCCCATTTCCCCTTTTAAAACTTTTTGCCTCATAGTTGCATCTCCACTATCCATTCCATAGGATCCGATGGTCGAGAAAAAACCCAATGGCCTACCTCCACCTCGTGCATCTTACCCCCCATCACATGAAACATGCACTATCCAATCAACACACCTTCATTCGACGACCACCAATGCATTTCACATAATTCTTGTGCCAGAGCTTTAACGTTTCATTTAAAGTTCATATCTACTTCTCCCCCTCCTCATTCACCTATAAGAACTCAATGAAAATACATTGTAAAGGGTTCGTTGTTGGGATTTTTTTGATTGTTAGAACTGTTATTGAGGGGAAGTAGCTGAGTAGTTTGTAATATAGTAGGCTAGGAAGGAAATTTTGGACTATAGAAGGCCATTAGGCTCAAAGTATGTGATTGGTTTTGCATATCAATTGAACAAGCAGATTCACATGATCCTGGTCTATATTATTGGTGATGTTTTCCCTAATATAATGGTATCCTTTCATGTTTTTTCATTTTGTCCATTATTCTCTGATAAAGAACATCAAGCATAGATTAGGAAATCCTACTTGAAGTACCCTAAATATCATTGTCAAATCTTTATCTTTATGTTTTCCTCTGATTGTGTATCTAAGAACGAATTCAACGTAAATTAACTAATATAGAAGTTGGTATTATCCATGCTTACTGATGTATGAATTTAGAGTTTGTATCTTAGATGTTCTTGTTTGGTTTCAACTGAAAGAGTTAGGAAATTGGGGATTTAGAGTTAGCCTTATCCACTAGGTTCCTTTTCCAACAGTTAGCCTTTCTAAGATCCCTTTGAGTTGGTATCAAAAGTAGTGAAGGTTAAAAGTCTTTCTCTGATCTTAGGCCTTACTCTGTGTTTAAATCTTAAGTGTTTTCTACCTTCTAAAAGTGGTTACGAGGACTACTAGATTGTTTTCCTTAAGAGTAGGCTGAAAGCAAGCTAAGTTAAAAGTCTTTACCTGATCTAAAGCTACCCTTTGTGTCTTTATCGAGAGTTTCCTCTGAAGTATGTCAAAAGAAGGATAGTTTATAATTCCTTACATGATATTAGGCCGCACTTTTTTCTTTCTTCCACCCACTTCTTAATGTCCTATTCCACCATCTATCTAAAAATATCCCTTGGTATAGATGACTTGCCCTATGGAAACCCTTGGATATTTATTATGCAAGTAAACGCTTTTATGACTCCATAGCCCAATGGATTGGCACTTCTCTTTACCTATCTTCCCATGCTGAAAAATTCTTCTATTTAGTTGCTTCTTCACTTCCATAACCTTCTCAGTTAATGATGTCCAACCAAGCAAACCAAATCAAAAACCCCTGTGCTTCATACCTAGCCTAATACCATAAACTGAACTTAAAGATATATCATTCTTTACATTTATAGAAAGATCCCTCTCTGGATCCAGGAGGGCTAGATCCTAGGATCCCAAAGTGGTTTGATGTTGTCTTGTCATTTGGTATTGCCAATCTGGCCAAAACACAGGAACCATAACACAACAATGGATACCAAGAATCGCTCAAGATGAGTCCATTTAAAGGAATTTGTGCAAGAGGTAAGAAAAATTAGATAAAATTTAAATGTAGCTCAAGACTAGAAAAAGATATATGCTAATTGAAAAGTAACTTTTCGATAATTTGAGGTGGTTGACAATGTTTATGTAAGAATTAAGCCCAATAAAAACACCTTAAGGTGGAATACCTATGCCAAATTGGTTCTAAGGTAGTTTGGACCATTCCACATTTTTGAATGGATATGGCTGGTAACATATTGGTTGGCACTTCCTAGCCACATATTGGTACACAATGTATGTTATCTTTACATTATGACTCCTAAGAAAAGATGGATCCATAATTAAAATAATTGTAAAATTTGTTTCTTGCAGGTAGAACTAGATGACGAGTTTCTGGTATAACTTCAGCGTATTCTCAATTAGAGAGAAATAACACTCTAGAGGCGAGTCATCTGCTAAGTTAAGGTGCAGTGGAAGCACTTTAGCTTGGAGGAGGGTACTTGGGAGGATGAAAACTCTATACGAGAAGCATATCCTGAAATGTTTTCTGGAATGAAGTGAACACCAAGGACGGTGTTTGCCTCTAGTAGGGTAAGATGTAACACCACGTTTTATTTTAATTTTTCATCTAAAATAATTTTAAAAATACATTTGAATTTGTTATTGAAAATATATTAATGAATATGGTTATTCGTTAGTAAAACAGAACTTCAATTTTAGTTCATGAATAAAAATTACACTTGAGAAATTGACTAACTGATTAGTTAAATAATTCCAAGATTCTAGAGTAAAAAGGAAGAGGCAGTTTCTAACAGTTACCTTCCCCAACAGGATAAAAAGGAAATCCTGAGAAGGGGAAGGGGTTATTCTCATGATAGAAAAGAAAGGGTTAAAAAAAGTTTGGTGTAACTAGCAAAAGAATTCTAGAGCTCGTTATGTACTAGTGGAGCTCTGTAACTTGTAAGAAGTGTAGGATCGACTTAATTCTTGAGGCCTAACTGCTGATAATTAACTTCTACCTCGGACTCTAGCATAGAGCACGGGGGAGCAAAGGACATGATCGCCTCTCTCATGGTTGGGTGAAGCCATCATTCAAGCAAGAATACTGAGATAAGTACATAAGTTTATTGTTAATTTATAGGAAATGATAATAGAGTTGTATTTAAATTCAATATACCATAATTTTAAATTAAATCTTCTAACTAGAAAATATACTTTCAACTATTTATTTTGGAAAGATGAAATAATTCTACAAATAAATACAATAGCAAAGAAATGTTATGACAAGGCTAAAACATAAGATACATTATAGTTATTTCTTGCTATCCAGATACTATAAAATGATGCAATTATAAAAATGCGAATTTAGAAAGTGCTTAAGGTAAAAGCAATGGAAAAAATATTAGCCAACAAAAAAGCATGCTTCTTCCAGCTGAATAAAGCGCTCATACATTGTCGACTTCTTTCCATTTGTTATATAATAGTATAATGAGTAAAACGAATATAGTAAATTACACATAATAGATATCAAGAATCAAACAAGAGAAAACAATCCAATACATGTTGTAGATTGTAGAAGTATTTATTTATTTTCATAATTCAGTGAAGAGAATCAATAGGGCTCAAAGGTTTGGAACTGAGCTCCATGTTAAAAAACAACAAGGTTCTGGGTCCTCTGGCCACTAAATCCACAAATTGTTGATGAACTAACTCGCACTCATAAGGGTATAAACTAAGAAGATGGAAAGCAACATTGATTTCAAGAAATACAATAACCCAAAAGCTTCAATAGCCATTGATAAAATCTGAAGCTATTACAATATTATGCAATGTAGCAAACACAAAAAATGTAAATAGAATGAAAATTTCTTCCACAATTACAACACCAAGCATGGAGCTAACGAGATAAAATTTCATTAAACAATAACAGTGCAAGGGTACATGTAAACATCTGTCAAAATTTAAACATTCGGGGTACATAGATAGCGTCTAGAGAAATTAATATTTAAAGAAAATCTTCACACAGTGACGAACAAAAAATGATACACAATCATCTTCACAACTATGTTAAAGAGGAAAAAAAAGATACAAAGTCATATTCATAACTATATTAAACAGTTGTATCAAGGAGCAATGACATAACATCTAAGCTCTGGAGAGTTTAGTCTAAACTCAACCCCTCATACTGCAAGGAGCACGGGAAGCTCATGCATGCAAGGGGAGTCAAGGCCGGATTCCAGAATCCTATGCATGGAGAAGGTTCCACCCTCAATGAAACCCAAATGAAGCTCATTAAACTTAAAAGCTAAACTGAAGATGAGAGTCAACTTACTTGGACATCCATGGAAGCACCATGTAGAAATTTCGAGGACGCCCAAATTCACCAAGATCCCAGTACTAGTGCAGTTGCAAAAGGAAAATTGAACACTCTATGATCTCCGAATTGAACGTCCGTCATGTCTGTTAAACATGCAGTCACTTTGACGAGTCTGAAGAACCAAATCAAGAAGAGTGTTCACTTTGCGTGTGCGACTCAGTGGAGTCTGAAGAAGTGAGAAACATACCTCAATGTGGCCACCTGTTTCATGTAGTTTGTGTCAATCCATGGCTTCGAATCCACCCCATGGATCGATACAAACCATATGAAATAGGTGGCCACATCAGGTATCTTTCTCATTTCTTCAGACTCCCTGTAGTCGCAAAAGGAAAATTGAACACTCTTTGATCTCCAGATTCAGACGATTGGCAATCAGGCCTTTTATTGGCATCCGTCATGTCTGTTAAACATGAAGTCACGCATACTGTTTGTAATCCTCTCATAAAGTTAAGTTATAGTGATCGCGAAGTAGATATCTATGATTCGAATTTGAAGTCGTGGAGTACAGCCGGACGCCTGCGGACGATAACGCTGAGCAGGATTGTTGTTTCCGATGATTTCATGTACAGAAGGTCTATTGACGTAAATATATCTCTTGATTCCTTGACATTTGGGATCCTGATATTTTTGTTGTGGGAATTATAGCTTTTCTCTCTGGACATTACTGTTGTTTTTAGGAAGGGTT
Source organism: Pinus albicaulis (assembly GCA_034641835.2). Lineage (NCBI taxonomy): Eukaryota > Viridiplantae > Streptophyta > Pinopsida > Pinales > Pinaceae > Pinus > Pinus albicaulis. The sequence goes on from JAXQQM020067859.1 coordinate 53,035, forward strand.
ACTATGATGATGATCATGTTTTGAGTTTATGTTTTTATGAAGGGTTACTATGATGATTATGTTTTGAATTTATGTATGTGGGGTTTTTATTATATACTTAAGTTTTTAACTATATATATTGTTGTTTAAAAAAATTGTAAATTTTTATATAATTATTTTGTAAGTAATTTTATTCATTTTCTAAAAATATTATATTGATTCTTTTTAAAGTTATATAATCATGTGTAAATGAAATTAATTCCATAGATTTTTACCAAAAATATAAAAAATTAGTGTAGAAAGTTATTTTTTATTTGCAACATTTTAATGCAAGTATTATGTTGGAGTAAGCGTCATTTATCCACCTTGATATTAGATATATATACACATGAATAACATCTTTAAAGAACTATTGATATGTACCACTTACATTATACCATATTGAAATGACAAAAACTAGGAACAACTATCTTTTATTATTAAATGTATCATGTGGTGTTAAAATGGTGAAAATGTTTCATGTTCCTATCTGAAATAGTATTTTTTCGAACATATAATTCAAATATATATATATATATATATATAGACCTGATCACAAATATAATGAAATAAAGCCAAAACGGACCTTTCTCACATTAACACATTAAAGAGATTATTTATGTAGATTTGAATCATAGACTCAAAGTTCTTTCTAGTATATTTTCCCACTCAATATGGATAGATGTTCTTATATAGCCTTTATCTATTATTCTCCTCAATTGCATATACTCCTAAAACTAGGAACAACTATCTTTTATTACTATGTTTATCATGTGCTAAAATGGTGAAAATGTATCATGTTCCTATTTGGAATAGTATTTTTCACAATATATGCTACGGGGAACTATGTATTTCATCATAAAATTCAATGAAATTTATATGTTTACTTGATACAAATATAATGAAGTACACCCAAAACCAACCTTTCCCACATTGACCTATATAAAAGGATTATTTATGTATATTTGCATCTTAGACTCCAAGGTTGTTCTAGTATATTTTTCCACTTTATATACGTAGATGCTATTGTATCGCATTCATCTATTATTCTCCTCAATTGCCATATTGAAATGTTTGAAACTATGAACAACTATCTTTTATTACTATGTTTATCATGTGCTAACATGGTGAAAATGTATCATGTTTCTAGTTGAAATAGTAATTTTCACCATATATGCAATGGTGAACTATGTATTCCATCATAAAATTCAATGAAATTTATATATTTACTTGATAAAAAATATAATGAAGTAGAGCCAAAACCAACCTTTCCCACATTAACATATATAAAAAAGTATTATTTATGTAGATTTGCATCATAGGCTCCAGGTTTGTATTTTTCCACTCTATATGCATATATTCTCTTATGTGGCCATCATATATTATTCTCCTAGATTGTAGAAAAGGGAGTGGATGAAAATAGGAACAAATATCTTTTATTAGTACATGTATCATGTGCTAAATTGGTGAAAATATATCATGTTCTTATTTGAAATAATATTTTTCACCATATATGCAATGGGGAACTATGTATTTCATCATAAAATTCAATGAAATTTATATATTTACCTCATCTCAAATATAATGAAGCAGATCCAAAGCCAACCTTTCCCACATTAACATATATAAAAATGATTATTTATGTAGATTTTTATCATAGAATCCATGTTTTTCCACTTGATATGCATAGATGTTCTTATATCACCTTCATCTATTTGTCTCCTCAATTGCATATATTGAAATGGCTGAAACTAGGAACAACTATGTTTTATTACTATGTGTATCATGTGCTAAAATGGTGAAAATGTATCATATTCCTATTTCGAATAGTATTTCTCACCATATATGCAATGAGGAACTATGTATTTCCTCGTAAAATTCAATGAAATTTATATATTTAACTTATCACAAATATGTTGAAGCAGATCCAAAACAAACCTTTCCCACATCAACATATATAAAAAGGATTATTTATGTATATTTATATGATAGAATCCACATTTTTTCTAGAATATTTTTTCACTCTATATGCATAAATGCTCTGATATGACATTAATCTCTCATTCTCTTCAATTTCATATAAAAATCTCTTCAAAAACCCATATTTTCTATTTTTTTTTCTTTCCCTTACAAGGTGAGTATACCTAAAAATGCACCTAAAAAACATAAATGTGTGGGAAAATGCACAATTATGGGTGAACTTTGTGGGTTCTCCACATTCATCATCCTTTATTACCTATTTATAACATCCATACCCACCATATGTTGAGCATTGTCTTGTAAATAATGAAAAATCTAGGGAGAAATAGAGTGGGATTCTTATCAAATATAGGGGAGACCTAATTTGAAGGGAAATTTGACGAATCATCGACCGAAATATATTTTTTACAAAGGGAGAAAGGACCCAAATCAAAGGAATCTAATGTTAGAGAGGTTAGCCTAGCCTTAAGAGCCAAATCAAAAATACCAATTCACTATAAATATCCTGGGTGGATGAGACCAAGTGATGACCCATTATAGGAAAAATTAGAAAGAACCACTTCTAGAAGTAAAAAATTAAAAAAAGTGCATGAAAAGGCAAGTTGTTTCATAAAAATCATGAAAAAATAGATTTATGGGGTATCTTAGAATTTTGTTAAGAGATTTGTGAAAAAAATGCGTGTGGGGAGCTTTGTGAAAAAAATCCATGTTGAGAGCTTTGTGCAAGAACATGTTGAGAGATTTATGGAGATGATCATGGATCTTGAAACGATCCGCAATATTGAAATTTCCTCTATAAATTGTAGCATTTGGTAATTGAAAAGAAGCATTCAATTGGATGAATATTAGACCCACCTAAGCACCATATAATAATATGGCTATAAAATTGAATTCAATGCCTAGTTTATGTGATTTTGTTAATGTGCATGGTGATTTAATGCATTGATTGCTTGATACATGAATCTCTAGGATTTTTTTGATGAATGAACCTGTTTCACGTGGCTTGTATCGATGCATGGCTTCGAATCCACCCGACATGTCCCATCTGTCGATCTTCCCCTCAAAATCTTGCCCACCCTTCTCCCACAACCACCCCCAATAATCCAATTCCTAGTCGCACTTTCGCCATATTCAGCCCCAAAATTTGTTTAGGATACCATCTACCCTACTTAATTTTGTGGATTAAAAGACATAGATTGATACAAACCACGTCAAACATGTGGCCACATCCAGGTATCTTTCTCACGTCTTCAGACTCCTTGTAGTCACAAAAGCAAATTGAACACTCTTTGATTCATACTACTAGCACTCAGGCCTTTTCTTGGCATCCATCATGTCTGTTAAATGTGAAGTCACACATACTATTTCTAATCCTCTCACACAAACGTCATTTGAACTTCCTAAAATAGACGATGGTGCTGTTGGGGCCATCACCATCCATGGCCACAATGGAGACGCATATAAAGTTATAGCGATGGTGAAGTCGGGGAACACGGAGACAATAGACATCTATGATTTGAATTTGAAGTTGTGGAGTACAGCAGGACACCTGCTGCTGAATTTTAGAGCATTGCGGATGATAGTGCCAAGTAGGATTGTTGTTTCTGATGATTTATTGTACTGAAGGTCTATTCAGGTAAATAGATCTCTTAATTCCTTTCATCCTCTCGATTTTCCAAGGAATAATATTTGGGATCTTGGTATTTTTGCTGTGAGAGTTATCACTTCTCTCTCTGGACATTATTTGTTGTTTTTATGAAGGGTTACTATGATGATGATCATGTTTTGAGTTTATGTATTATCGCTTCTCTCTCTGGACATTATCTATTTTTTTTATGAAGGGTTACTATGATGATGGTCATGTTTTGAGTTTATGTATATCTGTTTTTTTTATGAAGCGTTAATGTGCTGACCATGTTTTGAGTTTATATATGTGGGTTTTTTTTTCATATAATTATGTCGTTGGCATGATATTTTGCTATATTTTGATTTGATAGATTTCTCAACAATATCAATATGCATATATATTGGTGTATTTAAAAAATCAAAAATATATATATATATATATATATATATATATATATATATATATATATATATATATATATATATATATATATATATATATATATATATATATATATATATATATATATATATATATATATATATATATATATATATATATATATATATATATATATATATATATGTATTTATAAAAATGTAATTTTTATATATAATAATAAACATTATTGTTTTAAAAAGTTTTATAAATTATATATATATATATATATATATATATATATATATATATATATATATATATATATATATATATATCTTGGTGTATTTATAAAATGTAATTTTTATTTATATCAATTAACATTATTGTTTAAAAAATTTATATAATTTTATATAATTATTTTGTAAATAATTTTATTATTTTCTTAAAATATTATATTGATTTTTTTAAAGATATATAATCATCTGCAAATGAAATTAATTCCATATCTTTTTATCACAAATACACAAAATTATTGTGCAAAAAGTTATTTTTCTTTACAACATTTTAATGCATCTATTGTGTTGGAGCAAGAGTCATTTATCCTAGCATTAGCTATACATACACATGAATAACATCTTTAAAGAACTATTGATATGTAGTCTTACACTATATGATACTCAAAAGTAAAAAACTAGGAACATCTATCTTTTATTACTAAATGTATCATGTGGAGCTAAAATGGTGAAAATGTTTCATGTTCCTATTTGAAATAGTATTTTTCACCATATATGCAATGAAATTTCATCATAAAATTAAAATAAATATATATATATTTACCTTATCACAAATATAATAAAGCAAAGCCAAAACCAGCCTTTCTCACATTAACACATATGAAAAACATTATTTATGTAGATTTGAATCATAGACAATTTTCTCTAGCATATTTTTCCACTCAATATGCATGGATGTTGTTATATAGCCTCCATATATCATTCTCCTCAATTTCATATACCTAAATGGATCATGTTCCTATTTTGAATAGTATTTTTCACCATATATGCTATGGGGAACTATGTATTTCATTATAAAATTCAATGAAATTTATATATTTACTTGATCACAAATATAATAAACTACACCCCAAATCATCCTTTCCCACATTAACCTATATAAAAAAGATTATTTATGTAGATTTGCATCATAGAGTCAAATTTTGTTCTAGTATATTTTTCCACTTTATATGAATAAATTCTCTTATATGGCCTTGATCTATTATTTTACTCAATTGAATATAGTGAAATGCTTGAAACTAGTAACAATTGTCTTTTATTAGTATTTTTATCATGTGCTAACATGGTGAAAATGTATCATGTTTCTATTTGAATTGTATTTTTCACCATATATGCAATGGTGAACTATGTATTTCATCATAAAATTAAATGAAATTTATATATTTAAGTGATAAAAAATATAATGAAGTAGAGCCAAAACCAGCCTTTTCCACATTAACATATATAAAAAGGATTATTTATGACGATTTGCATCTGAGGCTCCAAGTTTGTTCTGACATATTTTTCCACTCTATTCATAGATGATGCTATATGGCATTCATCTATTATTCCTCTCAATTGCAGATAATTAAGTGGATGAAACTAGGAACAAGTATCTTGTATTACTACACGTATCATGTGCTAAAATCATGTAGACCACATGGTTGTTGAAGTTTTTTCTATGGTAATTTTTTTCTAGCATATTTTTTCACTCTATATGCATAATTTCTCCTATATGGAATTAATCTCTTATTCTCTTCAATTGCATATAAAAATATCTTCAAAAAAGCCTCATTTATATATTTTTTTCTCTTCCTTGCAAGGTGTGTATACTTGAAAATGCACCCAAAAAACATAAATGTGAGCGACAATGCACAATTATGTGTGAAATTTATGGTTTCTCAACATTCATCATCCTTTATTACCTATTTATAACTTCCATACACACCTGATGTTGAGCTTTGTCTTATAATTGATGAAAAATCTAGGGAAAAATAGAGTGGGATGCTTATAAAAAATAGGAGGATACCTAACTTCAAGGAAGATCCGAGCAATCATGGACCCAAATATATGTTTTCCAAAGGGAGAGGACCAAAATGAAAGGAATCTAATGTTATAGAAGTTAGACTAGCCTTAAAAGCCAAATCACATACACCAATTCACTATAAATATCATGGATGGATGAGAACAAGTGAAGACCCATTCTATGAAAAATTAGTAAGAACCATTTCTATAAGGAAAAAATGAGAGAAAGTGCTTGAAAATGAAAGTAGTTTGTTAAAAATCTTGAAAATTAAGATTTATGAGGAATCTTAGAAATTTGTCGAGAGATTTGTGAAAAAAATCCATGTGAAGAGATTTGTGAAAAATATCCATGTTGAGGGCTTTGTGGAGAGGAACATGTTGAGAGCTTTATGGAGAAGATCATGGATCTTGAAACAATCCACTATATTGAAATTCCCGCTATAAATTGTATCATTTGGAAATTGAAAAGAGGCATTCAATTGGATGAATATTAGGCCCACCTAAACACCATGTAATAGTATAGCTATTAAATTGAATTTAATGCCTAGTTTATGTGATTTTGTTAATGTGCAGGGTGATTTAATGCATTGTTGGCTTGATGCATAAATCTGTAGAGTTTTTTTGATGAATTAATGTTACATGTAGACCACATGGTTGTTGAATTTTTGAATTGGAAGCGAGGATGAGATCAATTTTTGGGGTCATAATCCATAGGTCCTAGGATCAAGACCATATGAAAAAATGAAATGATAGACCCCTATAAATCATTTTCATGAAAGGGTATCATAGCAAAAAATATTCTTGCATGTAGTGTGGTGGTGAAGCAACAAAATAAGGTACAAGTGATTGAAGACATGGTAAGATATTAGTTTTCTTTGTGTAGGTGAAGATAAAGGAATGTGAGAAGACTTTCCACAAACATGACGAAGGAGTTCTCGAAGGGGTCTAGAAATGAGAACAAGGAAGATGTGAAAATCACAAAACCAGGTGAAATTTTGGTGAGGTATTGTGTGGCAGCGATTTACAACTCACGAGCTAAAGGTATTACGAGAATAATAGAAACAATATGACTGGGAGGTCATAAACTTTACTACCTTGGGAGTTTGATGCAGGATCATCAACCGATCCTATCAGAAATTAACAAGAACCACTTCTAGAAGTAAAAAATGAGAAAAAGTGCAGAAAAAGGCATGTGATTTGATAAAAATATTAAAAATTTATATTTACGAGGTATATTGGAAATTTTTTGAGAGCTTTGTGGAAAAAATCCATGTGGATATCTTTGTTAAAAAAATCCATGTTGAGTTATTTGTGGAGAGGATCGAGAAGATCATGGATCTTGAAATGATCCACAATATTTCAATTTCCTCTATAAATTGTAGCCTTTGGGAATTGAAAAGAGGTGAAGAATTGGATGAATATTAGACCCACCTAAGTGCCATGTAATAGTATATCTATTACATTAAATTTAATGCCTAGTTTATGTGACTATGTTAATGTGCACGGTGATTTATTGAATTGATGGCTTGATGTAGAAATATATAATTTTTTTTGATGAATTAATGTTACATGTAGACCACAAGTTTGTTGAATTTTTCAGTGGAAGTGAGGATGAGGTTGTGTTTGTGGGCTCATAATCCACATGTCCTAGGATTGATACCATATGAAAAATTGAAATGGTAGATCCTTATAAATCATTTTCATCAAACACATAATATTCTTGCATGTAGTGTGGAGGTGAAGCAACAGAAGAAGGTACAAGTGATTGAAGACATGGTAAGATATTAGTTTTCTCCATGTAGGTGAGGATAAAGGAAGGTGAGAATATTTTCCACAACCGAGACCAAGGAGTGCTAAAAGGGGTGTATGTAGGAGAACTAGGAAGATGCGAAAATCACAAAGTCAGGAGAAATTTTGGTGAGGTATTGTGTAGTAGCGAGTTACAACTCACGAATTGGAGGTATTACGAGAAGAATAGAAATAATATGACAAGGAGGTCATAAATTTTAGTACCTTAGGAGCTTGATGCAGGAGCATCAACCCATCCTATAAAAAATCAACAAGAACCACTTCTAGAGGGACAAAATGAGAAAAAGTGCATCAAAATGAATGTGGTTTGTTAAAAATATTAAAAATATATATTTATGAGGTATCTTGGAATTTTTTTGAGAGCTTTTCGGAGAAAATCCACGTGGATAACTTTGTACAAAAAAACAATGTTGAGTTATTTTTGGAGAGGATCATGTTAAGAGATTTATGGAGAAGATCACGGATCTTGAAATGAGCTACAATATTTAAATTTCCTCTATAAATTGTAGCATTTGGGAATTGAAAAGAGGTGATCAATTGGATGAATATTAGACCCATCTATGTTCCATGTAATAGTATAGCTATTAAATTAAATTTAATGCCTATTTTATGTGATTCCATTAACGCACATGGTGATTTAATGCATTGATGGCTTGATGCATAATTATGTAGACTTTATTTGATGAATTAATGTTACATGTAGACCACAAGGTTGTTGAAGTTTTGAAGTGGAAGAGAGGACGAGGTTGTATTTTTGGACTTATAATCCACATTTCCTAGTATTGAGACCATAATAAAACTTGAAATGATATACCCCTATCAATTAATTTCATCAAATGGTATCATAACACAAAATATTCTTGCATGTAGTGTGGAGGTGAAGCAACAGAAGAAGGTAAAATCAATTGAAGACATGGTAAGATATTAGTTTTCTCCATGTAGGTGAAGATAAAGGAAGCTAAGAAGATTTTCCACAACTAAGACCAAGGAGTGCTCGAAGGGGTCTAGAAAGGAGAACTAGCAAGATGCCAAAATCACAAAGCCAGGAGAAAGTTTGGTGAGGTATTTTGTAGCAGCGAGTTACAACTCATGAGCTGAAGGTATTACGAGAAGAATAGAAAGGATAGGACTAGGATGTCATAAATTTTAGTACCGTGGGAGTTTGATGTGGGAGCATTAACCCATCCTATGCAAAATCAACAAGAACCACTTCTAGAAGGAAAAAATGAGAGAGTGCATCAAAAGGCATGTGATTTCGTAAAAATATTTAAAATATATATTTATGAGGTATCTGGAAATTTTTTGGGAGCTTTGTGGAAAAAATCCATGTGGATAGCTTTGTGAAAAAAATCCATTTTGAGTTATTTTTAGAGAGGATTATGTTAATAGATTTATGGAGAAGATCACGAATCTTGAAATGATCTACAATATTTCAATTTCCTTAGAGATTGTAGCCTTTGGGAATTGAAAGGAGGTGGACAGTTGGATGAATATTAGACCCACCTAAGCACCATGTAATAGTATAGCTCTTAAATTAAATATATTTATGTGTTTATGTGATTTTGTTAATGTGCATGGTGATTTAATGCATTGATGGCTTGATGCATAAATTTATAGACTTCTTTTGATGAATTAATGTTACATGTAGACCATAGTGTTGTTTAAGTTTTGCAGTGGCAGCAAGGATGAGCTAAATTTGTGGGCTCATAAGCCACAAGTCCAAGGATTGAGACCTTAAGAAAACTTGAAATGATAGACCCCTATAAATCATTTTCATCGAATGGTATCATAGCGCAAAATATTCTTGCATGTATTGTGGAGGAGAAGTAACATAAGAGGGTACAAGTGATTGAAGACATGGTAAGGGATTAGTTTTCTTCGTATAGGTGAAGATAAAGTAATGTGAGAATATTTTACACAACCTAGATGAAGAAGTGCTCGAAGGGGTCTAGAAAGGAGAACTACGAAGATGCCAAAAATCCAAATTGTGGAGAAATTTTGGTGAGGTATTTCAACATCTTGGTAGTTTTACGTAGGAGCATGGACCCATCTTATGAAATATTAGCAAGAACCACTTCTAGAAGGAAAAAATGAGAAGAATTGCATCAAAAGGTAAGTGATTTCTTAAAAATATTAAAAAAAGAGATTTATGAGGTATCTTGGAAATTTGTTGAGAGTTTTGAGAAAAAAATCCATGTCGAGAGCTTTGTGAAAAAATCCATGTTGAGAGATTTCTGGAGAGGATAATTTTGAGAAATTTAGGGAGAAGATCATGGAGAAACCAATACAACGTATTAAGATGATAATAAGGATTATGTAAATAATTCAAATTCACTAATGTCATTTTGTGTGGCTTATCAAAATAATGATTTTTAAGGTGGTTGATAGTAGAAAAATAAGGGATATTTCTAACAACCTCAATTATTGTTATCCTCAATTACAGACAAAAATCCACCTAAAAAACATAAATTTGTGGAAAATTGCACAATTATGGGTGAAGTTTATCAGTTCTCCACATTCATCATCCCCTATTGCCTATTTATAAAAATGATTTTTGATGTCTATTTTCATCATAGGCTCTAATTTCGTTCTGACATATTTTTCCACTATATATGCATAGATGCTCTTATCTGGTCCTCATCTATTATTCCCCTCAATTGCAGGCAATGAATTGGATGAAACTAAGAACCATTATCTTTTATTACTAAATGTATCATGTGCTAAAACTATGAAAATGTCTCATGTTCTTATTTGAAATATTAATTTTCACCATATATATAATGGGTAAGTATGTATTTCATCATAAAATTCAATGAAATTTGTGTATTTACCTTATCACAAATATAATGCAGGAGATCTAAAACCAACCTTTCCCACATTAACATATATAAAAAGGATTATTTATGTAGATTTACATCATAGACTCCAAGTTTTTTCTAGCATAATTTTTCACTCTATATGCATAAAATCTCTTATATGGCATTAATCTCTTACTCTCCTCAATTTCATATGAAAATCTCTTCAAAAAACCACATTTTATATATTTTTTCTTTCTCTTGCAAGGTGTCTATACCTAAAAATGCAACTAAAAATCGCAAATGTGAGCAAAAATGCTCAAATATGGATGAATTTATGGGTTCTCCACATTCATCATACTTTATTACCTATTTATAGCTTCCATACCCAACATATATTGAGCATTTTATTATAATTGATGCAAAATATAGGGATAAATAGAATGGGATGCTTATCAAATATAGGAGACTTAATTTCAAGGAGGATTCAGGGAATAATGCACCCAAATATATGTTTTCGAAAGGGAGAAAGGACCCAAATCATAGGAATATAATGTTAGAGAAGTTATAATAGCCTTAATAGCCAATTCACAAAAAAAAAATCACTATAAATATCGTGGATGGATGAGCACAAGTGATGACCCATTCTATGAAAAATTAGAAAGAACCACTTATAGAAGGAAAAAATGACAAAAAGTGCATGAAAGGCAAGTGGGTTGTTAAAAATATTGAAAAATCACATTTATGAGGGATCTTAGAAATTTGATGAGAGATTTGGGAAAAAAATCTGTGTGGAGAGCTTTGTGAAAAAAATCCATGTTGAGAGCTTTGTGGAGAGGAACATGCTGAGATTTTTATTTTGAAGATATTTGATATTCAAACGATCCATAATATTTAATTTCTTCAATAAATTGTATCCTTTTGGAATTGAAAAGAGGACATCAATTGGATTGATATTAGACCTACCTAAGTGCCATCTAATAGTATAGCTATTAAATTATATGTAATGCCTAGTTTATGTGATTCTGTTAATGTGGATGGTGATTTAAAGCATTGATGGCTTGATGCATAAATTTGTAGACGTTTTTTGATGAGTTAATGTTACATGTAGACCACAGGGTTGAGACCATAAGAAAACTTGAAATGATAGACCCCTATTGTAATATCCCAATTTTCAGTTTTTATAACTAGTGAATAAACCTAAAGGTGAGGTGGACCTATAGAAAAGTTATGTATGGACATATTATTTTTGGAAATAAATAAATAAATGTGGAAATTATATTATTGTATAAAGACAGAGTAATTTGAGTAAAGGAGTTCCGATCCATGAGGATGGACTAGAGTCCCAAGACTTTCCCAAAAATCTCCAGAAATTATTGGACAAAAATAAAATAAATAAAAATTATTAGATGGGAGAAAATGATCTAATAAAATCCTTAGTAAAGTGGAAAGTTACTGAGAAGGGGTAAGCATAAAACTGGGCTGATGAAAATCTAATTTTAAAAGAAAATTTTGTGGAAAAAACAAAATAAAAGCCTAAGCTAAGGGAAAGAACATCCCAGAAATAGCGGGACGCCATTATGGAAACAAATTGAGGGAAATAAAGCTTAAATAAGCTACTTCTAGTGTGACAAGGTTGTTGTCTACATAGATTAAGAATTCGTCTCTACTCATGGGAGAGCTGTGGAACAAGCTTGTGGTTGGGAGGACATTAGTCTTTACACAATGGTACATAATTTTTGTAAAATTATATGTCTATTACCAATTTGAATGCAATTATACTATTATGAGTTACCATATATATGAAATTGAATTTAGAGGATAAATATGAAGTAGAGCTAAGAAATATATATTTTTGATACATGTTATTAGAATGGAAATTTTATAGATTGTTATGTAAAGTCAATCAATGGACTTTTTGTGTATTGTATAGTGTTCTTTTTAGTAATAATTTTCCATATGTATTTGATAAAGGCTCAGCTATAAATTAATATAGTTAAGTCTCACATTCTATTACATAGGCTCACGATGGTCCATGGGATAAATAAACAAAATCTCTAAACCCTCGAACATGGTCTAAATATGATGTTTATTTAAAAATATAAGTATGGAAATAAATTAAAAACTAACATTATATGTATAATAATTAATAGTCATAATATAGTAAGGCACATATCTATAAAATTTACTAAGTTGATATAAAATTTAGATATGAATGTAAAACATAGGTTTTGCATATATTTTGTCAGGTGGAAATTTTTTTGGAGTAAGGAATAATTCAAAGCTAAAGTCATATATGTGCCAAGATAAACTAGATAAAAATAAAATATGTATTGTTCAAAATTGCATTTACATATCTCTCAATTATAAATCCTTGAGAGGAATTGAAGATGAAAATTTTCAAAATAATAAGTTTTTAATTGAACAGTGAGATTATAAAATTACATTAGGGTCACAACCCTAGCAATATCTTAACCAAAAAAAAACAAGACAAGAAAAGTGGAGTGTATGTGGTATTATGTTCATTGGTCCAATGACCAACATAAAATTTGCAAATATTTTTTGTTAGATGCTATGATGGATGACAATGAGAAACATTACATTTTGTATAAGATATAATAGTAAAGTTGAAACAAACAGTGAAATTGAAATTAGAATTTTATTGAAGAGGAAAGAAAAGAAAATTTAGGGAGTAATTTCTAATATTAAAGAGTATATGAGGTGAGAAGGGATACATGGAAATCACTCTTCAAGTTGTGATTTTATCCTTATACCTACAATATGATCCAGGAGGATTGTATAGGTCCAAGAAAAGTGGCTCAATTACAAAGGCTCCAAATTTAAAGTGTCAAAAATGTGGCAAACTCAGTGTCAAGTTGAAAACATCAACTTTGTGATTCCATTGGTGTAGACGAAACTCAATTCCAAGTCCATATGGAGGAGTTAGAAGAAGTCAAAGTTTATGGGTTGACTTGATGATGTGGAAGCTTAAGGAAGTGAAAAATTTGCATAAATCCGTCCACTAAATTTCAACCCACTCTAGCCAAATTCTAGGTGAAATTGTAGGTCCATTAAATTGACTCCTTTGGTCAATTTCCAGAAAAATAAAAAATGGCCTATGTTTTTATTTTAAACAAATTATCAAAAAATAGGGGGCAGGTCGGTGGTGATCCCCACCCTACCCCAATGGACCAGCAAACATGTATTTAAAAAAGGGGGTTTAATGACCATAACCCTGTCACCCCAAAGAATGTAGTGACAGTCCCATTAATACGGCAAGGGCACGACCTGTCAACACCACCGCCCCTACCCACACTCCATATATGCATTCAAATGCCGGAGGGAGTTATAGGGCGGGCTGCATGATGCGGGTTTGGCCCCACCTGTTGGGGTTCCCATGTTTTGGCAGATTTGGCAATACCAAAAGATGAGACAACATCAAACCACTTTTGGGCCCTAGGATCTAGCCCTCCTGGATCCGGAGAGGGATCTCTCGAAATAGAGCAAAGAATGATATATCCTTGAAGCTCAAGATGAGATGTTAGGCTAGTTATGAAGCACCAGGGGTTTTAAAATGGTTTGGTTGAAGGGTTGCTGGGTTGGTTAGGAAATCATGGACTGGGAAAGCAATGGGAGAAAAGGAACAGAATAGCAGGAGGCTTCAGCAAAGAGGATAGGCCAAGGTAGTGCCATCCATTGGGCTATGGAGTCATAAAAGAAGATTACTCGCATCCACTAGCCAAGGCATTCAAAGGGCAAGTCATCTACACTAAAGGATATTTTAGATTAGAGGGTGGGGTGGAACATTAAGGAAGGAAGGTGAAAGAAGGAGAGTAACCCAATTTCTGTCTATAGATCAGGTCAGAGGTCATTTAACTCTAGACCTGCTTGGACATACTCTAAGGTAGCTCTCAAAGACAGACGAGGGGTAGCTTACAGATCAGACTAGAGGTCATTTAACTCTAGGTCTGCTTTAGCAACTCCAAGGGAAAAAAAAGATAAGATTAACAACAGGATCTTGGAAAGGTTAGCTGGTTGCGCAAGGATCCTAGTGGACAGGGCTGACTCTAATCCCCAGTGTTCCCAAACCTTCCAACTTAAACCCAACAAGAACATATAAGAACTGATTCATCCAATTCATACATCAGAGAGTAGGCAATAACATCCACTACACTGGTTAAATTGACTGAAATCAATTCTCAGATAACACGTTTAGAAGAGAAACATAAAAGGTAGGGAGAGCAGGAAACATAGGGCACCTAGCAAGGGTGAATCCTATGTTATACTTCTGTTGCCTACCAGAAGAACATGAAACAACATGTAAATGAAATGAACAGAGTTAGAAAAACATCACCAATAGTAATAGACTAGGATCCTGTGAAATGTGCTTTGATTAATTGGTGCAAAACAAGTCATGTACAATATAGCTCAATGGCTGTTATAGTCCAGACTTCTCCTCCTAGCCTATTACATACAACTACTCTGCTACTCCCTCCCGCGACTATTCTAACAGTCAGAATGAATCCCTCTAACGGCAAATGCCCAACAACTAAACAACAACCTTTTTCAATGTGTTCTCGGGAGTTCTTATAGGAGAAAAGGAGAAACAGAAGTAGATGAGTCGTTAAATGAATCTCATTAAGACGGAGCAGCGGAAGTGTTCACGCCCATACCGCTTAATGGCATTGTGCTGCACTTTGTAATCTGCTCTGGGAGTATTTGTCAGGCCGAGATCGACCTCGGATATTTCTTTGGGGTCCTTTATAGTGCTTGGAGCTCTGCGCTAGCCTTCTGAATAAATGAGCTGGGTGACAAGTCTGCAAGGCTCTCCATACCTCATAACTGCTGCCTGACTGTCTGAAACAAGCTTCAGTCAGTGTAATTAATCGTCTCAAGGCTCGAGAGGCATGGAGGACATTGTGGGGAGGTGTACCTTTTGGAAGGAAGTGCTCTGCCATTAGGTAGCATAGTAATGACTTGCTGGTGCGCTCATCAGTCTTCAATCTGAACCTTAATTCTTTGAAAGCGGGGCTAAACATTGATTATGACAATAACAGGCGTTAACCCCTTTGGATCCTTTCTGCTAGTTCGCTGGCGGCTGTAATGGCCATCTCTCTGCTGCCTACTTAATATAATACACTTGTTACAAACCAGACAATGGTGGCAGCAAAATGCCCTTTAGGCCCGGAGGAACGGTGGCGGAACATTGGGAGCGGTGGTCATAATGAATAGTGGCGGAAGAAACCTTGATAGCGTAGAAACCCAAAGATTAACCTTTGGGGAAATTACAAAGGAAACATAGCAAAAAATGGAGCGGAGGGGTGAATGTGGGACCCGGGCAGATCGCAAATCGCAAGAAAAGGAATTGGAGAAATAGCCAATCACAAAATCTTGCGATGCGACATTGCGATCAGAGGGAGAATGCGATGGAGCGATAAGAGCGACGGGCGGAAAGCGCGATGGGGCGATAAGCGATCAGAGAAATGTGCGATCGGGGAAATTGTGATCGAGCGATCGCATCGCAAATATTTGCGACAGACCATCCGACCATAAACAATGAAATGTGAAAATGCAATACTGCGCTTGTGATATAAGCGGCGGGTTATAAGACCTTATAATAAAGGTTTATAATAAAGTTCTATGGGTTGTGGAGGGGAAGTGGGTAAAAGGGGCTAGGCCTTATATTAGAGTCAGCAAGTGGGTTTTGGCCTATAAATATGCATGATAAGGCCAAGGGAGAGAAACGATAAGGGGAAAGAATGGGAATTTGGCTAAGCAAAGGGAAGAGGAAGAATATCAAGAGGAAATTGGGGGAATCTGAAAGGTAAGAAGGAAACTAGAGGGGAATGCAAAGGGGGAAAAAATAGAAGCTAGGTGAGGGTGAAATAAGAAGGAAAAGGGCCTTTGGGCATTTCTTCATAACAGAGAGGCTCTATAATGGGAATCAACAGAGGGGATTTCATCAAAGGGAAACATACACATGGAGGCTTCAAGGAGACTATGTTTTCAGAGGAAATGCATTCCTTGAAGGCTCAAAAACAATTTAGCCCCCTATTTTATTGTCAAAAATTTCATAGGGGGGCTAACACCCCCAACTTACCATTTAAACTTATATGAAGGGTTTTAAAAATATTCTGATGGGTATTAAAAAAAAATTCTGCCTATTTATGGAGGGGGCGGGGTTTGAATACCCAACCCCCTCCCTCAAACGAAAGATCTCAACCAACAAGGCTATATTTTCCCCTGGGGAGTCCACCCAAACCTTATTTATATAAACCTATAATTCAGAAGTGCGCTCAGGCAGACTAGGAGAGGCATGGAGCACGAGATAGAGTGGAACCATAAGCGTCTTGTAAGGGGGGGCGGAACCATGAACTGAGCTCATTCCCAAAGGGGCCAGAATCATGAAAATTTTATATGGATTCTGCACCTCTTGGAAACACGAATCCAATGGAGATTTCCATTTCTTCATCATAAGTCTCTAATTTTGGGCATTTTCAGCTATGGAGGTATAAGGGTGTAATTTTTCATTGATACTTGTACTTTAATTTTATTTTCCACTGAATGAAGAGCACCTGTTGGCAATATGATGCAGAGTGTTGTCCTTGATGGCAACCCACTGAATTAAGATGAAGACAAGAGATAGTTGAATTGTGTTGTCCTTGATGGCAATCCACCTGATGAAGTTATTCTTGTCTTGATGAACTAAATCTGATGTATCTACAGTGTGTATAGAAGGCAATGAAGAAAGGAATTCAGCATGTGCTAGATCTATGATGAAAAGAGTATGTCTCAAGGAATACGTAGATTTGTCCAGGGGAAGTCGCGTATGCATGCAGGAAAGAACGTTCCAAGTCATGTATGGGCTAAAGCACTCATAAAGTGCAAATCCAGGGGTAACCACCATGGTATGGACCCATTGTATTGGGTAATGATTCGTCTAAATGACCCCGTCCAGGAATACCATCGGAAGTAATATTGTTTTGGCTCATGGTATTGAAAAAGGGGCCTGTGGTATTGAAGGCTCATGGTATTGTTTTGGCTCATGGTATTGAAAAAGGGGCCCGTGGTATTGAAGGCTCATGGTATTGGTTTGGCTCATGGTATTGAAAAAGGGGCCCGTGGTATTGAAGGCTCATGGTATTGTTTTGGCTCATGGTATTGAAAAAGGGGCCCGTGGTATTGAAAAAAAGATAAACCTATATAAGGAGAATAAATTCATTGTGCAAATCATGAGTGTGGGAGCAAGATGTCTGAACTTGAATAAATACTTCTCTCTGAAGTATATCTGAATGGAAAGGGTTATAGTTGAATGATAGATCTGAATGTATGATGCTCCAATGAAGAAATGATGAAGAAGGGAATCTAGATCTGGAATATATTTGTATCTGCTAGATCTGTTTATGGAATGCTTAGATCTGAAATGAGGCGAACATCTGTCTGAAGTAAAGGGTTGAATCTGAACTGAATGTCTGATCTGAAGAAGTATGTAGCTCTGAAATGGTGAAAGATCTATACGCTAGTTCGTCGCAGCGGAAGCGGGTATATACGCGGCTTCTCTGAAGAGAAAGCGCGTATGCAAA